>JAKISA010000008.1:0-430743 GCA_022577855.1 Wickerhamiella azyma
CCCCCCCCCCCCCCCCCCCCCCCCCCCCCCCCCCCCCCCCCCCCCCCCCCCCCCCCCCCCCCCCGCAGCGCACATATCAAGCTCAACGCGCAGCAAAACCACGGCGCTTTAGTCCAGATTCCACTAAAAACATATCTACTTTACCAAAATACTTTCAATGATTTGGCGTACCGGCCGGTCGTTCACGCTGATACACCGCAGGAGCAGGGGGTCCAAACTGGCGTCGCGCCGTGCACTCAGCTGGCCCAAAATAAATAGCAGCTCACGCTCGAGTAGCGCAGACATGGGTTCGCGGCCCCTGAGGCGCGCGTCGCCCACCGTTTGCTTGAGCACGAGCTCGACGCGCTTGCGCCACAATGCCGCGCCTTGGTCGAGCCGCTGGAGGATCTCGAGGCAGTGGTAGGCAACCTCAGGGCGCTGGGCCGGCACCTCATCCTCAATACTTCCGAAAATTTCCTCGGGAACTTCCGAATCAAAAAGGCGCGGGCTGAGGTAGCCCCGCTCGTACAGCAGCGAGTTGACTGCGACGGCGTGGATAAAGTCGGGCCAAATGGCCGCTGCCGAGTCCGGGTGGCGCTCCAGAACTCCAATAAAAGTGTCAATGGCTGCGCACTCAGAGTCGCCCGCCGTACCGCCATTCGCCAGCAGCACGCCGCCCTTGGCGAGCGCAGGGGCCAGGGGCGCCAAGTCGTCAAGACCGCCGGCTACGTGCAAAAACAGGTCGATGGCGACTTTGCGCTCGGGCGCGAATTCGAGTACAACAACAATTCGCTCGAGGACGAGCCCGAGTGCGTCCATTTTGCCGCCAAACTCGCGCAGCCACGCCAGCGCCAGCTCTTGACTTTTGAGGCTCAGCGCCGCATAGTGGGCTATCTCAACATCACCAAAGCAGTGCACACAAAGCTCACTAACTTGTTCCAACAACTGCTTGCGCTCTTTGAGGTCGGGGTGGCGTGCCCACAGCTCTTCAAACGCGCCAAGCACCACCTGCTGGAGCTCGCTCAAGTTGCCAAACCGGTTGGGAGCGTGTGCAACCTCCACAAGCGCATGAGCAGCATCGGCCACCTGGGCAGAGTTTGGGCCCACAAACGTATCGAGACGCGGCAGCAGGCGCACGAGCGCCACGAGCGCATCAGTGTTTTTCTTGGACGGCTCGAGCGCAGGGCTCTGAGCGGCCCAAAAGTCCCACATTTTTTGGCGCAACTCGGCAGAAACTTGGAGCTTCTGCTTCACGATAACCTCGACAAACGCCTCGAGCTGGGCAAGGGCAATGCCAAGAGATGTAGGGCCGCACTCGCCGAAATAGTCAAGTACAGGCCCCAGCGCATCCACTGAGCGCGCAATATTGGCACTATAGATAGCACCAAGTCCGTTAATTACCAGGGCAAACGTCTCCTGCGGGTTTTCGCCGCCGCGCACTTTGGTGATTTCGGGGAAGACCAGCTCCAAACATTTGGCCCAAACCTGGTCAGGCAACCGTCTGTAGTGAGCCTCAAAAAGTCGGAAAAAAATGTGGATAGCGCCAGTTTTGATTTGGTGCTGCGGGTCATCAGCAATATGCGCCAGCTTGATCTGGGCGCACAGGTAAAGCGCAAGCGGCGATTTGCGCGCAAGTAAAGGCAGAGTGGCGCTTGTTGCCGTGCTGAGAGTCTGAGCTTCGCTCAAGGCGTTAGGAGCGCCTGGGGTCTCCTCAGCGTCCTCATCCTCATCCTCACCGCACTTGATAATATAGTCGCACACGGGCCAAAACAGTGACGTAGCAGTAAAGCTCGTGTTCAGATCAAGGTGCTGGCGACTAAACTGGTCCAAACAAAGCACCAAATCGTAGACGCACTCGTAGGGTAACTCGGCCAAAAAGTCGCGGCATACGAGCTCGAGCGCCTCAAAAGTCGACTTGTACAGCTCGGGCTGGGTCTCGCTCTGTGAAACATAGGAGAAAATCTCAAAAACGTGTTCCCAGCCGCTGGAAAACTTGCTTGAAAACTGGTCCAACAGCTGGTTCAAAGTGGAGACGGCGCTGAGCTGGATTTCAGGATTGGGCAGCTGCACTTGGCGGAACAAAGTGTTGATGATGCGTTCAAAAGCATCGTCGGATTCTGCCATGTCCATTGTGGCTAGGGCACTGGCGTCAAGAGCGCGCGTCGCGGCAAGGCGGAGGGGAGAAGGGAGCTCATCGGCTCCAGGGGCACCCGCTGCGCCGCCCGCACCGCCTGCGGTACCACCCGCAATCTCCAACAACCGCTCACTAAAAGGATCCCAGAAAAACGCCGCGAAAAACCGGTCGGCGTTGGCGCGCACAAGGTGCACTGCGAGCCCAAAGTTGAGCGCCTGAGGCCGCGCAAGCAGCGCCCGCACAATATAAACCAGCGCATCATCCTCCAAATCCGAGGTTTGGTCGAGCATGCGCTTGAGCGAGGCCTCGATTGGCGCGTACTCGTCGCCCCAGGGGAAGGAGCCGCCGATTTGGGCAGCGAGGGCATCAACGCACTCGATAATCAGCGACCACGACTCGCGCAGCTTGTTTCCGAGCGCGTATCCCAAATTGAAGAGGGCGCGCACGCAAAAGATTGAGCGCGGAAGCAGGCGCGCGCGCACTTCGGGGTCCTCAGGGAGGTACGAGTGCTGGACCAAAATCCGAATATAATTATCGCGCTGGGCGGCCAAACCATGAATACCGCACGCATGGGCACTGCGCTGCACGCTTTTCACCAGTCCCTTGAACAATTCCAAGTCCATGGACCCACCCACGAGCGCCGCAAAGCAGTTGGTTAGGGGCACGTCAATCTGCTCCAAGAGCTCAGCGATCTTCTCGGTGTCCTTTGGAGAGTTGCGCGAGGCCGTGCTTAGCTTGGCAATGCCATCGCTGATGCTGTTGATGCACACCATCACGAGATAATAAAAGTAGCTTGGGCTAAACTCGGGCGGTTCCGACTTGTCGAGCTGGTCGATACAGGGCACTTTGGGATTTTGAGCTTTGGCGATTTGCGCCACAGGCTCGGCAATGGCCATGGGCACACTGCTCTTGACCAAAGCAGCACTAAAGCACTCGATAGCGTCCTGCAAAGTGCTGGAACTCTTGCGCCGGTACTGGCTGAAAATCTGCAGCACGAGACCTGAGTCGCTCAAAACACCCTGGTAAACCTCCAAACACAGCACCTGTTTCCATAAACTCTGCGCCTTGCAGTTTTGGGCCAAGGTATTGAGGATTACCTCGGCCTCGACCGCGATGGTTGTGAGGTGCTTGCGGATCAATAAATAGAAAAGACGAGCCACGCGAACAACATAGGCAAACTCGTTGGCGGCCTCGCTAAACATGCGCAGCAAAAGCGGCACGATTCGCTGGCTGAGCAGCGTGCGGAAAACCGGCTGCGAGAAGACTGCCGAGTGGTTTGTGAGCGTTAGTTCAAACAACTCTAGAGTGAAGGCAGTAGGCAGGCTCTTGAACAGCAAAAATTTAGGCTTCTGGGCCTCGGCAATGTCGCATAAATCAAGCAGGATCCGGCCTGCATCGTACACTGTATTGTTCACCTGGAAGGTTTTTGAATTGATTTGAAGCTCATTATTACCCTCCTCAGGCCCCAAATTGTCAAAGACAGAGGTGATCAGCTGCTGGAGGGTCGCGTACGCCGTGTTGGAGACCATCGAGGCCTTGTGGTCGCGACCCAGCTCTGCGCACACCTGGAGCTCCTTGGCAAGCAGCGGGCCACACAATGCGTCCATATGTTCAGAAAGAAGCAAAGGCAGCAACTGTAGGACCTTGAGCTGGATGGCTACGCCGAGATGGATTGCTTCAAACAGCGCGTCCAAAACGTCCTCCAAACGGTCATTGCTGAGCCCGTGCAAACTTATGAGGACTTGGAGACACTGCAACGCACTCGCACACGATTTGGCGTTGCTGGAGGTGCACGCCAGAATGAACGGCGTGCTGAAATCGGCGTGCTGTTTCAGGGGCGATAAATCGGCCAGCGAGTCGAGAGTTTCAAGGTACCCGAGGGATTTTTCGGCCGATTGCCGAAGCTCGCTGTTGCGCTTTTTGTTTTGGGCCACAAACGCCAGCAGTTCGCTCTGCAGTATCGACATGACGTGAGGGAGATGGGGGTGCTGGGGGGATGGCTGAGCCTGGCTGGGGAGCTGGGCTAGGGGGATAAGTGTCATTTTAATAAGGAATATGTGAGAGTTTCGTCAATTCAAAGATATATAAATTTAATCAAGCTGGCCAAGGCACCCTTTGGAGCTCCCCAGATCCAGCCTGATCCGCTTCTCCTGATCCGCTAGCCACACCTAATCCCATCCCTCCTTATAACCCTAAATGTGTGCCTTGCAACTGGCCCCTGTGCAAGTTCCTTGGCCAGCTGGCGTGCTTGAGCAGTACCTTTGCTCAACGCCAAGCATACGATGCGCCTATTAAACGCCAGAAGCAGTGCTCGATCTGCATCGGCAGCCGACTGAGGATCATACCCAGCCTCCAGTCGTGCAGGGCTATCATTTGCAATACTTAGCACCAGTTTCTGGTCGGCAACTGCCGCCAACAAAATATCAAAATCGTCGCGGTGCACTTGTGCCTGCACCTCGTTGATACTAATAACTTGCGCAATACCGGGACTCTGAATAGCCTTCAAGATGATCTCGCGGTCGGCATGGAACTGATACGAGATGCGGCTGAATGCATAGCCATGGTTGGACACCGTGGCAAGTGCAAGCTCGCGGCTGCCCTGATAGCTGGGAATAGTATACAAAGCAAAGCCGTGGTTTTGAGCGGCCGCAAGTACAGCCCTAGAGTCTGTGTGGTATTCAGGAGCCATACAAAGCGTATACCCTTTGGCCGCAACTGCCGCAAGCACTATATCGCGGTCTGTGTCAAAAGCCGGGGGAACATCGTGCAGCGTGTATAAATCTTTCAAATTTCCGCTCGGTTCCAAGGTTGTTGGAGTGGAGAGAGCAGTGAGATTAAGGCCGCGATCACTGCCAAGCCATGCGGACGCGTACCGCAGAGCTATGCCATGTTGCAAGACCACAGACTTCACCAGCTTGTAGTCGCTACGGAGCATTTTGGATGCGTGCGCCAGCTCGCGGCCTCGTAGTGAAGCAGCCGCGAAAACAACTAATGGATCATCGCGCAGCGCTTCTGAGGCGTACTGCAGCATGGTATTGGTCGGCTCAGTGGCGCCCTTGGTTGCGGCCAACACCACCTCGCGGTTCCCTCGCAACTTCTCAGAAGCATATGCTAGCTCGCGGCTGCGAAGAGTGACTGCCGTCAAGACTATTTCGCGATCATTGCGCAGCGGCCACGACGCATACTGCAGCACAGTATCTTTGACACCTACATTACCCCTGAGAGCAGTCAAGACAACTTGGCGGTCATTGCGCAGCTCTATAGACGCGTGGGCGAGCCCAAGGCCATAATCTGCCACACTCATGAGAACCAGCTCGCGGTCGTTTTGGAGCCGCTCCGAAGCGTACAGCAGGTGGTTGCCTATGTAGAGGGAATCTCGTACCGGCACGATATTGTAATTGTAGGTACAGTAGTTTTGTGTACGCCCCTTTTTCCTAGAAATAATATTCTTGAAAAACTCACGGTCGTCTCTCAGCCTTGGGGGAGTACACCGCAGCATAAAGCTATCCCATTTGACAATTAGCGCCATGAGCTCGTCGTCATCGGAAAATTTAGCCGGCACGGGGTAGCCTAGCGGGTAAGGACCATTTGAGCATGCCGCCACCATAATATCGCGGTCTGATTGCAGCTCAGGATCGGCCAATTTCACTGTACGCCCATCAATGTGCGCAGCTCTGAGGATGAGGTTGCGGTCGCTGGCGAGATGTTCCGCCAATTTTATAGACCCAATATCATTCCGCTTGCAATAGTAATGGAAATGGTAAAAAGCAGCCATTGCCACTGCCGGATCTTCAATCATGCTAAACTTAATTTCGTCTCTTAAAGCCAGTATAGTCCTGTTTGCCGGCTCTTGTAGTAAATCCCAAGGTATAAATTTGAGCAAGCGCCGTACAGTCCTGCTTTCTGGGACGTACCTGTTAAGAACATTGTTTGTGAGGCATGGCTGCAGCCACTTATGCCAAACTCGTGCGTCAATAGATTGGAGGTACTCGCGGCCTAGGACAGGTCGGTAGTGGAGCAGATCAATTAGTTGAAGATAGAGGTTCTGGTAAGTGCGGGGCTCGTTAATGTAGTGTGCAGCAAGTGCCCTCAGGTACTGGTGCTCGAGCCTAGGTGTGCCATGGAGGAGGTCAATGTGTTGTGAGTACGAGCTGAAATTGAGGGGCGGGGAATCAATAAAGTGTAAGGAAATGCCGCTCTCAAGGTTGTAGACATTGAATTTTTCCCACAAAAAGTCGCTCAAAAATAGCGGTCGCCATGCGGGGCTGATTCGTGCGAATTTGAGGTATGTGTATGGCGAGTTGTCGAGATGGGCGAGCACCAACGGAACTACTGCGAGCGGCAGCTTGTCCAGCATGGCGGTGGGTGGGAGCAAGCGTGCAGGTCAAATGGTGCAGGTCATGCTGGTTGCACGAGGAGGAGTGCGACCAGGGGGCCCAGGGGGAGCACACGCGTGTAGAATAAAGCTGTGCTATATGACAGTTGAATCTATATATACTGCGGACGAGCGGGAGCGCAGGCGCGCTGGGGGGGTGTGCGCTGAAGGTGCACTCGGCGCATGCACTGAGCGGCGCATAGACTGGCGCGGCACCCTGCAGGGCGGTGTACCCGTCAAAATTTAGATGTGACCCAGCACAAATTTCACGTGACGAAAAAAATAGGAGACTCACTTGCCCCCCCCACGCTAGCGCTCACCCCCCTCGGCGTCGTGAAACTCTACGCTCTCATCATCCTCTTCCTCCTCCTCTTCATCATCCACAGCGCTCTCGTCGAGGCTTTGCTGCTTGCGCAAAGCAGCCTTGTTTTTATCAATGGCCGCCTCGTCCTCATTGTCCTCGTCTTCATCATCTTCGAGGTACCCGCCCAGCTTGGTGATGACCTTGTCTGCAATCTCGGTCCAGGCCATCATTCCGCCGAGCCCAATGCCGCCGTACGAGCCCGCCACTTTTTCGGTAGGTTTGAGCACCTCGATCCACTTCATTTCCTGCTTGATGATGCTTAGGTGGAATTTGGTGGCGGGGTTGGCGTAGGCGTACGACACCATGGCAGGGGCAATAAATATCGGGTTTTGGGGGTTCCACGCGCGCACCACGTTTGTGAGGAGGTTGTCGCACAAGCCCATGGCGATCTTGCCCATTGTGTTTGCGCTGCACGGCGCCACAATCAGGATATCGGCCCAGCGCCGCAGCTCAATGTGGATCACGGGGTCGGTGCGCGCGTGCCAGTTCCACTCGTCCTCATCGTGCCACACCGTAATGTAGGACGGGATCTCGTGCGTGCGCGTGATCTTGGCGGCCGCTTTGGTCAGAATCAGGTGGATCGCGGCGCGCTCCTCGTAAACGTTGCGTAGCTTTGTGATGATCTGTTTGAGGGCGCTAATGTGCAGCGACCCGGTCGATCCAATCAAAATATGAATTTTCCCATCGTCGTGGATGATGCGGGGGTGCGACGCCTGCTTGATGGTGGCGCGACCACTTGTTGAGGAGGGGGTTTGTGCCCTGTGCTCTTCCTCGAGAGGGCTCTGGACGCGCGGACTCGGGCTCAAAACAGGGCCATGAACGCCGTGAGGGTGGCGCTGCACATCGGCAAAGTGCGCATGGCCCTTGTTTTCCTTGCGCTCGCCCTCTTGGACAAGGATACTTTGGCTGGTGGCCGCAGGGGCTCGTGCGGGGGGCGCAGCGCTCTGAATGCTTGCTGTGGTGGCTACACTTGATGTCGAGGCTCCTGGCGCGCCGCCATGCAGGTGTAGGCTCCCCGGGGCTCCTGCCGGCTCTGTGTTATTGCGCCCGTCCATGGATGTAGAGTACTAAGCGTGTGTCAGGCGCGTGATAAGCACGAGTGTGGGTACAATGTAGAATCATAATACAAGGGATTGCTATTGCTATTGCTATTTTATTTGCCGAGCTTGTAAAAGTTGTAGAGTGAGGAGATGGGAGTGGAGCGCGCAGGCAAATGAGTGCGGGCAAGTGGACCGCAGCGCTTAAGCGCCAGCTACCAGCCACCGATATACTCTGGCACCCCTTCCCCTAGGTACATCCCCCTAACCCCTCTGTTTCTCGATAGCCTCCGCAACCCGCTCGTGCTCAGCCTTGGCCCCTTTCTTCCGCTGGCGCTCCTCATACAACCGGCGGTGGGTCAACACCCGAGTCACAATCTCGCTCGTTTCCATATACTGGTACTCGTTGCCCGGAATCTCCAAATACAGGTCGCCCAATCCAGCAGGATCGGCAGCGCTCTGCTGAGTACCCTTGTTTGAAGTAACGAGGGTGGGTCCCCTCAGGACCTTGACCACCTCGACCCCTTTAAGTAGCCCGATAAACTCCTTGGTGGTGCGGAAAGGAACGCCAAGCACAACCGCGTCAATAAAGCGGCACTGCAGGGAGCACAGCGTGCGCTCAAACAGGTTCATCACGGGGTAATTCTCGCCCACACTCTGGTTGACCGTTTGGTCGTCCATAATTCCGACCACGACGAGGGCCCCATCTGCTTCAGCGCGACGCTTGACCTGGCGCAAAAAGTCCATGTGACCAGGGTGGAACAGGTCCCAGCTGCCGCTCACATAGTATGCGCGAGAGAGCCCCTTCTTGACCGCCTCACTGGGCTCGACCAAAGAGCGCAAAGTGGTGCCATCCTGAAGTGCATAGACAGCAGAGTGGGCAGTCTTTGCGTCTGCACCTGTGGCGTACGCCTGCATCTTGTCAATATGCTGCTTTTGCAGCAAAAAGTGGCCCGAATCGGCGCTGGTCACAGACGGCAAATGGTGCGATTTGCTGGAGCTCAGCATGCGCCCAATAAGGTCAGTAGTGGAAATATTGGGTGTACGTTTTACCACAAGAAATCTGCCCAAATCCTTGACCTCCTGGTAGCAATCGTAGCCATCAGCATCCGTAGTGATATCGTCGCCGTGCACCACGTACTGGCACCTAAAGCTGTCCATCCATTCGGGGCTTGTGACATAGGGCGAGTCAGGAATGCACTTTGTGGCCCATTTGCATGCTTCCACCGCCATTTTGCGCTCGGGCTGGTACATGACCACGGGGCCCTTGTTTTTGCTGATTTCTTGGTCTGAATGGATCCCCACGTAGAGTTCAGAGCCAAACTGGCGTGCCTGCATTAGTGCACCGGCGTGGCCGTGGTGGAAAAAGTCAAAACACCCATCAACCCAGAGGCGTTCTTTGAGGTTGTTGTTGCCGCTCATGTTTGGTAATGTGGGTCCGTGGTGTGATTATAGTATGGGGTGACGAAGGGGGGGGGGGAGGGCAAGGTGAGGCTAAGGCGAGGTAAGGGTGTGCAAGTTTGTGTCTCTTTAGATCTATATTAATCTATCGCAGCCTGGGTAGTAGCTTGCGGTATGCACGTCACACGTGCCTCCCCACGCTCAGTCATGGACGACGCCAAGATCGAGGCGTTCCTCGAGGCATGCGACAAGTACCAGCAGCACCAGCTCGAAGCCCATAAACTCCTCAGGCAAGGGTTCCTTGATCTTGCCAAAGCACGGCAAACGGCGCAAATTTCACAGCTGCAGTACGATCTTAGCCAAACCGCTCAGACCACTTTGGACACCTCTAAAGAGGTGCCCACGCTGCACCGCCGTGACACAAAAGACCCGCTTCTCCAATTCGGGGCTTGGCCTCCTTCAGCTCTACGCACCGCACAACAAAAATTTTCAGCAGCCCTCGACAGCCTCGTTGCGAGCCAGGCCCAAGCTCAGGTAGCCTCCCTTCCTAAGCATGAGTGACCGGTTAAGCCAGTTGCAGACGTGCCTCGACCAGCTTGTGACCCAATTCTTCAGCAGCATAAACTACATAAACAAGCACCACGCGCTGCTGCCGGTGGGAGGCGAGCCCCCGGCCGAGGAGCCCGCGCACGAGGCGCTGCCGGCCGACAAGCTCGAGGCCGATCTGAGCGAGCTCAGCAAAGATATTGCGACCAAGGCTCAACAAGTTGAGCTCCTTATAAACTCGCTGCCCGGCTTAGCTACCAGCGAGGCCGATCAAATGGCCGCTGTGGCCGCCCTGGAAAAGGAGCTGGTGGAGGTGGTGGCCGAGGAAAAAAGTGCTCTTGAGGAGCGCGAAAAATTGCTGGAGCGGTGCGACGAGCTGATTTTGAAAATTACTAGCGAGAAGGTTAAGCTCGATCACGCAGGTGAGCGTTAGGCTCTACATTCCAGAGAGATCAGCACACCCAGCTGAGACACTACTCACACAGCTCACACAGTTGTGGGGTCCTGTACCCCGCAAGAATTCCCGCATCCAAACGCACACACAAAACAAGCTTTATGGCCCTGATTTTGGAAATATTATAAAATGCCAAGAAGCTAATTTTAGCGGCCTGCCAATCAGACCAAATTATATAGGATAGTGAAAAAACTACCCCATTTCATTCATTCAAACACATCAGATCGACCCAATCGGCCTCCAACGGAGTAATTTATCGGTGCTAATTTGCGTTATTTCCCTATGGGGAATGGTAGGGTGTCAGTCATAACTCGTCTAATTGGTCTCTAGATTAAGGCTCCAGAGATGGCCTGATCTTGGGGCAGCTGGAGTGCAATTCTCCAACCTTAAGGCTTCCTTTTGCCGTAGCACAAACGTTATCGCGTTGCTTGTCAAAAAGTTGCTTTCTGTGCAGCGGGGGCCGTTGGCTTTGAGGCAGTTGCGCTGCAGGTCGTGCATGAGCCCTTGCCCTGATTTTGATAGCATAAAGACTAGGCGCAGTGCATCACACTCCTTAGCCATTCTGTGAAATTGTAAATGGACCTGCCCTTTACCGAGTTGACCGGTGTGGAGTCTATGCGTAGCGCCAGCAACGTTATGGGCCCCAACTCAAAGATCCTCGTTGCAAACAGAGGCGAGATTGCAATCCGCGTTTTCCGCTCTGCGCACGAGCTGGCCATGACCACGGTCGGCATTTACGCTCACGAAGATATTCTCAGCATGCACCGCCTCAAGGCCGACGAGGCCTATGTTTTGGGTGAGGTTGGCCAGTTTACGCCTGTTGCTGCATACCTCCAGATCGACGAGATTATCCGCATCGCCAAGGAGCACAATGTCAATATGATCCACCCTGGTTATGGCTTTTTGTCCGAAAACAGCGAGATGGCCCGTAAAGTCAAGGAGGCCGGCCTGATCTGGATCGGACCTCCGGCTGAGGTTATTGATGATGTCGGAGACAAGGTTAGCGCCCGCGTGCTCGCCGACAAGGCCGGCGTGCCTACTGTTCCCGGTACTGATGGCCCTATTAGTACTGTTGAGGAGGCCCAGGCGTTTGTTCAGGAGCATGGTTACCCCGTGATCATCAAGGCCGCCTTTGGTGGTGGTGGCCGCGGTATGCGTGTTGTGCGCGAGGGCGACTCAATTGAGGACAACTTCACTCGTGCTGCGTCCGAGGCCAAGGCTGCTTTCGGTAACGGTACTGTTTTCATTGAGCGGTTCCTCGACAAGCCCAAGCACATTGAGGTGCAGCTGCTGGCTGATACCCACGGCAACGTTATTCACCTGTTTGAGCGTGACTGTTCGGTGCAGCGCCGCCACCAGAAGGTGGTGGAGATTGCGCCCAGCCTCAACATCCCCAACTCGGTGCGCAACGCCATCCTTGAGGACGCGGTGAAACTTGCCAAGACCGCTGGTTATGTGAACGCCGGTACCGCCGAATTCTTGGTTGACCAGCAGAACCGCCACTACTTTATCGAGATCAATCCGCGTATTCAGGTCGAGCACACAATTACCGAGGAGATTACCGGCGTTGATATCGTGGCTGCCCAGATCCAGATCGCTGCGGGTGCCACTCTTGAGGACCTTGGCCTTAGCCAGGACCGCATTACGGTGCGCGGCTGTGCTATTCAGTGCCGTATCACTACCGAGGATGCCACAAAGGGCTTCCAGCCCGATACCGGCCGTATCGAGGTGTACCGCAGTGCGGGCGGTAACGGTGTGCGCCTCGACGGTTCCAACGGGTTTGCCGGCTCGGTGATTACCCCTTACTACGATTCGCTGCTGGTCAAGTGCTCGTGCCTTGGCTCGAGCTTTGAGACCGCTCGCCGCAAGATGTTGAGGTCGCTCATTGAGTTCCGCATTCGCGGCGTCAAGACAAACATTCCCTTTTTGTTGAGCTTGCTCACCAACGAGACCTTTATCAACTGCGGCTGCTGGACCACCTTTATTGACGATACGCCCAGCTTGTTCAACTTGTTCCCGTTCCAGAACCGCGCCCACCGTATCCTGCAGTACTTGGGTGATGTTGCCGTCAACGGCCCCCAGATTGCCGGTATGCGCGGCGAGCCCCAGCTCAAGGGTTCTGTCCAAGTTCCTCAGCTTGAAGGGCTCGGCGCAGTGAGCGTTCCCGCCACCAAGGGCTGGCGCAATGTGCTCGAGGCCCAGGGCCCCGAGGCGTTTGCCAAGGCGGTGCGCGCCCACAACGGTACGCTCGTGATGGACACTACGTGGCGCGACGCCCACCAGTCTCTGCTTGCCACGCGCGTGCGCACTTACGACCTGCTCGCCATCGCGCCAACCACTTCGCACGCCCTGCAGGGCGCGTTTGCCCTCGAGTGCTGGGGTGGTGCCACCTTTGACGTTGCCATGCGTTTCTTGCACGAGGACCCCTGGGACCGGTTGCGCCAGCTCCGCAAGGCAGTACCCAACATTCCCTTCCAGATGCTGCTGCGCGGCGCCAACGGTGTCGCCTACAGCTCGCTGCCCGACAATGCCATTGACCACTTTTGCAAGCAGGCCAAGGACGCTGGCGTGGACATTTTCCGCGTGTTTGATGCCCTCAACGATATTGAGCAGCTCAAGGTTGGTATTGATGCCGTGCGCAAGGCCGGCGGTGTCATTGAAGGTACCATCTGCTACTCGGGCGATATGCTGCAGCCGGGCAAAAAGTACAACCTCGAGTACTACCTCAAGTTTGCCGAAGAGATTATTGGTTTAGGTATTCACATTTTGGGTATCAAGGATATGGCCGGTACCCTGCGCCCGCCTGCCGCCACCAAGCTCATTGGTGCTCTGAGGGCCAAGTACCCCGAGCTGCCGATCCACGTTCACACCCACGATAGTGCCGGAACCGGTGTCTCGAGTATGGTTGCGTGCGCGCGCGCCGGCGCCGACGCCGTGGACTGCGCGTCCAACTCCATGTCGGGTATGACCTCGCAGCCCAGCATTAGCGCCTTTTTGGCTTCGGTGGACGGCGAGATCGACCACGGTTTGAACCGCACCTGGGTCCGCAACATTGACAACTACTGGATGCAAATGCGCATGCTCTACAGCCCGTTTGATGCCGAGCTCAAGGGCCCCGACCCCGAGGTGTACGAGCACGAGATCCCCGGTGGCCAGCTCACCAATTTGTTGTTCCAGGCCCAGCAAGTGGGTCTTGGCGCCCAGTGGGAGGACACAAAGAAGGCCTACGAGCAGGCAAACAAGCTGCTTGGCGATATTGTCAAGGTCACTCCAACCTCCAAGGTGGTTGGCGATTTGGCCCAGTTTATGGTCTCCAAGGGTTTGACTGGCAAGGACATTGAGGAGCGCGCCGGCGAGTTCGATTTCCCTGACTCGGTGCTTGACTTTTTCCAAGGTTTGATGGGTGTTCCTTACGGTGGATTCCCCGAGCCTCTCCGCACAAACATCCTCAAGGGTAAGCGCGAAAAGTTTGAGAAGCGCCCCGGCGCTTTGCTCAAGCCTGTGGACATTGAAGGTACCAAAAAGCAGCTCAAGGCAAAGTACGGTAACCACATTACCGAGTGCGACGTTGCCAGCTACATCATGTACCCCAAGGTGTTTGAGACGTTCCAAAAGACCCGCGAGCTGTATGGTGACCTGAGCGTTGTTCCTACCGACCTGTTTTTGTCGACCCCAGAGCTCGGCAAGCCGTACCACGTCGAGATCAGCCAGGGTAAGGTCCTGGTGATCAAGGTGCTTGCCGTTTCTGAGCTGAGCGTCCAGACCGGCACGCGCGAGGTTTACTTTGAGCTGAACGGTGAGATGCGCAAGGTTACCATTGAGGACCGCAAGTCTAGCGTCGAGACCGCTACTCGCCTCAAGGCCGACCCCGCCAACCCTGGCGATATTGGCGCGCCCATGGCCGGTGCTGTGGTTGAGTCCCGCATCAAGGAGGGCCAAGATGTCAAGAAGGGTGACCCTTTGTTCATTCTTAGTGCCATGAAGATGGAGATGGTTGTTTCCTCGCCCGTTGCCGGCAAGGTCAGCCGTATGGAGGTCAAGGGCGGCGAGAGCGTCGATGGCGGCGACTTGCTGTGCCAGATCATCAAGCAGTAATTTACCTAACTAGTTTTAGTATACTCCAAAGAAAATATAATTGAGGACTCCGGCAATAAAGTTCGAGAGGCTGTCGAACCAGCTCTGGGCCGTGGTCAAAGGGGTCGGGTAAAACACAAAGTCAGAGAGGCCACAATCCTGCCAGGAAATCATTTCGGATTCATCAAACACGCGCGCAACAGCGCCAGGCGCAGGGTTTGGGCTGGGGCAATAAGGGGTGTAGCACAGGCTGCCGCCAGACACGGTCTGGCACACCTTTTCGCCCGGGTACAAAACAGTGGTGCGCGGGTGCACGAATGCGTGCAGGGCGTGGCAGGCATAGTGGCTAATGGCGATACCTAGGATGGCGAGGGTGAAGAGCAGCACTTTTTCACGGAGGTTCATGTGGTGATGGAGGTGATGGAGGTCGTGGTGTTTGTTGTGGTGTGCATCTAGAGATGCATCTAGAGATGCATCTAGAGCGCGTGCTGTGAATGTTGTGGTAGTGGACGGGGCGTTCACAAAGCGCCGAGTGCATGCGTGAACTGGGCGCATGTACAATCGCGCGTGCACACCTCGCACAAAGACCCCAGGGCACCCACACTCTCTTTCACTCTAAATCAATAATAAAAACATAAATACTTAAACAGCAAGCAAGCTCTCTGCCTCGCTATCAATCTCACACGCCTCGTCGCTCTCGCGCGCAGCAAAACTCTGGGCAAACTCGAGCGTCTCGGCAATCAACTCCTTGCGGCGGCGCGTACTAAGGCCAAAGTGGTGCGAGGCTTGGGACCCCAGCCACTGGCGCAGCTCGAGCGTTACAGGTACGAGGTTGGAGCGACCCAGCTGGCGCTCGTGCAAACATTTGAGGGCCATGTAGTAGGCCAAGAACACAATCGAGCTGTGCGCATCGCTGATCGAGCCCGACTGCGCGGCCAGGATCTGCTCGGCGAATTGAGGTTCATCATCGGCCAGCCATTTGGTGAATGCGCACGCCACGAGACGCGGGAACGACATTTGCACCGAGCGGCCCGCGACCTGGTCGCGCACCTGGGCAAACACAGAGGCAAACTTGGCTTTTTCGTCAGTTAGGAGCATGCGCATGCCCTTGCTGCGGAGCGCAGCATAAGTTTGCGGCGGCGCAACCACCGCGCTCTCACTGAAAAGGTCCATATCAGGGGAGCCGCTCTCGAGCACCCTGAGCAACGTGCGGTCCTGGAGACCATACGCGTGAAGGCACGCCACAAGGTCGAGCGTGCTCAAGATTTTGGGGTCGGCAGTGTTCAACGCCACAAAGTCGCTGACCTTGACGCCGTGTGCAGTGATGGTGATGTGGGTATGCTGCTGAGAAACAATCTCGCTGAGGGGCGTGCGCGAAAGCGCCTTAAGGTAGTCGGGGCCCTCGCAGTATTTCCACAGCTCGTCCGCCAGCTTGTTGAGGCTGCGCATGTTGTTAAGCTTGGCCGAAAGTTGGCGGATTTGCACTGCCTGGAGCATGCGCGAGTTGGGCGAGGGGTACACGATCGCCAACATGAATGTGCACACGTGATGTGCCCAGTGCACTTTGGTTGTACCGGTCAAATCAGTATCAATCAGCTGGAACGCATAGAGGCTGTGTGCCTCATTGCCGCCAAGGCCCACAAGGCCCTTGAGGTGGGCAAGGCGGTCACTGCCGAGACCGAGCGCGAGCACGCTTTGCAGCAGCAACGACGCAAACTTTGAGGCATAAAAAGCGGTGGTGCCGTGCTGCGGCCAGCCAAGGCGGTACAGCGCATTCTCGCGCGCGCTGAGGCGGTGGTGGTGGTGGCTCGTGAGCACCTCGGCGTGCTCCTTGGATTTGGGCGACCAGTTTTGCAGAATCGAGACCCAAAGGGCGCCAATCACAAAGCACGTGGCGGCAACAAAAAAGAACTTTACTGCCGAGGAACTCGGATTGAGCAGCCACGCCAGCTGCGGGAACGGCAGCACGCTGAGCCCGCGGAACTGGGAGTCGCCAGAACTCAGGACGCTACCGGTAGCAACAAGGCCTGCGGTGGCACACCCGAGCGCGATGTTGGTATTGATGTGGGGGCGCGGTTGTTGGGGAAGGTAATGCTGGGGCGCGGGGCCAGAGGGGTTGCGCGCCGCGGGCGCATGAGGACCGCTGGGGCCAGGGGGTGCGTGGCTTGCACTATGGCTGGCACCGCCGTTCGAGTTGGGGTGCGTGGGCGCACCATGTGGGCCCCCCGGCGCATGCACATATGTGGGTCCACCCTGCGGTGCGACATTTTGCGGCGGATACTGGTACCTGCGCGTAACCTTGGCCCTCAGCTCGCTATTTTCACGAAGCAGCAGCGAGTTGCGGCTCTTGAGCTGCTCAATATACTCGGCGGCCTTGGTGAGCACCGTGGCCTTGTTGAGGCGGATGGAAGGGATTCCATCGACAATCGTTGTTGTTGCTGCGTCCCTGAGGCCAGGAACAGCATCCCTCAAGAGGTTAATCTTATCGTTGATGTTGTTGCGGTACCTTTTCTCAATCATATTGTGCGAAGTCTTGGTCTTGCGAGCGCGGCGTTTGGTAAGGCCGCCCGAATCGAGGCCAATATCGGGGGCATCAGGCTGGAATTCATTGTATTCATCACTTGGCGATTCACTTTTTACAGGAGGCGACCGGGCCAAAGTCTGGCGCATCGTGGGAGGCGCCGCGTGGCCGCTCGAGGCAGGGCCACACGGGGGCATCTGGGGCTGGGGCGCCTGCTGCGGCTGCTGCGGCTGCTGCGGCTGCTGCTGAGGAGCCTGCTGAGCATTGGGAGCGGGGTTACCCACCGGGACATCCCAATCACCCAAAACAAACATTTGATCGTACTGGCCGGCATAGGGGTCGACCCCGGTCGACAACATTTCTTGAGGCGAAGGAATAAAGCGGGTCTCCTCGTAGGCAGTGTTTGCCTGTGACTCGAGGCCATTCAAAAAGTCCTCACAGTCGTTCAGGTCCTGCCCTGAAACACCATACATGAAGAGGTTTTCCATGAGGCAAGTTGTGAGAAGTCAAGTTGGATAAATATCGGGTGATGTCTGCATCCCATATGACTAAACGGCCCAGGCGAGATGCAGCTCGGAGGTGCATATATTTCTAAAAGGGGAATTTTATAATTTACGGAATAAATTGCGCAAGTGGTGAACGCCCAAAAGCTATGCAATGGACGCCTTGGAGCCGCTTGGAGCCGCGCTAGATTAGGCTTGAGCACGGCGTTAGTCAGTTTGGCCAACGCATGAAGGTTTTACTACACAGCTAAAACTCTTTTAGTCTGCTAATCTTTTCTACCCCTCGCTCTGCCCCTGGCCCCTTGCCCCTTGCTTGCTCACCCCGCGCAACTTCGAGCTGTCAAGAGCTGACCCTTCTTCCTCCTTAGAACCCTAACCCCGGCATATTCAAAACCCGCCGAACTCGACGTTACTCATCACGTAGCATCTTCCAGCATGGCTCTCAAGCGACTTAAAAAGGAGGTAAAGGACTTTGAGCTGGACCCGCCCGAGAACTGCAGCGCTGGCCCCATCGGCGACGACTTGTACACATGGCAGGCGACGATTCTCGGTCCGAGCGATAGCCCGTACGCAAACGGCTGCTTCTTTCTCAAGATCAAGTTCCCGCACAATTACCCATTCAAGCCGCCTAATGTGACGTTTGAGACGCGGATCTACCACCCCAACATCAACCCCCAAGGCGCGATTTGCGTGGATTTCCTCAAGGATGAGTGGGCGCCCGCCCTCACAGTGCCCAAGATCTTGTTGTCGTTGTGCAGCTTGTTGACGGATCCCAACCCGGATGACCCGCTTGTGCCCGAGATTGCCGATTTGTACAAAAAGGATCGCGCCAAGTTTGAGCAAACCGCGCGCGAGTTTACTAGAAAGTATGCTATGTAGAAGGAGCTTCCGGCGTGAGGGCAAAGCGCAGTGCCTCGGGCTCCCTTGGGGGCCCTGCTCCCAGGGCTCCGTAAGCAGTCCCATGGTGCCCCTGAGGGTCCTCAGGAGGCCTTGGCGGTGCCTTGGCGGTGCCCATTGAAGGCTGTGGGGGTGCCCATGGGATGCCCATCGGTTCCTAAAATAGCTCAAGTTGTCATCAGCGGCGTAGCATATTTTGGATTAGCGATTGTAGTTCCGAGTGGGTGCCCAAGTGGGTGCCTCAGTGGGTACCCCGGCCCAACACCCTTGCCCAAGGTGAGCGGGTGACAGCTGGGCTTGGGGTGCGCCTCGAGAGTACCCACTTGATCTCCACCAAGCACCGACTCAATGCCTTCTATAGCTTTTTATAGCCTTAATTGAGTAAATTTCACTATTCCCGAGGGTCTATCTATACTGCAGGCACCTCGGGGCACCCCATGCCAAACTCAAACCATCCCCTACAATTCCTCGTACACGACTAGATCCCACACCACTGTACCCATCTACCCATACCCTCGCACTCGCACCCACACCCCATCTCATCTCGCACCCCAGCTTGATGGCAAGCTTACACATGACAGCGGTGCCCGATCGACGGCTGTCGTTTGTGACCGCTAGCGACCAGCAGCAATTTGGCCAGCTGTTTCTCAGTGGTTTACAACCCGGGGAGACCGCAATGAATGGTGACACGGCGCGCGTCGTGCTCATGCGTTCGCAACTCCCGACCAACCTCCTTGGAGACATTTGGCAGCTTGCAGACACCACACGCAGTGGTACGCTCATGTTTCCCGAGTTTTGCCTGGCAATGAGCTTGTGCGCAGCCGCACGGCGCGGCGAAGCTGTTCCTCGCGAGCTACACCCGGGGTTGCTCAAAGAGATTGGCGATATGGTGGATTCAATCAGTTTTGGGGTGCCCGATACGCAGCTAAATGATTTTGACCGCTTGCAAGGCACGCAAACGGGTGTCTACGGTGCTCAGAGCGGCTACACCCAGGGCTACGGCCAGCCCTCGTACGGCTTGCAGGCCCAGGCAACCGGCTATATGCAGCCCCAAACCACCGGCTACATGCAGCCCCAGCAGCCTCAAACCACGGGTTATGCCCAGCCCCAAAGCTTTGTGCAGCCTCAGACCACCGGTTTTCAGCCCCAGACCACCGGGTACCTCCAGCCTCAAACTACGGGCGGCACGAGCTACCTCCAGCCGCAGACGACCGGGGGATACTCTAGTGGGTACATTCAGCCCCAGACCACGGGCGGACCGGCCCCTCTGCAGAGCCAAACCACCGGTGGGTACCTCCAACCTCAGACTACGGGGGGCACTCAGGGGGGCTACCTCCAGCCCCAGACCACTGGTGGGTACCTCCAAAGCCAAGCCACTGGCCTGCAGCCTCAGATAACAGGCGGCCTGCAGCCCCAAATTACGGGGGGGTACCTCCAACCGCAGACCACTGGCGGCCTGCAGCCCCAAACCACGAGCGGCACCAGCTACCTCCAACCTCAAACAACCGGTTATTTGCAGAGCCAACCCACTGGCCAGCCTGGTCAATGGGGTTTCAGCAACGCCCCTGCGCCCGGAATCGACAGTTTTGTCGGTGCTCTGCAGGGCTCGGCGGCGCCCCAGGCCCCTCAGGCGACCGGCTCGTCCCAATCTCAAATCTCCACGGCCATCTCAAAAACAGAGAAACAAAAATACGACGAGATTTTTGGCCAGTGGTCGCGCGGCACCGGGTTTGTGGACGGCGGCACCGCGATCGAGAACTTTGGCAAGAGCGGCCTGCAGCAGCAGGACCTGATGCAGATTTGGGCCCTCAGCGATCCCAGCGACCGAGGAAGGTTGAACCGGGACGAATTTGCGGTGGCAATGCACCTGATTTACCGTCGTATCAACGGGTTCCCGGTACCCTCGCAGCTGCCGCCTGAGCTGCTGCCTCCGAGCTCGCGCCACTTGCAGGACTCGCTCAACCAGGTCAAGGCGTTCCTCAAGCAGCCCACAGGCGTGAAATCCAAGAGCTTTTCGAGCGCGCCCAAAAAGGATGCGACCGTTTTCAAGAATGACGACAACAGCGAGACCTACGTGAGCGCCAACCGCCGCAAGGCCCCGGAGAAGCCCAAGGGCTCCAGCTCCTCGGCGAGTGCTAGCTCTACCCTCGCTGACCTTGCAAAAAGCGTCAAGGAAAAGAAGATTTTGTTGGATGCCCTCGACGCGGAAGGCGAGGACGAGGCTGCTGAGCGCGAGATTGAGCGGCGCAATTTGGCTCAGATCACAAGCCTCAAGGCCGAAATTCGGAAAATTCAGGGCGAGTTGGATCGTAAGGGGACTCCGAGTGCCTCAAAGAGCCGTGGCGCAATTCTCTCGCAGCTCACAGGCCTGAGCGACGCGCTGCCCCAACTGACCCACTCGATCCGCAAAATTGAGGCCGAAATTGCCGTGGCCCGCGTCGAGCTCGCGCGCAAGCAGTATGAAAAGCAGCACCCGGGCGTCACCATCCAAGGCACCGGCCCCGGCGGTGCAGTCACCGAGGCGGACCGCGCGGCCGCCCAGCGCAAGGCCGAGCTGCGCGCGCGCATGAGCGCCATTACTGGCCGCCCCCTTGAGAATGCTTCGGCGTTTGAGGAGCTTGAACAAGTCCTACAAGAAGCCTCGACCAAGGCCGCTCAAGAACGTGACGCCAACGAGTCGTCCCTCAGGGCGCTGGAGGAAAGTACTCGCAATGTGCAGCGCGATTTGGATGGTCAGCTGAGGGGTTCAGGGGGTACAGAGCAGGAGGAGAGGGATAAGCGCAGGTGGCAGGACGGTGTGGGTGTTGAGCCCGAGGTCAAGGCGTTTTTGGAGGAGCTTGGTGGGGCAAGAAGCGCCGCGGGCAGCGCCAGTGCCAGTGGTGCCCCCAGTGCGCCGAGCAGTGCAAGTGGTACTGCCAGCCCCGCAGCCTCTGCCAGCGCCTCCCCCGCGGGCACCCCCAGCGCGACCCCCTCGGCCTCTGAAACCCCCCAGGAACGCGTGGCCCGCATTCGCGCCGAGGCCCAGCGCCGCACGCAAGAGCGATTCGCCAAGGCCGGAATTCAGATGCGCGGGAAAAAGGCCGAGGAAGCGCCCAGGGCATCTCCTGCTCCTGAACCCAAGGAGCCCAAGGTGGAGCCCAAGGTTGAGCCTGCGCCCGCCAAGGCTGAGGCACCCGAGCCTGCGCCGGCTCCCAAGGCCCCTGCGGCCGCCCCTAAGGCTGCCCCTGCACCTAAGGTTGCCCCTGCACCTAAGGTTGCCCCTGCACCTAAGGTTGCCCCTCCACCCCCGCGTTCCCCCTCGCCCGCCCTAAGCGAATCCGACGGCGAGACCGAACGCCTCGAGGCCGAGATGGCGGCTCTTCAGCGTAAACACCAAGAACGCGAGGCGGCGTCGCTTGCTCGCAAAAAGGAAAAAGCCGATAAACTGGCAGCGCTGCGCAAGCAGCAGGAGGAACTCAAAAAGCGCGAGGCCGAGTGGAGCGATGATGAGGCGAGTGCGCCTAAGGAGGAGGTGAAGGCGCCTGTGAGCACCAACCCGTTTGGCAAGTCTCAGGCTGCCTCTGAGCCTGCGCCCGCGCCGGCCGCGCCCGCAAAGGCCCCGCAGTTCCAGCCCCCCAAGGCCCAGCCAGTGGCTCAGGCAAAGGCGCCCGCTGCCCCCGCCGCTGCCCCCGTCGCGGCTGCCCCTGCATCGACCAACTCTGCACTGCCTCCGCGTGCCCCTGTAGCCTCTGCGATGCCCAAATCCAACCCGTTTGGTCCTCGTCCCACAACCGACGACGATTGGGGAAGCGATGCAGACGAGAGCGACGAGGATGGCCCGGGGCACAGCAACGCCGCTCAGCTGGCTTCGATGCTGTTTGGTACAATGGGCGGTGCCCAGAGGGAGGAGAAGAGCGAGGAGAAGGCAGAGCCGGCCAAGGCGACGCGGGCCCCAGCGGCGCCCGCAGCAGCGCCCGCAGCAGCGCCCGCAGCAGCGCCCGTGGCAGCGCCCGTGGCACCCCCTGCACCTGCGCCTTCAGCGCCCGCAGTGCCCGCAGCGCCTTCGCCTACGTTTGCGCCGGTGGTCCCTGAGCCAGTAGCGCCCGCGCCCTCGGCGCCTGCTCCTGTGGCACCCGCGGCACCAGCTGCTCCTTCCCCTGAGCCATTCACCGCACCCCCTCCCCCGCCTGCCCCTTCAGCCCCCGCGCCTTCATCCTATGACGACGAATTCCAGAGTGCCGAGGAGGATTTTGACTTTAAAGAGCCTTCGAGCTTGCCACCTGCGCCGCCAGTGCCTGCCCCTGCAGCACCCGCTGCGCCCTTGAGCGAGCCGTCGAGCGCGCCGCCTGCACCACCTATGCCGGCTGCAGCTCCTCCCGCGCCGCCGAGTGCGCCTCCCGTGCCGCCCAGTGCACCCCCGGCACCGCCCTCAGCGCCTCCTGCACCCCCAGCAGCGGCACCCCCAGTAGCGCCTTCCGCACCTGCGGCACCCGCCGCGCCCTCGGCGCCCGCGCCCGACATGTCTGCCGGGTTTGCAGCACTTCTTGGCGACATTACAAAAGGCAAATCGCTGCGCAAGGTCGACCCCGCGCAGCAGAAGGTCTCGCAAAACGAACTCGGCCGCGTGCTCTGAGCGCGCTCTAGGCACCACTGGGCGCTCGCGCGCGCTCTAACACTAGCATTAGTTGTAATTATAGCCTACTTGGCGTACTTGAAATAGCCCAAATCCAGTTTCTTAATTGGGCGAGCTTGGTTGGGGGACACCTCGCGTAGGGGCCGGCGCAGCGGTTGCCTTGCCTCGGGCGAGCCGGTGAACTCAATGGGTGATGAAGGAGGTGAGCTGCGCAGGGCGTAGGCCACGGCCTCGGGTGTGATTTGGGTGGGTTGGGGTGCGGCGACGAGCTTGGGGGCCACGGGGGCCACAGGGACTACGGGGACCTCCGGTGCTTCTGGATCCACTACAGTCACTGAGGCAGCTGGTGCATCGGCATCCCCCTTCGCCACTACTATCGGCGCATCCCCCTTGGTTGCGTCCCCCTTGGTTCCGTCGCCCTTGTCCACCTTGTCCACGCGCACCTTGAAAAACGGCGAGTTACCCAGCTGGCCAGGGCTCGCCAACACACTCAGTTTGCGCTCGGCAGCGCTCGTACTTGCCTTGACAATAGGCTGCAACGGCGGAACATGACGGCAATAGTCTGTGATGCACTGGGGCAGCGCCAGCCGGCGCCCATCCAACGTATCCTCGGCCAGCGCCATGCGCCGCGTGTGCACCGAGGCAAGTTCCTTTTGGCTGTCTGTTTCATCTTGGCCGAGCCCCACTTCGCACTGCTCCACCACGTCCCAAACCCGTTGAAACTGAAAGCACAGGTCGGCTGCTTCGGCCTGGGCAATAAACTCGGGCGAGGCTTGGCACATGGCCAGGGCTCCTTCAAGTGACCCTGCGCGCACCAACATCTTGGAAGCCTTGACCACCCCAAGACCCAAGATTCCAGGGCTGTAGTCGCAACCACTCAAAATGGCCATGGCTCGTAACATCTCGGGTGAGCGAATAGGCCGCAGGATGGGCGCCTTGTGCATATCGGCTGCATTAACCAGGGTCGCACCCTGATCCTTGAATTTGCACACCAGGCGCTTGGCGCCAAAAATAAATAAATCGCTGTCCTCGCTAAGAATCGCGTCCACGAGACCGTTTTGTTCGAGCCAAACTAGCTGGGCATCTGCTTCGTATGGGGCCACCACGTACGGAATCCCGCGTTTTTTGAGATAGTAGCACGCGCCAGCAGCCATTTCCTCTGTAACATTGACCATGGGCCGTGCCCCTGGCTGCTTGCGAGCCTGGGCGCGTGCGGCCGCGCGCTGCGCGTTGATGCGGTCTTTGAGAGGTAAATCGCGTCCATCAAACACAAAATAGAGCGATACTCCGAGGGAGTGTAGCAGTTGGACCTTGTTGTTGAAAAAACCCAGGTACTTGGCGGTACGCGTTCCATCCACGAGCTCCTCAGCGCACGAAAACGCGCCGCGATGGAGCCAGCCATAGCCATCTACCCCGAGGGTGAGGCCTCTAAGCTCATCCAACTCGATTTTGCGACTGATCGGTTTGAGCGCGTCAAATAGACCAGGCACCCCCATTATCAAGCGTCAGGGAGGTCAAGCTGGTCAAGCTAGGTTGTTTGGAGAGGATGTTGGGGATGTTGTGGGGGTACTAGGCTTGAAGTGTAGAGTTTATGGATATTTCATTGATATAAACGTGAATTATAGTTGTGGCACCCTGGCCTGCGCAATGAGAGCCTCCTTCGGCGCACCGGCTCAAATGTTTGGCTCAAACCCTCGGCAGAGTTCACTCAATCGCCGACTGCCTCTAAAGCATGTCCTCAGCACCCTCCCAACGCGAATCGATCTAGGCTTGGACTCACGTGGGAGTATTTTTCGCAACGTGCATAAGCGAGCTTTAAGCGAGCACGTGGAGCCAGAATACTCGTCGGGTCATTCTTCTGTATTCTAGAAAACAAACGCACGAACTTCCGGTCCACTTGCACGGCGTGCCGCGCGGCGCTCAAGGGATCCGCGCCCTGCATGCTCTCGAGCCTAGTTAGGCTGACCTTTAGCTGGCCCTGTAACCTCGGCGAGGAGGGTGCCCTGGGTGGCCCGGCAACAGAGCCGGAGCTAACTAATTTCAAAAAAATGCTCAATCCAAGTGGCGAGCCAAGCTCTTAAACAGCAACCCCACGTGACACGCACCACGCATTCAAGGTCATGACGCGACCGGCCTTATCGCTGCGGTGTATGCAGCAGCAGCTACGGATCTCCGGTAGGCTGTTGGGAGGTGTTTAAGGGTGTGGGGTGCACGTAGCTCAGTTATTCCTAGATAGTCTAAAGCTTGCTTCATGAACGCGCAAGTGGGTACCCCCTAGCCCCGCTGTCAAACCCGGAATCCCGCGTTGTGGGCCACACATGCATGCCGCAACAGATCGGTGCTGACTATTTTAATTTTTTTTTTGCCTTGGCCGGAAAACACGTGATTTTGCACAACAAGAATAGGTGCACTTAGTCATCGCCCGCGGCGAACAATATATGTGCGCCTCCGCGGCGCCGCCTCGGACTGAGAGTACATGTCAACTTCCCCCGGAGTGGTAGCAAAAGGTGCGACCACGGCCAAGGAACGCATTCGCGAGTATCTCAAGGTCAAGAATGCCGAATATAGAGAATCAATGGCTACAAATTACTGCTACAGGCACAACCCCGACCACGCCCACAAGGACTGCGTCGAAACCGACGTTCAAACCCAAAAACTGTTGTCGACGCTCGAACCCAAGGAACGCCAAGTAACAAGCGATGTGTGGGATGTCTTCAAGCACAGCAATGGTGCCCAGCGGCGCCTGATTTTGCGCGGAATGCTCAACATGTGCTGCATCACCCAACTCTCGGAAGTCTCGGCGGTTATCCGTGATTTGGTACGCATTGACTTTATCAAGACTCTGCCTATCGAGCTCGCCTTCAAAATTCTTCAGTATTTGGACGCCAAAAGCGTTGTGCGCGCCTCGATGGTTTCGAAAAGTTGGAAGCTGATTGCAGACGACGAGGTGGTGTGGCACCACCTTTGCACGCAGCATATTGCCAAAAAGTGCACCACGTGCGGCTGGGGCCTGCCGATGCTCGAACGCAAGCGTCTCAAAAAGAGCGCGGCGGCGATCGATGCGCGGCTCAACGCCCTCAAAAGCTCGAGCCCAATGGTTGGCCCGGTCACCAAGAAACTCAAATTTGATCCTGAAGACCTTGAGGTGGTGCTCCCAAGCACGAAACCGTGGAAACAGGTCTATATTGAGCGGTTCAAGGTCGAAAACAATTGGCGCATGGGCCGCCAGCGCGTCACCGATTTTGCCCATAGCAGCAGCGTGCTCAGCCTGCAGTTTGACGACCAGTACCTGATTACCGGAACCTTTGACGGCAACATTCACATTTGGGACGTCGAGACCGGCGAGTACGTGCGCACCCTCAAAGGCCACATCCACGCCGTGAGCGCTCTGAAATTCGACCGCACAAAGCTCGTGAGCGGATCGTGGGACCAGTCGGTGCGCGTGTGGAACTACCACACCGGCCAGTGCCTCTGCACGTTCAAGGGCCACGACTCGAAAGCGTACTGCGTTGATTTTGACCAAAACCTGATTGCGTGCGGCAACGCCGACAGCACCATCAAGGTGTGGGACTTTGATGACAAGAGCTGCTACACTTTGCGCGGGCACAAGGGCCCTATTCACAGCGTGCGCATCTATGCAGACGCCAAGACCCTCTACACCTCGAGCGCCGACCTCACAGTGCGCATGTGGGACCTGAGCACGAAAAAATGCATCAAAGTGTTTGGCGGGCCCGACATGGGACCCCAAGGCCACGTTGCCCAGATCCAGCAGGCGCTGCCGATCCGCCTTGAGCACCTCGAGGGAGAGGACCACGACCCCGAAGTGACGGCCGAAATCGCCCAGGAAACGGAGGGCGAGGGCGGCGCAGGCACCCCAAATTACCTCTTGACTGCATCTCTCGACAACACCATCAAGCTGTGGCATATCAAGACCGGCAAATGCGCGCGCACGCTGTTTGGTCACGTCGAGGGTGTGTGGTGTATTGCGGCTGACCAGTTTCGGATAGTGAGCGGTGCCCACGACAAGCAGGTCAAGATCTGGGATCTGCAGAGCGGCAAGTGCTGGCACACGTTTAGCGCCCACACGCGGCCTGTTTGTTGTGTGGGTCTAACCGATACAAAGTTTGCTTCGGGCGGTGATGATGGGCTGGTTAAGCTGCACAATTTTGATTTGTAGCGAAGCGAGCAGACGCTGTAGACACTATTTATATATTTATATTGCGAGAGGGTGAGTGGGGAGACGAGGCGTAGGGCACCGCGCAGGGCACCCTTGGCACTGCCATCTCCCTCAAAATCTACTTGACTATGCTAGATACTGTCTAGGACTGAATAGGGTAAGATTTCCACTACCGGGAAGGGCCCTCAGGGCAAACACGGCACGCGGTAAAGCCTACAGCATGCAATCCGTACACCATGCAGCTTGTACAACATGCAGCCCTACGGCAGCCCATACATCTCAAAAAACTGTTCTACATACTAAACACTCAACTGGACCTTCTCATCAGTCAACAAGTGCTGGAAAGGCTCAAGAGCCTTCTTCACAGTCACACCAACAAACTTGGCGGTCTGCTCAGGGGCACGGCCAACAAAGGTGCTAGGGTCAAGCAACTTCTCCAAGTCGCCAATAATGGGCTTAAAGTACTCGTTGGCCTTGATACGCTCAATAAGGTCATTGTCACCGCCCTGCTCCTTGACGACCGCACCGGCCTGGTGGCTAAGAACACGGATCTCCTCGTGGCACTGCTGGCGGTCACCACCGGCACGAACCATAGCCATAATCACATTCTCGGTAGCCATGAAGGGAAGCTCGCTAGCAATACGGCGCTCAATGACCTTGGGGTACACAACGAGGCCAGAAGTAATGTTGAGCAGAGTGCTAAGGACAATGTCGGCAGTAAGGAAAGCGCCAGGAATCGAGACACGGCGGATAGCCGAGTCGTCCAAAGTACGCTCAAACCATTGCACAGAAGCAGTGGCAGTGGCATCGGCAAAGCACGACTGCAAGTGGCGAGCAAGCGAGCACACGCGCTCACTGCGCATGGGGTTACGCTTGTAGGCCATGGCGCTCGAACCAATCTGGCTCTTCTCAAAGGGCTCTTCAATCTCCTTGAGGTTGGCAGCAAGGCGGATATCGGTAGCCATCTTGTGGGCCGAGCAGCCAAGCGACGCAAGGGGACCCAAAACATCCACATCGATCTTGCGGCTGTAAGTCTGACCGGTGCAGGGGTAAGCATAGTCAAAGCCCATCAGCTCAACAACGCGCTCGTCAAGGGCCTCGACCTTATCGTGCTGGCCATCAAACAGAGCCAAAAACGAGCCCTGGGTACCAGTGGTACCCTTGACACCTCTGAGACCAAGGTCGTTGCGGGCACGGCTCAGGTTACGCAGATCCCACAACAGCTCCTGGATCCACAGAGTGGCACGCTTGCCCACAGTGGTCAACTGGGCAGGCTGAAAGTGAGTCCAGCCAAGAACGGGCATGTCCTTGTACTGCAGGGCAAACTCGCCGAGGCGGTTAATCACATTGACGAGCTTGGCAATAAGGATATCGAGACCATCTCTAAGGAAGATGAGATCGGCATTGTCGGTAACGTAGCACGAAGTAGCACCCAAGTGAATGATACCGGCAGCGGCAGGGCAGGTCTGGCCATAGACGTGGACGTGGGCCATGACATCATGGCGAACAATGGCCTCCTGCTTGGTAGCAGCCTCAATTTCCTCATCGGTGATGGTGGTGTGGGCCTTGAGCTGCTCAAGCGCCTCGTCGGTGATCTGGCTGAGGCCAAGCTCCTTTTCAGCAGTGGCCAAGGCGGCCCAAAGCTGGCGCCAGGTCGAGTAACGGCGGCGCATCGAAAAGAGCTCGCTCATCTCCTTGCTGGCATAACGCGAGCTAAGGGGAGTGCTGTACGAATCGTTTGACATTTTCTTGGCGAGTTGAGGATGACAAAATTTTTCACGTGCTTATCGGAGTGAGTCAAGCAAACTCAAGCTACTCTGCGTGAATTCATAATTAAATAGATCTAGAAAAGTGTACCACAGTGGAGCTGATAAGGAGATAAGGAGCTTTTTCCATGTGGGCCATCGCGCGCATGCACGAATGTGGGTCCACTAACAATTAGGACTCAGCAGGTCATACTTGACACAACGGTGCACGTCCTTGATAGAGGCGGAGACAAACTGGCGCGCCTCGAGTACGAGCCACACTTTGAGCATTTGCAGCGTTTCCTCGTTCAAGGCAATTGGCAAATCGCCCTGCTGGCCCACTTCGCGCAAAATGGGAATGGCCGCTTTGAAAATATCAAGGTTCGGGTCCAGCTGACGCCCAATTCCTTCCAGGAGAAGGATACTCAAGACAACAGTGATGAAATCGGACTCCATGCGTACGTGGTGCTTGCGGACCATGTGCAGCATTGAGGTCAGCAAGTCCCCGAGCTTGACGCTGCCCAAAGCAAACGTCCGGGCCTTGACCTTGTCCACAAGCTGCTGGGTGCGCAAGGCAAACACTTCGGCGTCAATGGCTGTTTCAGGCGTCCGCGACCGCTCGACCATCAACTCGCCCGCTTTATAACCATTGAAGGTTGCAATTGCTTGAAATAGAGCAATGAAATTGCGGCGTTCCTTGTCGCGAAGTTCAGTCACGAGCCCTGCATCGATAAACACCACTTGGAGGTTGTAGTCGCCGAGCGTATCCCACGTGCTCCAATCGCGTTTGAGGGCTTCACACACTTCCGAATTTTCTTTCTGCCCTTGGGGAGAATCCAGCGGATGCTTGTGGAACCGGACCATGATGTTGCCCGGGTGAAGGTCGGCATGGATAAAGTTGTCCAGCAGCAGCATTTTGAGGAACGCGTCGAGGCCTACACCGGCAATAGCGTGGTCTACAGGCGAGTTGCGTGCGTTCTTTAAGATGTCTTCCATGGGCACAGCTTCCACCAGCTCCTCGACCATGACGGTGCGGGTAGTGAAATGTTCATAAGGTTTAGGGAAACTGATGTTGGGTCTGTCGCGGAAATTGTGGCTAAAAATGCGCAGGTTCTCGGCCTCAATCCTCAGATCAAGTTGGGACATCATCATGACACCAAAAGTGTCGACTTCGCCGGGTAAGGACAACCATTCCATCGTGGGGAGGGCATTGATAAAGTTGGCAAACGCGGCCATAATTTTGAGGTCGCGCTGAATCGTGCGGTCGATTCCGGGGTGAAGGACTTTGACCACCACGGGGGCGGCCGAGGGGGGAGTATCTGACCCCTCTTCAGCCCCCTGGGCATCCCCCTTGGCCGAGTCCCCCTTGGGGTCCCTTAACCTCGCCCTATAAACCTGGCCCATTGCACCAATGCCGATGGGGCCCTCAAACTCACTAAACAGTTCCTCCACCGGTTTACCCAGCTCGCTCAAAATCTGTTTGCGAGTGTACCACATCGAATGCTGCTTTGCCTTGGAGTGTAGGCGACCCATGTACTCGCACATTGCCTCGGGGAAAATGTCGGTGCGAGATGCTGCCCATTGCCCCAGCTTTATAAATGAGGGGCCTGCCGTTTCCATGGCCCAGGTGAGGTAGCGGTACCACGATTTGGCCGAGACGAGGGTCACGGGGATGGCTAGTAAAACAGGGAGGAATATGGCCAGCAACTGAGCAAACCGGGCCAAAATGCAGGCCGGTTCCCAAGCATACTTGTCCAAAGCGCCCAGAATTTGCTCTGCGAGCGTTGTGGGAGGCCGAATGCGTTCCTTGATAGAAAACTCGAGCATACGCTGCTCGCGCGTGTTGCCACTGTCGTCATTAGAGTCAAATTGACTAAATAGGAATGCACCCAGGGCAATTGGTCTGTACGACCTGCGGAAAAGCGGCGTCCACACCCTCAGCGAGGTTGCCCTTCTCAGCATGTGTCAGGCAGCAAGTGGGAGGTGTGCGTAGGTAGGGTAGGGATGGAGTGGTAGTAAATAGGTTGGTAACAAGTGGTAGCAAGTGGGTCGGTAGCAAGTAAAGAGAAGTACTACATATAGAGTTAAGCTATAGAGTTGAGCAGAAAATAGCGTACCTCTTGACACCCTGGTTACTACATATTTGCACAGACTCCCCACATAAACAGCCGTTCGGCTATCACTGTTAGTAATGCCTCCTGGCCTCACCAGGCAAAACTCGGGCATTGACGCCGTTAACGCGGCTGCCGCAGCCGCAGCAGGGCGACGGCCGGCCCTCAAGATAGCCCCGCCCGACCCCCAGAATACTAGTCGCCGCGTGTGGGTCAAGCGCCGCGGCACAACCCACCCGACCTCGGTGATGGTCGAGGGCGACGAGCTCGTGGACGATTTCAAGATTAAAGTGCTCAACAAGTTCCCCACGAGTCTGCTGAGGACGTGCGACCCGGCAGACTTGGCGTTCAGCGTGCCGGAGCAGCCCCCAAAGAGCCCCGGGCCGCCCAGTTCAACCGCCAACAGGAGGCGTGCCCAGAGCAGTGCGAGTGAATGGAGCCCGCAGTTGGGGGTTTACATTGCCAGTGCGACCCCCACAACCCCTGGTGTTTCACTAGGGACCCCTCATTCGGCCCACCCGGGGCATGGTGCTCAGGCCGCTGCCCATGCCTCCCACGCCGCACACGCCGCCCATGGGCCCCATGCGCACTCCCAGCATGCACCAACCCCAGTAACAAGTGCACCACCCCCTCAAGCATCAACCCCCGGCTCGCCCAACCCCCGCATCGAGCTAGCACCCGAGGACCATATTGTCGCGATTGTCGATCGGTTATGGCCACATGGCATGACTGTTGCCGATGCAATTGAGGTCTATGCGGTGGATGCAGTGCCTCTTGGGCCTGCTACCCCCTCAGCAGCCGCCGCGCTGGCGCCAAGGCCCTTTAAATTCCGCACAAACCCGCCCCTTAGCCGGCCCGTGCCTTCGCGCGTAAACTCGGAGCAGGTCGTGCCGGCCATGCCGCCTGTCCCCCTGCAACGCAGCAAGAGCCGTGGCCGCAGTCAATCAAGGCCGCCGCGTGACCCAGCACCCTCGATGACGAGCTCCACGACCGCTGCTTCGACAGCTGCCTCGACGCCCTCGGAGCCCAAAAAGGATAGCGGTGTGTTGCTGCTACCTCGGCAATTCCAAAGCTCGGATCTGCCCGAGCAGCAAGAAATGCCCGTGCCCTCGCCTAGCGCCAGTGTACCCCCCGGACGGGACGAGCCCGAGCAGCCGAGCATGACCCATTTCAGCCCCGCAGCAACGCCCACCACCGAAAAGGTGATTGTGCCACAAATCAACGTCCTTATTGTCGAAGACAATGTGATCAACCAAAAGATTTTGGAGGCGTTTATGAAGCGCAAAAACATGTACTATGCCATCGCCAGCAACGGTAAAGAAGCAGTGAGCATGTGGCGCCAGGGCGGGTTCCACCTGATATTAATGGACATTCAGCTGCCGGTCATGACTGGTCTGGAGGCAACCAAGGAAATTCGCAGGCTTGAAGGCGTTAATCGGATCGGTGCTTTCTCCCACGGCAAGAACAAACGCGCCGAGCGCAAAACCCCCGAGGATGAATTGGAAGGGACCTTCAAGAGCCCGGTCATCATTGTTGCCTTGACTGCGAGCTCGGCTAGTAAAGACAAGAGCGAGGCGCTGGCCGCAGGGTGCAACGATTTCCTCACCAAACCGGTCAACTTATTGTGGCTCGAGCAAAAGATTGTAGAGTGGGGCTGCATGCAGGCGCTGATTGATTTTGACGGCTGGAAAAAATGGATCCGCAAGACCAGCGTGAGCAGCGAGTGACTTGGGTAGACGCCGCAGTGGACTTTACGTTTCCGTAGTATATATTTATTTATGAGGTATGAGGGCGCGCGGGGGCGTGCAGGGCTGCCCGGGGGGCGGGCTCGTGGGGTGCCCAGGGGGCGCGTGCAGGCGCGTGCAGGCGTCACCATGCATGAATACCATGCCGCATCACTTGCCGCGACCCACCACAGATGCAGCTGCAGCCGCACAAACCGATCTCAATTAGATCACCTCTACGGCCAGTCTCTTGAATCACATGCTGTTTCAGGTTATGCACGCGGTGACCTCGACCCTCTCCTATACGCTGCCCACCAGTGGTTATGGTGCTGCCTTGCTACGCTTGCATTTCATGGAGTGGTATATAAAGGGTAGGCATCGGCTTCTCAATGGCTAATGGTGGCGCTTGTTACGCCTACTTGCAGGGACAAGTCCTTCCTCTCAGTGTAGGTATTATTGGCCGGCCTGCCCGCTCAGCTTCCCACATAACCAAGGACTGCACACTCGGGAACAGCTGTATTTTTTGTAGATTGCGGCAACAGGCACAGTAGTCTGAAGTCGATTCTTCAGGGTGACCGCACCGCCCTCGTTATCAAGATGTGGCCGTGTTGACCAGGCGCCTTGTAGACACCCTCGATAATCGAAGTTTGGTTGCGCGCTTTACTGAATTCTCAAAAGCATAGTTGAGCCTGAGCGCGTCACCCGGGTGATGAACAGTTTCCTTTGGGGTAGGCGCAGGCCAAGCACGGCCCTCGAACAATACAAACAGTCGATGAACATAAGCCGTAGGGATGGGATTGTTTGGTCCAAAAGTCTGGAATCGTCATGCTAGTGCGGTGTAGGCGATGCTGGCTAGTCTCCGGTGGGCCTGCTGGGGAATTGGTGAGGCCAGCCTGTATCACCTGCACACTATCACCATACTGCGTCCAGAAGTTTCCACATTCTAATCAATCTATATATTCAACTAGCTGGGGGCGCTCGTGCACCTCAATAACGCGTCTACAAGCGGCGCCTGGCAACGCGTGCAGGGCTGCGAGGTGCCTGACGCGAAATGGTTGGAGCCGTGTCTATCGTGCCAACAGAAGCACAGTTTGCCCAAGACTTGGTTTGTTGAGATCCAGGAGTAGCCATCACTGCCCGAATCGCAGCTCGCATCGCAGCCCTCCCCACTTCTCAACATCCTCGATGACGGTCGTGGTGACCACTGTCGTGACGCATATTGACGAGTACACCGCGGCCGCGCCATGGTTTGTGGCCTATGTCGTCACCACAGAATGGCTCAGCTGGGCAGTAGACCTGTTCAAGGCTGCGTTTGACAGAACTTGGTCGGCTTCTGCCACCGTCACGCGCGCCGCGTTTTACCCCCTTTTGTGGACTTTGGGCGTATTTTGGAGTCTTGCACGGCAATCATTTGCTATTTTCTTCTCTATAGCGCTTTTTCCTTGGCGCTGGCTCGCCTCAATCTGGCCTGAACTGCAGATCCTTGTCCTGATGTTTAGCATCGTTGCCACCTTTGCCGTGTTGCTTGGGGTCTGTGTTGGGCTCATTGGTAGATTTTTGGGTGCAGGCAGCTCATCCAAGTCTAGTAAATCCAAGCCTAGCACGCCTACTTCGTAGCCGAGCAGTGGCTACCCAGTTGAACCAAATCGCGCACGATACTGTTCCTGCAAGAGGTAAACTTTCAGCCCAGGTCTAGCTTTGTGCTGTACGTTAGTGTTTTTGACGGCAGAGCTTTTCTTTGTACCCTGTCACACAAATTATGGCAATGGACACCTAGCGCTACACTACACGCAGATCCTAGTAAATGGGTAAATTTACCTCACTCAAGTATATAATTCATAGATTTATCCGCCTCCAACGCAGCCATAGCGCCTAGATTCTCAAGAGCGCCCAGCAAGCTGCATGTGCTACAGGAGTGTGTAGGCGAGGCGAGCCCTGGCAGCCCAGAGGGCCTCGATCGTACTAAAAGATAACATAAATAACCTATAAATAACGAGCGACCGGTACCATACGGAACGCACACTTAGCAGGTGCTGCAAGAGATGCTGGTCGAGGCACCGCAGCGGCAGCAGGCGCTCGAGCAGCCAAGGCTTGAGGACCCGCAGTTGTAGCAGATGTTCTTGGCAAGCAGAGCGCTGCACCAGGTGTAGGCCGACTTGACCATGCTCACGTCCAAGCCGCGCTTTTCGTTGGCGACCTCGGTCGTGTCGGCGAGGCTCAGGGCCTTCTCCAAGTTGACGGTGTTGAGGGAGGCATCAGTGGCAGTGGCAGAAGCAGATGCAGAGGCAGAGGCGGAGGCAGAAGAGGCGGAGGCAGACGAGATAGAGGCCACAGCGGCAAAGGCAGAAGCAAAGGTGAAGAGGAGAGTGATGGAGTGCATTTGGATGAGGCAATGGGGAGTGGGCACCCCTCTTTTATACTCCTGGGTGGCTGAAACTAGACATCTGAGAGCAGCCCCATCAAGGCGCTCCAGTGCCGTGACTCTGTGTTTGGTCGGTGAGACAAGGGGCTGTGTCGATCAGACCAGACACTGGGCATGGGCCAAGCCGCAGCAAGTGTTTGGCCGCCCACGCTCGTGGGCTTTACGCTCTGTGCAGATTATGATGATCCCTCAAGCAATCTCTAAACAGCCGCCAAGCACACGCACTCGAGCGCGCCTAAACGCACAACAAGCAAGACATTTGACCGCGACCGTCTCAACGCACTTTTCTAAGTTTTTGCAAGGTGAATTACTTTTCGCTCTCGCCGCCCTCAAACTCAACCTGAGGAACCATCTCGCGCACCGCCTGCTTTGCGTATAATGGCCCATCGTACGCTGCCGTAGTTGCAGGGCGCGCCTTTGTGTAGAGCCGCGAGTCGTGGGGGTCATCATCGTGGTCCTCTGCGTACCCTTGTCGCCTTGCACTTCGTGCCCTCTTGGCCTCACGCTCAAGAAATGCTTCTCTACCGCCACGAGCTTCCTCCAGCAGGCTCGCCTCGCGCTGCTCGTGCACCTCTGCCTCAGCCGCCTCAAGCATTTCAGCCAGTGTCTCACCCCCTCGCGCTTCAGGTACAGGCCGTTTCAGTCGTGGATCATTGGCTACACGTGTTGCCAAATCGATTTTGCGATTTCCGGGGTTCTTCCACGCCGAAACGAGCCGTGGCACTCGCCACTGCTGCAGCTCCTCGACAGAAGCCGACTCCACCTTACGGGTAACCGGGAACGCGACCTCGAGCCGCGCCTCGGGGGCGTCTACACGCTTGTGACGAGCAATTTCAAACGGGTTGGAGTCGCAATCGACGATTTTTAAGGTCCGCACAGGGCCGCCGTCGCGCGGCTGATACTCGACGTGAACGGCATTTTTAAGAGGTTTGGGGCCTTTGCGGCGCTCAACCAATGAATTTAGTGCCGCCTGAGTTTCAGCGGCCGTCTCGGCAGCCCTCAAATCCTCGCTGGACGCACCCAAACTCAGCTCCATGTGTAATGGATCGCTTGGCGACGAAATTCCAGCAGGTTGCCTCGACATGCACGTTTTTTGCCACTCGGGGCCAGATTGATGCCCATAAATTAGCCCGGGGACACTCAATTACCCTACAAGACCTGGCAATCTTTAGTTATTTGCTTCCGCATGAAATTTTGTTCGAGTACCAACAAACGCCCGAACATGTGCACTCGTCTGAAAAACCGGGGCTAATGCTCATTTTTGAGTTTACGAAAAAGCTCCCACCCTCCATCGAGCTCGTAAAGACCCGAGTGGCAATGTTCAAGCGAGCCCTCGGCAAGTTTGCTTCTGTGCACTCTGTGGACAAGCTTGCAGATTATGCAAAAGTACCTGAAACACCACTTGAGCTACGGCTCGAAGAAAACACTCTGGAAAACGTCAAGGAGTTTTTGGCGGAGATTTCGTCTGCGACGCGGCACGTGCTTGCACGCCCTGCCCAGTTTTATGAGGGTGAAATTGATCCCCTTGTACAAGATGTAATGAAAAGAAGAGGAATTGAGCGACTCTTTACTCACCAGCACGAGGCCCTGGCCTATTTGGGTGAAGGTCATTCAGTGGTGGTCTCGACATCCACCGCTTCAGGCAAGAGCTTTATCTTTCAAGCACCAGTTATTGCCACCCTTGAAAGTGACCCTAGCGCACGCGCGATTTTTATTTACCCTACAAAAGCTCTTGCCCAGGATCAGCTCCAGATTTTTAGAGGGGTTACTGAGCTCGAGTGCGCCACCTTTGACGGTGATACGCCCATGGAGGAGCGTGACCACATTTGTGATACAGCGCGTGTGCTGTTCACCAACCCCGACACTCTGCATCTGCTACTGCCCCACTGGACGCGGTGGCAGGAATGGCTCTCCAACCTCGAGTTTGTGGTTATTGATGAAGTGCACACCTACAAGGGCATTTTTGGCTCGCACGTAGCCATGATCTTGCGAAGGTTGCGTCGACTCGCGGGCATGCTTGGCGGCGACCCGAAATTTATTTGCTGTTCGGCCACGATTCAAAACCCGCTGCACCATATAAAGACGCTGATTGGAATCGAGGCCAAGCTCGTCCACAATGATGGCTCACCCATGTCGCAGCGGTTCTACTACTTTGTGCAATCTCAGACCCAAGACAGCAAGTACCGTGGGCACCCGCTCCGCACGGCTGCGCCGCTGTTTGTAAAGTTGATTGAGTGCGGTCAAAAGGTTATTGCGTTTTGCCAATACCGCAAGGCGTGTGAGCTTCTTATGAAGGCGATCCGCCATGAAACAAAAACACCAGAAATTATGAGCTACCGCGGCGGGTACAACCCTGAGGACAGGCGCCAGATTGAGCGCGATATGTTTTCCAACAAACTCAAAGGGATTGTGGCCACCTCTGCGCTCGAAGTTGGCGTAGATATTGGTGGTCTTGACTGCGTCGTTTTGTGCGGATTCCCCACATCGCTCGCCTCGTTCCGCCAGCAAATTGGCCGCGTGGGCCGCCGCACCACTGACTCAATTGTGGTTTTCGTTGCTGGTGGCCACGTCATGGACCAGAGCTATATTAGCAACCCCGACCGCGTCTTTACCGATGAGGATCCCGATATTGGCCTGCGGCTCGAGCGCAGTGTCGTGGAGGCCCACCTCCAGTGTGCGGCGCGTGAGGCCGCGCTGGACGTGGACGACCTCGAGTTATTGGATGGTACAGATTGTTGCAGTAATCTTGTGCTTGAGGACGATCTCTACCACTGCCATATGAGCTGGCTGCCCAACCCTGCAAGCCAAATCAGTGTGCGCAGTATTGAGGAAGCAGAGACGGCCGTCATTGATGTTACTGGCCCCCCGCGTGTGCTTGAAACAATTGAAACCTCGCGCGTTGGGTTTACTGTTTATCCAGGAGGGATCTACATTCATCAGGGCTTGCCGTACCTGGTGGTTGATCTTGAGCAGGACCTAAAATATGCAAAAGTCGAGCGCACAAATGTGCAGTGGCACACGCGGCAGCGCGATTTCACCGATGTGGACCCACTCAAGGAGCGTGCCAGCAAAACTGTGGGTGGTTTCCAGTGCTTTGCAGGTCAAGTAAAGATCAAAACAGTTGTATTTGGATATTGGAAGGTTGACCAGCGTAACCGGATCCTTGAGGCGCATGACTTGACTTTACCACCCGTAGAGCGCCAGTCCTCGGGCATGTGGATCAATATTCCCAGCCAAGTGCTTGACGCGCTGAGTTCCAAGAAGCTGCATGCAGGCGCTGCGATCCATGCTGCCGAGCATGCCATCCTCAATTGTTTGAGTCACTTTGTTGCTTTGGGGGTGGGGGATGTAGCCACCGAGTGCAAAGCCCCTCAAAAAGAGCTGGCCGCTAGGCTCAGCAGCCGCCAACGACCGGCTCGCCTAATTTTTTACCAGCGGCAAGAGTCGCAAGTATGGCCGCGCGTGCTCGAATATTTGCAGCCGCTGGTGGAGCGTGCAACAACAATGTGCGATGAATGTTTGTGTGACCATGGATGCTCCAAGTGCGTGGGGTTCTCTTACTGCAGCGAGCAAAATGTGGTGGTCTCCAAGGCAGGGGCACAAGTGATACTACGGTCTATGCTAGGGTTGTCGCTAGAGGGAATTAGGGATGGACCAGAGGAGCATTTGCTAGATGCCATGGATGGCACGGTAGTGGCTATTGGCAGAGGAGCCAAGCGCCCTAAAATTGAGTAGATTTTTAAACACCAGGCTAGTATGAAGGTGTGTAAGTACCCACGCGAGTGGCGCCACAAGCGTGCATGAGTGCATACGAGCGTGCATGACCATATACCAAGCATTAACCCAACTAGAGCGTGCCAGAACAAATACTACAATTTCAGACTATAATATTTTCCCGCTTTTCCCTCACCTCTGACCAAAAAGCGCTTTGTACCCACGGCTGACATGTCTCCTCCTTCCACCCCCCCTCGGCAAAGCGTGCCGTTGAGTGACCCCAAGAGCCCTGTACCGGAGCGTGACGTACCGCAAGTAGCCAGCGACATTGAACACCACATCTCGCGGCTCTCCAACACTGTTGACACCTTTGAAAAGGACATCAGCAGCCACTTTGACAAGCTTTATTCGCAACTCCGCGAAATCGACGCTAAAGCCGCCGCATCGCCTCCATTGAAATAAAGAAAGAAAAAGATGCCCCGCAAACGCCGCAAGACGGTGCATTCGGTGCTGGCCAGCGTGCCCAGCGTGCAGAGCTCTTCTCTGCTCGAAGAAGCCCAGCACGTTGAGAGCGATTTGCTCGAAGTTTTGGGTCACAAACCGATCCAAGAGGTTGATCAGGTTGAGAAAGCTCCTGAAGGCACCCCTCAGCAAGTGCAAACAACGCTTGACGCCCCCGAATCGGCCCCTGAGCCCGCCCCCGAGGCACCACCCCGCATCACCCTTGTGGCCCTCAAACAGCAAGCCCAGCGCCCCGAACTGGTAGAGTGGCACGACACAACTGCTGCCAATCCCGAGTTTCTGGTTTCGCTCAAAAGCAGCCCCGGCGCCGTGCCTGTCCCCGAGACGTGGCAGGGCAAGGAGTTCCGGCAAAAATATCTCCGGTCGCAACCTTACAAGCTGCCGCGTAATGTCTATGAGACCGGAATTGCTCAGCTACGTAATGTGCACGAAAATGGCGCCGAGGAACTGGCCCAGGCAGCCAAGAGCCGCATCCAGCCAAGGCTGGGCGAACTTGATTTGGACTTGCCTAAATTGGAGGCAGCCTTTCGCAACCAGCCGAGGCCGACTCTTTCAGGGTTTGGCCAGGTCCAGCGCTCGCTTGAAAGTGAGTACAGCGCCGTGCCGGGCAAGATTAGCGACCGGCTGGCTGGCGCTCTTGGGATGGCCAAAGGCGGTGAGGTGCCCTGGCTAGCGGCTATGAATGCCCATGGGTTTCCTCCTGCGTATGGAGGCGTTCGTTTGAAGGAAGCACCCCCTTTGGAGGTTGTTCATTGGGGTTCGTCCAGGGGTGCCAGGGGGAGCTCAGGGTAAGATGCAAGGGCCCAGAGTAGCCGACGCTGCATAGCATAGCACTAAATTATATACGATATAGAGCACGCGACAAAAATATCTGGGCACTGGATAGCCAGGGATAGGGTGATAGGCTAGGTTGGGCCCCTGGGTACCCCTCGTCCACCTTGTCCCTGACCCCCTGGGTCCTGGGTGATCCCCTGGCTCCGAGCTCCCCTGGCCCCCTGACCCTGATCTCGCCTACTGCTGCTTCTTTTCCAGCTCGGCAGGTCCCAAATCCTCAGTAAAGGCCACGATAACATAGCCAATTAGCACGATGTTGGCCACGAGCGCCGCCACGCCTCCGCTCCAAATCGAGCCAGCTCCAAGCCCTTGCAGCACAAAAAATGTGATTACCGGCAGCACGATCATGGCAGCCGAAAAGGCAATTAGCTTTTGCACAACCACTTTGGGGATTTCCGGTGCGGCCATGGCGTAGAGCTTTTTACGTCATGTCAAACCAGGCAACACGGCAAAAGGGCCGGGGGCCCAACCGCAAGCAGCCGCAGTCGGGGTTCCGCACCGACAGCGACATTGGGGCTGGTGCTGGTGACCAGGGGGGCACCCGCACGGGTCAGCGCAAGCTCGAAAAGTGGCAGGCCGGGGGTGCGGCTGAGGGGCCTGCGCTCGGCGCTCTAGACGACCACAAACCCGAGAAATGGGACCAGTTTGAGGTCAATTCCCGCAAGTTTGGGGTCAAGGATACTTTTGATGAGCACTTGTACACCACAGCAATCGATAAGAGCCACCCCGAGTACGCTGAACGTGCCCGCAAGGCCGAGCGCCTAGCGCGCGAAATCGAGGGCCAGAGTACCACGAATGTGCACCAAGCTGAGGAGCGCGGTCAAAAGACCGAGGAGGTGGACGAAGAGTCCAAGTATTCGGGTGTTGAGCGCAGTAGCACTGCCTCTCTTGAGCAACAGGAGCAAACCCAGCGCGCGGCCGACGATGCCGAATTCAAAAAGAAGCCCGGGAAAAAATTCAACTTTGCTGCCTCCGCCGCCAAGGCCGCCTCGTTCCGCCCAGTCCAGCAACAGCAGTTTTTCGTGCCCCCTCCCTATGACCCCATGCAGATGCAGTACGGCCAGCCGGTTATGATGCCGTACGGCTACCCCCCGCAACAGTTTCAAACTTTTCAGAACCACCCTAGATAGCTAGTTATATAGCGGACGTGGACGCCCATGTACCAAGGGGACTCAGGGAAGACAGCAGCCAGGAGTGCCTGCTGTGCCCTGCTGTGCCCTGCCATGCCCTGATGTACCCCTTACACTCTACACCGCACTTCACCCTGCGCTTCACTTTATCATTCATAGTATATACCTATCCTCACCTACACAGCCATGTCCATCTTAATCGCACCTTGAGGAGTATACCCTTCAATCACAAAATCCTCAAACTTGAAATCATCAATATCCTTGACTTGACGCGGTATCCTCAATTTGGGGAACGCACCGGGTGTACGCTCAATCTGCTGTTTGAGTGGCTCCACATGGTTGGTGTAGACATGGGCATCGCCAAGCACATGCACAAAGTCACCTGCACCAATACCACACACATGGGCAATCATGCGGGTAAGAAGCGCATACGAAGCAATATTGAACGGAACCCCGAGCCCCATATCGCAGCTGCGCTGGTACATTTGGCAGCTCAGCTCGGGTTTGCCGTCGCGCCTACTTTTGCTCACATAGAATTGGCACAAAATGTGGCACGGCGGTAACGCCATCTCGGGCTGCGCCTTGGGGTTCCAAGCGCTCAGCAAAATGCGACGATCAGTGGGGTTGTTTTTGATCTGGTCAATTACGGTCGCAAGCTGGTCCACGCCGCACCCCGAGTAGTCTGCGTCACATCCCTTGTAGTCTGCACCAAAATGTCTCCATTGGAACCCATAAACAGGACCCAGATCGCCCTCACGGTTTGAGTGGAGACCGCGGTTGTCGAGAAACTCGCGCGAGCCGTTTCCGTCCCAAATGTGTACGCCGGCATCGCTCAATTTTTTAGCATCGGTGCACCCACTAACAAACCAAAGCAACTCTTGGGCAACGCCACGCCAGAAAACCCGTTTGGTGGTCAAGAGGGGGAACTCGTCGTCGCGCAGACTAAACCGCAGTTGAGGCGGCGCAAATAGCCCTAGCGTACCAGTTCCGGTTCTGTCCTCGCGGAGTTCGCCATTTTCAATGATTTCACGGCACAAATCAAGGTATGCCTGCTCGCCCATGACGCGTAAAAGTAATTAATTAGTGAGACGCGTCGTGCATGTCGTGGGTGCCGGCCGCCAGTCGGCCGCGGCTTTGCGCCGTTTGGTGGTGAAAAATAGCTGAATTTATGCAAAATCCTCTAACAGGAGCAAGTCGGGTGCGTGTCTGGGCTCGGGCCGAAGATTCAAACTCAAACCTCAAACCTCAAACCTCAAAACCCTTGTTCCAAGCCTAAATTCTGCCATGCCACTGCACACCCTCAGCGATAGCGTCCTGATCAAAATCTTCTCGTATGTGGGCCCCAAACCAAGACTGTACATGAATGCCGCAGCTACCTGTAAACGCCTTTACATGCTGTGCACCAGCGATCGGCTGTGGGCTCGCTTCAATGTCCACAAAGTGGAGAATGTTTACCGGCACTTTCTCGAGCAAAGCTCAACCTTCTCAAGGTCCGAAATAAAGCTCTATACCAAGCAGTCGCGCAGTTGGTACAAGATCGTTTGGAGCCGCAACCTCGAGTTTGATGCACTAGATCTCTACACCCAGCTCATGATTATTTTGGATAGCCACATGTATTGCGAGTTTGAGAATAAAGTTCACAACTGCGCAGTTATGCAGTTGGGCATTGGCATGCCTGGCAATCTCATATTTTATGGCAGCCCTGATTTGAAGCAAGACCCCGATCTTGCGTGGCATTCATTGTCATTTCGCCAGCACAAGTGCTTTTTACGCTGCCCGTGGCAAGACGAGCTGGAGCTAGCTTTTGCATTGTCTTTTGCCAATCTAGACTCGGAGTTCAAGCCCCCCTATTCAACCACCCTCTACAGCTGCAATCCAAAAATGTACACTTACACTGGACCAAAGCCAAATTTATCTTACGACCGGGTGTCTGACTCGGAAAAATGGCGTATCGACCTATTTTTCGATTATCCAAATCGCAAAAAGCCACAGCATGTGCGGTACAAGGGTCAAGATCTTTTGCTAGACGAAGATTTGAAAAAAAAACTCGAGACGGATGAGGCTCTACAAGGGGCGGCTATTCGGAGCGGAGTGGACAATGATCCTCTTCTTTACACAAACAAAGTGCTTGCAAGAAAGCGGTACGCCCAAAGCGGGTGTCAGTTGCCAATTGGTAGCAGATGGGGGTCCACGAGTTCTGCGCAATTGAGACTAGACTTGAGGAACAATTGCTTTAGTATCTTCAAAAACCATACCCATAATCCGGACATGCTTTATTATCGCTCTGAGGGGGAGCAGTGCGATATCCCAAGTTTGGACGATGCTGTGCGAGTGGTGGAGCAGAACCATCACCTGTACAAACTACTACGATATAAGTTCAAGGGTAAACAAAAGGCCGAGCTGAAGCGTGCAAATGCTAGAGCAAAGCTATGGGGTAGGAATAAACGTCCAGAGAGTATTTTACATCGTCAAAGGGAATGGTATCTGCTACTGCCACTTCACCGGCCAATAGTTCCTACTATTTACAGCAAAGGGGCAAATATGGCATGGTTCACCGGCCTAAAGGATGTCTACCCTCAGTTCCCGGAATTCCCATCTGGACAGCGCTTTGCAAGGTTCCATGATAGGGGACAGTTCTAGCGACAACTATGGATTTGATGTAGTTCTTGAGACCTAATTATGCATATCTTGCTGCCACAGCTCAGCGCTTTTCATAAAAAGCTGCATTCTGGCTATAAGTTAACTCGTCATGGAAGTACGCTCAGTCAACTTCTAGTAGGATCACCCATGTTCCAACAAGGCTCAACACGTCTTGGTTAAAAAATACATATATTATTAACCATAATTTTATCCGCAGAAACCGCAGCTTATAAGATTGAACCTTCCAACATTTGCATTAACCCCCTGGCTGGCCCTTGAAATTTTGGACACAATTCAAGGAATGAGAAACTCACATATTAGATTTTTGGCGATAACGTTTTGCTGTGCAACTATACCTATGTTGTGAACATGAAAAATAGGGCATAATCTGCATTATTTTCTAAGACCTCCTTGGCGAATCACTTCTGCCCATGCCTCCACGCATATCGTCAACACACGGCCTCAATTCCGCTACACGCTGAAGACTAAGCCTGCAAATAAACAGGACTAGTGTGAAGTAAATAACGAACAAGTAATGGGGACTTTACAGGAGGCCTCTTACGCCAATGCACACGTCCGTGATGCAGGCATCAAAAGTAAAGTACTGGTCGATTTTGTTCGACTAAATGTATTTTAGACTAACCTATGCTAGAAAAGCACGTTTTTTGAGAAACAGTACAAGCCAGCGGATGCTATGGGATGCTCTGTATAGTACTGCATGGCACTGCATGGCACTGCATGACCCTGCAGTCATACGTCAGTAGCGCGGGCATGGCGCTGCACCTGAGAGAAATACAATCAAATCGAAGCATTGCTATGTTGCAAGGTAGATTTGTCAGAGGCCACATCTCAGACTATGATAGTGCATTTTCATGTTGCACTCAACATCACAAGCCCGCGCCCAGGCTCACACACAACACAGCAAGTCTCTACTTGTCGCCCCTTACCATGATTGGAGAGCATCTAATTCGCTCGGCAGGCGAACACCTTGTCCTCGAACTAGCATACTGTCCCGCGCACATCAACGCACTGCTGAACTCCGAGTACCTCCGGGAGGCGTTTGACAGTTCGCGCCAGGTAAAGGACTTTCTCGAGAGTGACAAGCCACCCTATGATTTCCCAACTTTTTACGCCAACCAGCCGTAACCAGCCGTGGTTGAACCCACAGCCCACTGACATCCCGAGGGTATCCCACCGCGCACGGTCCTTCACCCTACTCTGCATTGAGCATCAAAGCGAGCCCGTCTTTTTGAGACATTTAGCCGGCACAATCTACAATGCGGCCATTGCAAAGGTCATCGTGCAGCACTCCGGCGAGGTGCGCTATTTGAGCCCAGCAATTGCGGGGCAACTACCTCTGACCTTTTGGCGGGAGATTGTCCAAAACCACCCCGCTCAATTTCAATACTTTCCTGAGGAGGCGCGCGGTGACAAAAGTGTTGCCCTCGCTGCGGTGCGACGCGACGGTATGCTACTGCAGTACTGCACTTTGCCGCTCCGGCGCTGCGCCGGTGTTGCCAAAAACGCTTGTATCCGAAACAACAAAGCTGTCGCTTACTTCCACGTAAAGCTTTTCCACAATAAAGAGTTCTTGAGTTCTGTGAACCGCACGTTTGACTACACGTCTCTTCCGTTGTCTCTACGCAGATATGCCCCAGTCGTGATCAATACATGCGTCACCGGTAACTTTGACCTGGGAGCGGGTGATCCGAGCACACCGGCCGAGCGCAGCACCAGGGTCGAGATTGATGTCAGTAATTGCAACGGCGACACCCATTTGGAACGCCCCGAGACGCGGTTGCTCATGCGAAGCTTGGAAAGCCAGCCTGAACTGAGGTTTTCGGAGGGAAATCTCACTGACAAAAACCGACGAGGAGTGGGATTTTCTGCACAACAGCTTAGGGGCAGGTAACTAAAGCGAACCCTGCGGGCTTTTGATCAGCTCATTGTTGATGGGTTCGCACACTAGCATAGATTTATATTAAGAGTGTTATTTGAGGTGCAGGACCTCACTGCATCAGCGTGTAAAACGAGTCTCCAAATTTCTCAGAGCCTCAAGCTGGGCCAGCTCGCGCAAGCTCGCGTAGAGTGCTGACATGGAGGAGGAGCGAAAGCACGTTGACGACGAAGTCTACAAGGTCAAGGTTTCGCGCAAGCAGCGTGATACCCCGACCGAGGCCCCTAAAAAGCGTGCCCCCAAGGCCAAGGCTCGCCAACAACCCGTAGAGGAGCCCGAGGATGACCAGGCACAGCTCGACGAGCTCGAGGAAGATGAGAGCATTCGCGAGCGCCGGGAGCTCGAGGAGCGCCTTGATGCGGCCCTCAAACCCACGCAAAAGCGTAAAAAAATGGCCGGCGATGACCTCGAGGCTCTCCAAGACGATAAAGTGGCCCATGTGCGCAAGGAGATGCGCGACGCCGCGTTCGCCGATTCAGAGTGCATTCGCAACGGCGAGCCTGCCCTCAACAAGATCAAGATGTTGAGGAGCGTTGTCGATGTGCTGGGCAAGCATTCCCTAGCCGATTCTGTGCTCGAGGGTAACTTGCTCGAAAGTGTGCGGATCTGGCTTGAACCGTTGCCCGACGCCTCGCTACCGAGTTATGAAATTCAGCGCGAACTTTTTGCTGCCCTCGAGAGGCTGCCGATCAAGACGGCACACCTTCGCGAGTCTGGTTTAGGGCCCATTGTGCTCTTTTATCAAAAGAGTAAAAGACCGCACCCCACCATCAAGCGCAGCGCCGAAAAGCTCGTGGGCAACTGGATGCGTCCCATCATGGGTCGTAGTGATGATTACCGTGACAAGCGCGTGCGTACTGCTAGTTACAACCCGCTTGAAGGCCTCGGTGGTTCTGGCCGTAAAGAGGCGCGCACACTGGCCGAAGATATGGCTGATCGCCGCGGCCGTGCTGCCATGCCGACCTCGAGAGGCGAGACGTACCGCGTTGCTCCTCAAAATATGGTTGATCTGGGCAGTGCACGGCCCAACGACTCGCAGCTGCGGCGCATGAAAAACAAGCTTGCTGCGAGCACAAAGACGCAGAAAAAGGGCTCCAAGGTTTCTATCGAGGGCAGGGGTCTGCATTAATATATATTTTAGTGGTGAGGGTATGGGATTGGTGAAGATATGGGGGTGCCGTGGGGTGCCTCGAGTAGGGCATAGAGCGAGGGGTGCCTGGTATCTCAGAGCATAGCAAGGGCCTCAGTGCCTCAGTGGAGTGGCTCAGTGGGTCTGAAGGCTCAATCTCAATGCCACTTCAATACAATTCACCAACTTTTACATGATAAAACTCCCACTAGCCTCATGTACACATACCAATCAGACCCCATAGATAAGAACACAACTTGGAATTTTAAGGATTTGCATGCCACACTTGAACGAGTAGATACAATTTATATCAACCGCATCACGTGCACTTCACTTGAAAGTGCCAACCCATAGGCCATGGGCCATGGGCCTCCACTCCACGGCCGCGGGTGCTTATCACGCTTACATCAACACACCATCATGAGCGGAGCCGGCAACAGAGAGGCGGTGTTCCCGACGCGCATGACCCTTAGCGTGATGAAAACCAAGCTCAAGGGAGCCCAGCAGGGCCATTCGTTGCTCAAGCGCAAGAGCGAGGCCCTCACTGCGCGGTTCAGGGAGATCACGCGCCGTATCGACGATGCCAAGAACAAAATGGGCCGCGTTATGCAAACTGCGGCCTTTTCCCTGGCCGAAGTGTCGTATGCGACCGGTGGCTCCATCGCTTTCCAGGTCCAAGAGTCGGCAAAGACCGCCAAATTCACAGTGGTTGCTCGCCAAGAAAATGTCAGTGGTGTGCTGCTGCCATCGTTTGAATGCGTGCAAAACTCGGAGGTGGACGATTTCAAAATGACTGGTTTGGGCCGCGGTGGCCAGCAAGTGCAAAAGGCCAAGGATGTTTACTCGCGTGCCGTCGAGACTTTGGTGGTGTTGGCAAGCCTGCAGACCGCTTTTGTAATTCTTGACGAGGTTATCAAGGTTACCAACCGCCGTGTCAACTCGATTGAGCACGTTATTATCCCCAGAACAGAGAATACGATCGCCTACATCAACTCTGAGCTGGACGAGCTTGACCGTGAGGAATTCTACCGTCTCAAGAAGATCCAGGGCAACAAGCAGCGCGATGCAGCTCTGGAGGAGCAGGATATCGCTGCACGGCTGGCAGACCAGGCCACTGAGGGCCCTGCGGCAGCAAAGGAGACTGGCGATGCGATCAAGGAAGAGGAGGATGAGGATGAGGATGTTGTGTTTTAGATTAAAATTTAGTGTACGTGTGTGTGCAAGGGGATGCTTGGAAGTGTGCGGGGGGGCTTCTGGGGTGCTCGCTGCCCTGCCCAGCCATGACCCTCCTTTTCTTATCTGTACCCCGTATAGACCCAATTTAAAAGTATTTCACCCAAATCAGCAGAATGTGCTTGCCGCTGCTTTTATTCACCGAGGTTGGCAACATTGTCTCGACTTGATGGGTCCTCTGCACCACTGGATAAGGGGGATATTTGAGTTGTACATGGGAGTGCTCAAACCAATCTAGGATTTGATGCAGTTGAGCATGCTCATCATAAATGGCTTGTTAGTTTCTTGGCACAAGGCCCTCGGGCCATGGCTCCAGGGAATGCCTCCTCCTGGCTGCATGCTAGGCTAGCTGCTTCCCGAAGCGCCCCGGCAGCTGGCCATCACCACACAGGCTACCAAACATATAGTTTGGATGCAATTGAGTATGCTCGTCATAAATAGCTAGTGAATTTCATAACTCAGGGCCCTCATGAAGCTCCCTGGCTGCCTATTTCCAGGTGGGCCCAATTCAATGGCCACTCCGCCGCACAAGACAAAACATATAAATAAATTAGCAATAAACGGGGCCGCACACCCCCTCGAAGCGCTCATTCCCCCAAACGCGCTTTGAGCTCACGTATTTGCTCATTGAGGTCCTGGATATGAGCAATGGCCGTCTCCACTGTCACGGCCTTGCTGGTCATGGGCGTGTTGGGCGCCACAAGCCGGCCAAGCTCGGTAATAGCCACATTAATGCGGTTACGCCGTTCCTGCTCGGCGATCTTGTGGCTGGTTTTTTTGCTCGGGAGGTCGCCAATACGCTCAGTATAAATGTACTCGCCGGCATTTTGCGCGGGTCCTTGCCCAGGGGGGCCGTTCGGGGCGATAGTGGGGCTCGCGTAAAGCCCAGGGGACGAGGTTGTCGAGCTCACCCCAAACCGCCGCGGTCGGAGCGCCGAGGGGGTCGTGGAGTTTTGATTGTGTGTGATGTGAGCACCCTGAGCCTGAGCCTGAGCCTGAGCGCCCTGACTCTGAGTTTGAGTTTGAGCGCCCTGAGCGTTCTGAGCCTGGGTTTGGCCAAATTGATCGTGGTAAAGAGTCGCACTGATCGCCTGGTTCAGGTGGTCCTCTGTACTTTCCTGGGCAACCTGGGGAATCTTGACGTTCATGAGGCTTGCCGGAGTAGCCGCAGGGGCCGCGCCAAGGGCCGCGCCCAGAGCTAGGGGCTCGTCCTCGTCGTTGGGGCTGGCGCTCGAATTGTGGCGCGAGCTCGACACCACGCTCGAAGCAGTCGAGTTGCGCCTGCTGGTGCTCCATTTTTGCCGCCGCTGCGACGGCTGCTTGCGCACGCGGGCGCCCTGCTGCGGCTGAAGCACCTTTTTAGGCAATTCGAAATCAGGCACTTCTCCCGCGTTTAGAGACGGACTAAAGGCAGGGCTAAAGTAGCTCGGAGGCATTGAAAAGTCCGAAGGCAGGGAAATGTCCCCAGGGGTCATGAACGGCGTGGGTTCAGCACTGCCGGGGCCAATGCTCAAAACAGGGCTGTAAAACAGCTCTTGAAAATTGATGGAGGCACCCTCGGGAGCAGCGGCCGCACCCAACCCTTCAGGCTTGCTGTAGTCGCGCTCAAAGTCGACGAATTCCCCGAATTCGTGCGGAGCGTCCATAATTTCAATTTGGAAACGGGGGGTTGACTCAGCGGTTTTTTGCATCGTGTGACTCGACTAAGCGCATTTAGGGTTAGGTCGAGATTTCTCTCGAGTTCCCCAGCAACCGTCACACGTGCGTGCATTTCGATCATTTTGTTGGTTTGTTGGCTGAAATTCTGTTGGTCTGCGAGCCCAAGGAGTGACTAGGTGGGCTAATTCAGTTCACTTGCTGGGCCACCATTGAGCCACCATTGACTCACCCCTGGCGGCCGTTAACCCCTGCCCTGCCCTGCCCTGCCCTGCAGGCCTAGGCCTGCCCTGGCAGCATAAGGTTAGACCCTACAAGACCCCCCAGGCTTTAGCGGCTCAAAGTCAAGTGGGTCGCATTGCATCCTCATCCCCATCCTCATCCTCATGGCCTGGGTCATTATAAACGAAGGGCCAGAATCCGATGGTGAATATACTTCGAGCGACGATCTGGGCCCCGATGAGCAGCTAATTCCGTTTGTGCCAATTGGTGACAGAGTGGGCTCCAGCACAAAGCCCGGCTTGCAACCATGGTTTGCGGCCCTTGTGTGTGCCATTGCGGGTGCCATTGCGGTTATATGTGCCGGCTTGGGCTATGCCTGGGGCCGAAGTGGTTAAGATTTGGGTCTAAACACCGGATCAGGGTCCCGGGTGGCGGTCCCAGGGCGACCCGTGGGGCGGCCCGTGGGCCCCTTGTTTGCCTTTTGAGGTTGAGTTTATTTATCTAGAATTAGGTTTGTGTGGCGCTACGTGCTGTGCTAGGTCTAGCAAGCGCAGCGCTGCCTGTGAGCGTCCATGAGCTGGCAATTGTGCTGCCAGGCCAGACCAGACCTGCAGCGCAGCAGCGGCGGCAAGGCTCAAACTCAAAGCAGGCATGCTCAAAGTCTTGCCTGTAGTACTCAATGCTTGAGCAGTGTGACTTGTTCAGCTCAAAATCTCAAAACTCAAGTCGTATTAAAACTCAACTCGATTAAGACTACCCAATCGCCTCACCGCTCTCCACTAAATGTCATTTGTCAAATCTGCGCGGAAAATCCTCTGCGTTGGCCGCAACTACGCCGAGCACGCTTCCGAGCTCGGAAATGCAATCCCCAAAATCCCCTTTTTCTTTCTAAAACCCCCCAGCAGCGCTCTGCTGCCTGGCCAAGGCCCCATCCTGAGGCCCAAGGGTACCACGCTCCACTATGAGCTCGAGCTCGCGGTTGTGCTGTCGCGTGAGCTCAAAAACTTGGGTGAGTTTAGTAAACGTGATGCCCAGGCCAGTATCAAGGGTTATGCCCTTGCACTCGACATGACTGCTCGCAACGTCCAGGACGCTGCCAAGGCCAAAGGACTGCCGTGGTCAATTGCCAAAGGGTTTGACACGTTTTTGCCGGTGAGCGATATGGTTGCTGCTCCCCACGTCGAGGATTACGACCAGCTGGAGCTCGAGTTTAAGGTGAATGGCGAGGTGCGCCAATCGGATTCGACAAGCCTTATGCTGTTCAAAGTACCCCAGATCCTCAGCTACACGAGTAATATCATGACTCTTGAAGAGAATGATGTGGTGCTCACAGGTACGCCCAAGGGTGTGGGTCAGTTGCAGCCGGGTGATAAGGTCGAGGGCCGCCTGCTGCAGAACGGCCAGGAGCTGGCTCGCATTGATGCAGAGGTTGAGGAGAAAGATGGGTATTATGAGTTTAAAGAGGAGGCGTAGGTTTAGTTGAGTACAACTTAAAAATCCAAGGCAGGTTCCCCTACCCAGATGGAGGCACCCTCAGGCAAGGCACCTCAGGCCCCAGGCACTTTACGCTGACTATGAGCTACCCATACGGCTACCAGCCCCAGGTTTCTGGGCAAATGGCCGGCGTTAGCGCGTCCACATACGCCGACACAGACTACTCACAGCCTCTCTCAACCGGAATCTTTGCCGCGTTTGGTACATCGGGCTACCCCGGCGAGCCCAGCTTGCTCGAGGAATTGGGGATCAACTTCGGCCACATTGCGCAAAAGACACGCGCCGTCATGCACCCCCTCGGCAAAATTGACCAAAATATTATGGATGATGCCGATTTGGCAGGTCCCATCCTCTTTATTCTGCTATTTGGCTTCTTTTTGCTCCTCACAGGAAAACCCCAGTTTGGGTATATTTATGGCCTCGGGCTGCTGGGCACAACGTGTCTGTACACTCTGCTCAACCTCATGGCCCTCAAGGCTATCGCATTCTTGAGCACAATGAGCGTTTTGGGCTACTGCATGATCCCGTTGGTGGCCGTGTCTGCGATCGGCATTTTCGTGAATTTGGACGGGTTTTTCGGGTATTTGCTAGGTATTAGCGCGATCGCATGGTGCACGTGGAGTTCCAGCGCCATTTTCGTGTCGTACCTGCAACTGTCCCAGATGCGCGCGCTGGTAGCGTACCCCATTGCGCTTTTCTACTCGATTTTCTCGCTCATGAGCTTGTTTGCCGAGGGAGCAGTGGCTAAATAGTGTATAGATTTTTTTGACAGCTGGTTGCATTTGCTTATGCGCGTCTGGAATGTAGCGGACCCACATTCCCGCATGGTTTGCTTGTTGATGCATAAGGAACAACAAGGACAAAAAATTGATCGTCGCTCTACATAGGCTCAGCGGATGATATGACGTACCACCTATCAAGCAGTACATGAGGCACAGCAGGCACAGCAGGCACAGCAGGCACAGCAGGCACAGCCAAGCACAGCCAGGCACAGCCTTGCCCAATCTGTCACATGCATTTGGCGTGCGGCACTCAAGGCACTGCATGTGACGTCAGAGCAGACCGCAACGCGTTGGCAACCAAATGTATAGCAATGTAGACAAACTTCCATACAAACGTACTCGCTCCCAGACGCTTGCTCAGGGGCTTGGGTTCGGCCCGGATCGCCAAGACGAATCTACATGGGGGCGCAAGACTTGCCAAGGGCTTGCCCTGGACTTGCTCTGGGGCTTGGCTTGTCGGGGGCTGATTAGCTGCTGTGAAGGCCATCTCAAAGTCAAGATCGCGCAGTCGCAAGATCTTGCAACCAGAATATACGACCGCGCCCTGACCCCTGCGTGCCCTTTAGACTCTTTTTTTTCTTGCGTTCTTTCAGACTAGACTAGACTAGATCTTGTGCTGGACCTCGGCAGAAAAAGGTAAATCTATTTTGAGGCCGTCTTGGCTCGATCTACACAGTCTAAATTTAGCTCAGGGTCCCACGCTGACTCTGGTCAGTGGCCAGCTGGCGAGGACAGATGAAGAAACTAAGTCTAAATACGTAAAATAGCCTGTTCAACTAGCTAGCTGCTAGCCACGGGCAACCCTATACACCGCAGGCCGCGCGGCCCATCCTCATCACTAATGATCCGCCAGATTGGCCGTTTACGGGACGGGCAGGGCATAAAAATCATGTCGTACAATGTCCTGGCGCAGTGCCTAGTGCGCCGCGACCAGTACCCCACTAGCGGCAAGTACCTGCGGTGGGGAAACCGCAGTAAAACCTTTGCCAAAGAGCTCGATGCCTATGACCCCGATTTGCTCGTGCTGCAAGAAGTGGACCACGACCACCGGCATTTTTGGCGCCAGCTGGCCGAGGCGCGCGGGATGCACATAATTTTTCATGCCCACAAGGCGAAAAAGCACGGGTTGGCCGTGTGCTTCAAGACGGCAAAATTTTCGGCCCGGGGCCAGCACACGCTTGATTTTGATACCATTGAGCTGGAGGGCATTAAAAGACAGTGTACAACCAGTAACGTGGCTATTTTTGTCCACCTGCAGAGTGATGCGGGGGATTTGCTAATTGGAACGGCTCATTTGTACTGGCACCCGGACGCCTCGTACGAGCGGAGCCGGCAGCTTTTGTGTGTGCTCGATGCTGTGCGATCGTTTAAATTGGAGAACGAGACGGCTGTGTTTGCCGGCGACTGCAACAGCGAGTATTTTGATCCATCTTATCTGCTGATGACTGGCTGCATGTATGCCGCAAAATCGCAGGCTGCAGAAATCATGCAGCGAAGCACCGCGGCCCGCTCGTTTGGCAAGCTGGGCGCAGTCGAGATTGTGGACGGCAAAGCGGTCGAGCAAGAGCGCAATGATGAAAGTACAGGCAATCCCAGCATGCTGGAGCTGGAGCCAGATGCATATGCATGCATAGAAAACGCTTATCGCCAGCAGACGTTGCAAGCCACCAGCATGTACGGTCAGTACTCTGGTCTTGGCGGTGAAGCCAGTGAGATGGGGGAACCATTGTGGACTAATTGGACTGAACTGTTTAAAGGGTGTCTAGATTATATCTTTTGCATTCACGAGCGCGACACACCTTGTCCGTTGATTCCCCTGTCGCTCTTGAAAATCCCCACTGCTAGCGAAATTGGGGCGGGGGGATGTCCCAAGCAGGGCGGTAGTCCCAGTGACCATGTATGCATAATGGCAGAAGTCATGCATGCATGATGTCATGGCATGGACTGCAACATAGTAGTTAGTTTGTCTAGTCTTCTTGAGCTCAAGCCTTTGACTTTGACTTTGCCAAGAAACACGTGCTGCCGCAGCAAAATTGGGAACTGCTGCCGAGCAGGGCCGTGTACCCTGTGCTTAAGTAACCAGATCTAAGCCCCTTTAATTTAAATCTCCGGCGATCTGCAGCTCTGGAGTAGATTATACGAACGTCTATGGGTAAATTCCTCAAAGTCAAGGATGGCTTTAGCAACACGTCTAGCACTGTTGTAGGGACTCAGTACGTCCAGGAGTCTCGTGAACTGCTTGATTCAAGCAATGGCTGGGAGGCATGTTATGGCCTCAGTCCGGAGATTTTGGCCGGCCTTGTGGACCCCAAAAACTCGTACTTGCTGCAGGCGATGGGCGGCCAGACCCGTCTCGCTTCTATTCTCAATACAGACCTCGATAAGGGTCTCAGCAGCGCGGTGCTCACTGAGCAGGAACTCAAGGCCAGGCACAAGGTTTACGGCCAAAATATTATCCCCGAGCAAGCAATGAAGCCGCTGTGGCGAATTATTATTGAAACCCTCAATGATAAGGTCCTCATTATCCTTATAATTGCCGCCCTCATCAGCCTGGCGCTCGGTATTTACGAGACGGTCGGCACGCCCCCCGACTACTTTGACGGTGTCGAGGTGCCCAAGGTCGATTATGTCGAGGGTGTCGCGATTCTCGTGGCAGTAGTTATTGTCACGCTTGTGGGCTCCATAAACGACTGGAACAAGGAGCGCCAGTTTGCCAAACTCAACCGCAAAAAGGAGGACCGAGCAATCGAGGTTGTGCGCGACGGCCGCAACGTCCAGATCCAGGTCCAGGCCCTCGAGGTGGGCGACCTTGTGCGGGTTTCTCCCGGTGATATCTTGGCGGCCGACGGTGTCCTGATTGCCGGGTACGACCTCAAATGCGACGAGTCGAGCGCCACCGGCGAGTCCGACACGCTGGCCAAGCACACGGCCTCCACGGTGATGTCTCGCATGCAGCGCCCGCTCGACGCCAAGGGCAACGCGCTTGCCCCCCACGACAAGTCGGTGGACTGCTACATGCTGAGTGGCGCCAAAGTACTCGAAGGTACCGGCACATACCTAGTGACCGGTGTGGGCCAGCAGAGCATGTACGGGCGCATCATGATGAGCCTGCGCATCACGACCGAGCCCACTGCTCTGCAGCGCAAGCTCGACGATATCGCCGACGGCATTGCGCGGTTCGGTGTGCTCAGCGCCACCGTCCTTTTCATTGTTTTGTTTATCCGGTTTTTGGTTGAGATCACAAACGGCCAGTACCGCAACCTGCTGCCCTCGCAAAAAGGCTCGCAGTTTATGGACATTTTCATTGTTTCAATCACCGTCATTGTGGTTGCTGTTCCTGAAGGGTTGCCGCTGGCGGTGACGCTTGCGCTTGCGTTTGCCACTACAAAGATGATCAAGGACCAAAACTTGGTGCGCGTGCTCAAGTCGTGCGAGACTATGGGCAATGCAAACACCGTGTGCTCCGACAAGACGGGTACCCTCACCACCAACGTCATGACGATTGTTGTTTCCGAAGTGGCCGGTGAAAAGTGGGAGGCCGAGGCCGGTACCCCCGTTGGCGAGGCGCCTGTGCCACAGCTCCAGCTCGATTCGATCATTGCCAATTCTTCTTGTTACGAAGATGGCGAGGCGCTCATTGGCTCCAAGACCGAGAGCGCGCTCACTGTGTATGCGCGCGCGCGCCTGGGCCTCAAACTCGGCGAGCTCGCTGACGCGCGCGCCGCCTACGACGTGGTGCGCGTCGTGCCGTTTGATTCGGGCCGCAAGTACATGGCCACCGTGCTGCGCCTCGGGCCCCAAAAGTACCGCGTGCTGCTCAAGGGCGCCGCCGAGATTGTCTTGGGGCACACCAAGCTCCAGGTCGGCGCGGGCGGCGAGCTCTCCCCGGTCAGCAATGGGCACATTTCTTCCCAGATTGAGCACTATGCCAACCAGGCGCTGCGCGTGATCTCGCTTGCGTACCGCGATTTTGAGACCGACAAGAATGTCGAAACACTCGAGCTTGATGAACTCTTCAAGGACCTCGTGCTGCTCGGCATCTATGGCATCCAGGACCCCCTGCGCGAGGGTGTGGTCGAGGCCGTGCGCCAGTGCCAGCGCGCATCGGTTGTTGTGCGCATGGTCACCGGCGACAATGTCATGACCGCGCGCGCGATCGCCATCAAGGCGGGGATCCTCAACATGGACAATCCTGACGAGCTGGTGATGGAGGGCCCGCATTTCCGCAAGCTGAGCCCTGACGAGATGGCTGAGGCCGTACCCCGTTTGCGCGTGCTTGCGCGCTCGTCGCCCGAAGATAAGCGCGTGCTTGTCGAGTTCCTCAAGAAGGACAACCAGACTGTGGCCGCGACCGGCGACGGTACCAATGACGGCCCCGCTTTGCGCCTCGCAGACGTGGGTTTCTCGATGGGTATTGCTGGCACCGAGGTCGCCAAAGAAGCCTCGGACATCATCATCATGGACGACAATTTCAGCAGTATCGTCAAGGCGCTCAAATGGGGCCGCGCGGTCAACGACGCGGTCAAGAAATTCCTCCAGTTCCAGCTCACCGTCAACGTCACTGCTGTCACTTTGACATTTGTGTCGGCGGTGGCAAACAGCGACAACGAGTCGGTGCTGACTGCAGTGCAGCTTTTGTGGGTCAACCTCATCATGGACACGCTGGCCGCCTTGGCTTTGGCCACCGATCCTCCTACTGACTCGATCCTTGATCGCCCGCCCGACGCCAAGAATGGCTCGCTCATCACGGCCACAATGTGGAAAATGATTTTCGGCCAGAGTTTGTACCAGCTTGCCGTCACCTTTGTGCTGCACTTTGCCGGGTCACGCATCTTTGGCTATGGCCCCAACCCTGAACACTTTGCCGGCGAGGCGCTCAATGCCATGGTCTTCAACACGTTTGTGTGGATGCAGTTTTTCAACATGTGGGTCAACCGCCGCCTCGACAACAAGCAAAACATCCTCGAGGGTATCACGCGCAACTTTTGGTTCCCCGCCATTATGGCCGTGATTGCCGGTTTCCAGGTGCTCATCATGTTTGTTGGTGGCGCTGCCTTTAGCGTTAAGGAGCAAACGGGCGCCATGTGGGCCACCGCGCTCATCGCTGGCGTTGTCTCGATTCCTGCCGGTATGCTCATCCGCCTCGTGCCTGATAGCATTATCGCCGTGTGCTTCCCCCACTGGCTCGTAAACGGCGTGTTGCTGGTCGCAGAGTATGCCTGGAACGGGTTGGCCGCCCTTTTTTGGCCCTTTACCTGGGTCTGCGGCCAGATCGGCAATCTGGTGCGTCGCATGCTCAAGAACAAGAAGAAGAGCACTGAGGACGACGCCGATAGTGTTGCCACTGCGCCTATGGACAATAACAGCAAGGTCTAGTGTATATTTATTGCATATTTATTTGTGTATGATGTGGGCTGCCAAGGGGTGCCCTGGAGTGGGGCCCCAAAGGTACCTCCTAATTTCAAATGTGATGGGATATATGCTGGGACACATTCCCAGGTCACATTCCAGTTAAAAAAAAGTAGAAATATCCCAAACAAGAGGGCCCCACTCTCCGTCTTGCCATCATGACCCGCCCAGCGCGTCAAAGTGCGCGCGCTCACGCTACTTGTTTGCGGCACTATTTGATGCAAGGTAGGTGCTAGCTACAAGGTTGCCAGTCTGAGTGAGTTGGGCGTTTTTGGCCGTGTGGTGGCTCTACCCTCGACGTGGATATTCACCACACAGTGACAATCCCACTCTGCTATTACTCGCTGGATTGTAACTTGGCTCCAACACTGCAATCAAAGAACACTGCAAAGAGAGCCGCGCTGGGGTGGGGATTGCCCTGGTTTGGCTCGCAAGACGAACTCCTGGAGAGAATCAAACGTGCAGCTCTGTCCACTGTTCACTCAAAGTGCCTTGCCTGGGAGTGGTGCCGCTACCTAACATCTGTTATGGGACCGCTCGACGGTGCTTCAAGTGAGGTTTGGTGGTCCTCGTCTGGCCCTCTATAGCAAGCTCTAGGAGGGTGGGCCACATGAGCCCAAAGTATATTGCATGTCTCAAGGAAGATGTGTAGCCCCAAATACTCTGTACATCCTCCTTGAGACATACGCCACCAGGTGGCCAGTATTCCTTTGTGTGCGCGAGGTTATATGGATAGCGATCGCGCACCTTGCACGAGAACAGCTTGAATAACCCTACCGGGCCCGAAATGTGGGTCCGGCCCAAGGTCACTCTTGATTGCCCTAGGCCACCCAGCCGAGCAGGCCAAGCAAATGTTTTTAAAGCTTTTTTGAAAGCCTTCGAACGCCCTTTAGCTCCTATGTATTGTCCAGCCTTTGCTCGCTCGTACGCTCTCGGCCGGGTAACCCCAGCATAAAAGCTCCTCAAATCTTTTACTCACTACAGTGTAAAAATAGGCGCCCAGAGTCACCGTTGGTATTCACCAACATATCAGCTGTGCTAGGGTTAGCCTTAGATTAAAAAACCTCGAGGCTCGTTTAAACGTCCAGTCTTTTAGCTGGTGCGTATCGACGTGACTCGCACATCATAGTCTAGATAGCTCTTTTTAAAGTATTGAAGGAATTCTACCTACATTAGTAACATGAACTCGCTGGCGAACCAGATGTCGCAAACGTCCATCAGCGACCTGAAATCGACGCTAAACATCCCCGAAAAGGACTCGAGGCCGCAAACAGAGGACGTGCTCTCAAGCACGGCTAGCTTTGAGGACTTTGGCCTCAAGCGCGAGCTTTTGATGGGCATTTTCGAGGCTGGCTTTGAAAAACCGAGCCCTATCCAAGAAGAGAGTATTCCCGTAGCTCTCCAAGGCCGCGATATTCTTGCCCGGGCGAAAAACGGCACCGGCAAGACCGCTGCCTTTACGATCCCTGCCCTGCAAAAGGTCAACCCCAAGGTCAGCGCTGTGCAAGCCCTGCTTTTGGTCCCCACTCGTGAGCTCGCACTGCAAAACTCGAGCGTTGCCCGCGCGTTGGGCAAGCACCTCGGCCTCAACATCATGGTGACCACTGGTGGCACCTCTCTCAAGGACGACATTATCCGGTTTAATGATACGGTGCACATTTTGGTGGCGACCCCGGGGCGTGTTTTGGACCTTGCTGGGCGTGGGATTGTTGATTTTAGCCAGTGCCCGCTGTTTGTTATGGATGAAGCAGACAAGTTGTTGAGTCGCGACTTTACTCCGATTATCGAGAAGTTGCTGGCCTATTTCCCTCCGCAGCGCCAAATCATGCTGTTTTCGGCCACGTTCCCCATTGCTATCAAGGATTTCACTGCCAAACACCTGCGCAACCCGTTTGAAGTCAACCTCATGGACGAGCTTACTCTCAAGGGTATTACCCAGTATTATGCCTATGTGGAGGAGAAGGACAAGCTCCGTTGCTTGAACACTTTGTTCTCCAAACTTCAAATCAACCAGAGCATCATTTTTTGCAACTCCACGTCGCGCGTCGAGCTGCTTGCCCGCAAGATCACCGACTTGGGTTACTCGTGCTATTACTCGCACGCGCGCATGATCCAGGGCGCCCGCAACAAAGTTTTCCACGAGTTCCGCAACGGCGGCTGCCGCAACCTGGTGTGCAGCGACCTGCTCACCCGTGGTATCGATATTCAAGCCGTCAATGTTGTGATCAACTTTGATTTCCCCAAAACGGCCGAAACTTATTTGCACCGCATCGGTCGTTCCGGCCGGTTTGGTCACCTTGGTTTGGCAATTAATCTGATCTCGTACAATGACCACGCAAACATGTCGCGCATCGAAAAGGAGTTGGGTACCGAGATCAAGCCCATACCCTCGGGCGATATTGACCATGCGCTTTATGCCAGTACCGGTAGTGTGCCGCGTCCTTTGGCGGTGCGCAGTGTCCCTAGTGCCAGCGCTACTCCTCCTGCGGCCACCCCCTCTGTTTCTACCCCTGTTTCATCTGTTCCTACCCCCTCTGTCCCCTCCACCACTCCCTCTGTTCCCTCTGCCTCTGGCATGGCTGTGCCTCCTCCTCCCGGCGTTGCTATGCCCGGTATGAAAAAGCCTCAGGCCCCCACCCCTCAATCTGCTCTCCAACCCGCTCCCGCCAAGTCGCAGGCCCAGGCCCAGGCCCAGACCCAGCCTCAGCCCGCTCGCCCCGCCCAGCCTCAGGCCCCCACTCAGCCCCAGACTCAAACTCGCGCTGGCGTCCCCCAGGGCGCCCCCCAGAGCGCCCCTCAAACTCCTCACCAAGCCCCGCCCGGAATGTACAACCCGTACATGAGCCAGTACGGCTACATGCCGCCTCCCCAGATGCAAGGCCAGCAGGGCCCCCAGGCCGGCATGCAGGGCATGCAGGGCCAGCCCGGCCAGCAGTACTACATGCCTATGCAGTACTACATGCCCTACGGATATCCTGGCTACGGCAACCCCGCGCCTTACCAGCCACAGCCTCAAGGTCACCCTGGTCAGGCTCAGTCGCACCCTGGCCAGGCACCCCAACAGAACGGTAAAAAGTAGCTATCTAGTTATTATGCTGGCTGCGCGTGCGCGTGTGCGCGAGTGCCCCGGCGCGCCGCCTTGGCCTTGCCATGCCCTTTGGCTTTGGGCTTGGATTTGGCCCTGGCCTTGGACTGCCCTTTGACCTTGGGACGACTTTGGGCCTTGGGCTGGCGAGCACGGGGTTGACCTTGAGGTTGAGCTTGATTATGCCCATAATTTTGCTGGTGTTGCCCATGTGCACCGAGCTGGCCGAGTCCACTGCCCGACCACCACTGCACGGCACCCATCACCAACCCACCAACAAATAAAATCAGCTTGAGCCACGCAAAGTAAAATTGCCAGTCACGTTTGATTGAGGTGTTAAGCATACAAATATCAAAGCAACAAGCCCCAACTAGACCAATTTGCCGCCATCCCATTTGGGACGTCTGGGTCCCGCCAAAACCAAATTTCCCCTGGCCTGCAGCCACTTGTGGCAATTGACCCGTTTGAGGTTCAAACGGCACAATGGGACTGTAAATAGCTAGTGCGGGTTTTATCTATATGAAAAAAGATAGTTTAGCTCCTCCGCACCCCTGGATCAAAATTTTACTAGCGGAAAAAATGGCCACGTGAATGCAATGCAATGCACGCGTCAAAGTCTGCAAAATCTGAAAAACGAAAAAAGTGCTAATTTTTTATTCTAAACAAAAAAAGCACACACTTTTAAGAAAAAAGTATCTCCTTGACCAATTAGCTTACGGGTTTTTTTCGCTCTGCCCTGCTTGACCGCGGGACCCCAACCCCAGCCCTAGCCCTGAAAAATTTTAACATAAATCTCCCACCCACTTTGTTTTTCATCACACATGTCGAGTGAAAAATCCAACTCCATCAAGGTTTTGTCGGAGTTGTTTGACAAGCTCGTGGTTTCCACTGCGGACAACCGCACTGAGAATGTTACCTCTGTGACCTCGTTCATCAACGGCCCCATCGAGGAGCACGACTTGCCCGTCGAGTTCTTTGCCAGCCTCAAGAAGGCTCTTGGCAACAAGAAGGACGAGGCCGCTCGCCTCAACGCCGTTGCTGGCTTTGCTGGTATTGCCTCTTCCAAGGAGTTGGCCCCCGGTGTCGAGCCCCTTCTTGTCGCCCTGACCAAGGACGTTTTGCAGCTTACTGCCGACAAGAACAAGGAGATCCAGGAGACCGCCGCCGCTGGTGTCAAGGCTCTTTCTGCCAGCATCACCCCCCGCGCCGTCAAGAGCTTTTTGCCCGCTCTTACTGAGCGCCTTGCCGAGACCAACAAGTGGGTCGAGAAGATCGCTGCCCTCGAGGCCATCTCCACCCTGGTCGACACTGCCCGTGACCAGGTCGCTTTGCGCATGACCGAGCTTATTCCTGTGCTCTCTGAGGCCATGTGGGATACCAAGAAGGAGGTCAAGGCCCAGGCCGAGAAGACTGCCTCCAAGGCCACCGAGACTGTTGACAACAAGGATATCGAGAAGTTCATTCCTGCTTTGATTAGCTGCATTGCCAACCCCAAGGAGGTCCCCGAGACCGTGCACTTGCTTGGTGCCACCACCTTTGTCTCTGAGGTTACTACCGCCACCCTTTCGATCATGGTTCCCTTGCTGAGCCGTGGTCTTGCTGAGCGTGAGACCTCCATCAAGCGTAAGGCCGCTGTCATTATCGACAACATGTGCAAGCTCGTCGACGATCCCCAGGTTGTTGCCCCCTTCTTGCCCAAGTTGTACCCCACCCTTAAGACCAACTTTATCAACATTGCCGACCCTGAGGCCCGCTCCGTTACTGAGCGCGCCATTAAGACCCTCAAGCGTGTTGGTGAGATTGGCGACGACGACAAGATCCCCGAGGTTTCGACCGCCGGTGACACCAGCGTCAACTTGGCCCTGCTCAAGGGCCTTTTGCCCAAGGTCGACGCCCGCTTTGAGCCCGTTGTTGAGTACGCCGCCAGCATTGCCGGTGACTTGATTGACGAGCGCAAGCAGGACATCCAGGAGTGGACCGAGTCTGTCCGCCCCTTTTTGCTCGTGTTCCTGCACGGTGACGAGGCCACCAAGGTGCTCGAGGAGCTCCGCACCAAGGCTGTTGCCAACATCCCCCAGAGCGTCAGCTTTGACGAGGAGGACGACGAGGGTGAGGACCTCTGCAACTGCGAGTTCTCGCTCGCCTACGGTGCCAAGATTCTGCTCAACCGCACCCAGCTGCGCCTCAAGCGTAACCGTCGTTACGGTCTCGTCGGCCCCAACGGTGCCGGTAAGTCCACTTTGATGCGCGCCATTGCCAACGGCCAGGTCGAGGGTTTCCCTACCCAGGACGAGTGCAAGACTGTGTACGTTGAGCACGACATTGATGGCGAGCACTCTGACACCAACGTTGTCGACTATGTGCTCCGCACCGAGCCCTCGCTTCAGGATGTTGAGGAGGTCCGCAAGCAGCTCATTTCTTTCTCGTTCACTGACGAGATGACCCGCATGCCCATCACCTCGCTTTCGGGTGGTTGGAAAATGAAGCTCGCCCTTGCCACTGCCGTGCTCCGCAAGGCCGACATTTTGCTGCTCGATGAGCCCACCAACCACTTGGATGTTGTCAACGTCCAGTGGCTTGTCGACTACCTCCAGACCTGCGGTATTACCTCTATTATCGTGTCGCACGACTCTGGTTTCCTCGACAAGGTCTGCCAGTACATCATCAACTACGAGCGCTTCAAGCTCCGCAAGTACAAGGGTAACCTCAGTGTCTTTGTTGAGAAGTACCCCCCTGGCAAGTCCTACTACGAGCTCGGTGCCTCTGAGGTCGAGTTCCGCTTCCCTGAGCCCGGTTTCCTTGAGGGTGTCAAGACCAAGCAAAAAGCTATTGTCAAGGTTTCGGACATGTCGTTCCAGTACCCCGGTACTTCCAAACCTCAGATCCGCGACGTTACCTTCCAGTGCTCCCTTAGCTCGCGTATTGCCGTCATTGGTCCTAACGGTGCCGGTAAGTCGACCCTTATCAACGTGTTGACTGGTGAGCTTTTGCCCACTACTGGTGAGGTCTACTCGCACGAAAACTGCCGTATCGCTTACATCAAGCAGCACGCCTTTGCCCACATTGACTCGCACTTGGACAAGACCCCCAGTGAGTACATCCAGTGGCGTTTCCAGACCGGTGAGGATCGCGAGACCATGGACCGTGCCAACCGTCAGATCGACGAGTCCGATGAGGCTGCCATGAACAAGATCTACAAGATCGAGGGTACTCCTCGCCGTATCGCCGGTGTGCACGCCCGCCGTAAGTTCAAGAACTCGTACGAGTACGAGTGCTCGTTCTTCCTCGGTGACAACATTGGCCTCAAGTCCGAGCGCTGGGTCCAGATGGGTTCCGTCGACAATGCCTGGATTCCCCGCAGCGAGCTTGTCGAGTCGCACTCGAAGCTTGTTGCTGAGGTCGATATGAAGGTCGCCCTCGAGTCTGGTCAGTTCCGCCCCCTTACCCGTAAGGAGATTGAGGAGCACTGCGAGATGCTTGGTCTCGACGCCGAGCTGGTGTCGCACAGCCGCATCCGCGGTCTCTCTGGTGGTCAGAAGGTCAAGCTTGTGCTTGCCGCCTGCACCTGGCAGCGTCCTCACTTGATTGTCCTTGACGAGCCTACCAACTACCTCGATCGTGACTCGCTCGGTGCCCTGTCCAAGGCCATCAAGCTCTTCGAGGGTGGTGTCGTTATCATTACCCACTCGGCCGAGTTCACCAAGGACCTTACCGAGGAGGTGTGGTCCGTCGTTGACGGTGTCATGAGCCCCTCCGGCCACAACTGGGTGTCTGGTCAGGGTTCCGGCCCCCGCCTTGAGGCCAAGGGCGAGGAGGAGGACAAGTTCGATGCTCTTGGTAACAAGATCGAGGTCAAGACCAAGAAGAAGAAGCTGTCTGCTGCTGAGCTCCGCAAGAAGAAGAAGGAGCGCATGAAGAAGAAGAAGGAGATGGGCGACGACTACGTTTCTTCTGACGACGACTTTTAATTTAGTTAGATAGATTCTCGTTGATTTAAACGCGCGGGCGCTGCAGCTCCCTCAGGGTCCCTTGGGATACCTTCCCCTGGGCTCCTTTGAGCTCGGATGCCTTCACGGCGCCTTGATGTTGAGCCTTGAACTGGCACTAAATACTGCCATTTCTTTCACTATTTAACAAGCATCCGAGGCACTTGTGTTTCCTGCGTGATGGAGGCGTGTCTTGGGTGATGAGGTGGGTCCCATGAGCGAGAGCTGCTGGCCGAGACCTATACTCTTGTGCCCAACAAGTTGTAGCAATCTACTACTAGGCTCTAAATCTATATAATTGGCCAGTGCTGCCCTCGGTGTGGCGTGCTGTCTAGATGCTGCCTAGCTGGCTGCATGCCGTCAATTGTGCGAGACGCTGCGACTCCACGAGCGGGGCTAGACTGAGCACATCTCTACTCGGCCCAGTTTGGCTATAAAAAATTGTCCCTAACTGCGACCTGCATCCACAAAACTGTGCCTAAACTTCAACAAAGCCCCGGCTGCTCCAAGTTATACATATTTATCTATTTACGCCTCTAGCGCTCAGTACGACTCAGACGCTGGACAAGCAGCTCTCAAGCATATAGCTGTTGCTCTTGTTCAAGTTGTCTTGTAACGGCGGCATTACGCGCCTGCACCTCCTCGTCACGCTGCAGACCAGGGGGAAGCTTCCACAACGGCACGACCAAACCCATTTCGATAATTTTCAAGACCCGCTCTCTGTCTGCCAAAAATTGCGTGGGGACAAAGGGAAATCCATGAATGTCTCGGTCCTACTTGTCCTCGGAGGCCTCAAAGCTGTCAGAACCACCTCCCAATCACCTTGCAAAGAGGGGTGCGCGCTCATCAATGTTCCCACAAAGTATGTAGCCGAATAAAGCACAAGCTTGCGGTTTGTTTGGATGCTTTCAGGGGCAATCAGTAAAGGGTCAGAATCGCAAATTTCATCGCATTCGCTCCTTGCCTTGCGGTAAAAATCAACGTAGGCGCGGAAAACGCCTGGATCTGCTCGAATCTCCTCAGTTAAGTGATCATAGGCATCTATAGTAAGGCTCACCGCGTGTAGTGCAATCTCAGCGTCCTCAAACACCTTATAGCCAAACTGACCACCCTCTACAAGGGCCTGTACGTCGATACAGCTCATTGCTGCTTTGGCGTCGCTAAAAAAAAGGTTTCTGGAGCCCATCAAAGTTGACGCCTGCTCTCATTTGAGCATACACGAGCTCTCTCTTGTCTTGTACAGCGCTAGAGAACTGGTTAAAACTTAGCAAGCTCTTGACTAGGCTGCGAGCCAGAGCATGAAAAAAGCAGATTGGAAGAGCGTTGAGCTCATCAGTGGGGTGAATATTCCGTGCAAATTGCGAAAAACCGCAAGCGCCTAGTAGAGGTCCAGTTCATTTTCCTCCGTCGGATTTTACGGTGTGGTCCACTGATCCTGCGTGTAAGAATCCTTACACGTCAAGTATTGTTTGCAAATTCCTGAATCAAAACCGTAGACATTATCGTGGACCCAAGCCGGATTGTTTGTGAAATGGTCGTACCACGCCCTCGAGACGCGTGTAGCGGTCAAGAGTTCGTCCCTTGCAGCTCATGACTATGGCTTGATCAATTAGTACTAAAAGGTAGGGTTATAGCACAACTTTCAAGCTTTGGTGAGCTAGGAAAGTCAGGCGGCTACACAGACCAAAATACGTCGCTTGAAGGTGCAGTGGAATAGGTGAGCATACTGAATACATAAATCTCCGTAATATGTGCACTTATGCTTGCTGGTGGAAATCGGACCAAGGCTATCTCATTGGCGCGGGGATCAAGGAGGTCGCGCTCGCCCTGAGTGCCATGGTCTAGCCTCTTGTCCCAAACTGAAAATGTAGCTTCTTTATTTGATCTTTACGGTGATATGACGCAGCCAACTCGCTCGGTCATTTCGGCTATGCGTTGACCCACGGAGGGGTTGCCCATGAACGGCTGCGAGTGCAAAGAGCGCTGAACTTGCGATCGAGAAGGTCGGGGCCCTCCCTCGACGAGAATTTAGAGCCAGACGATGTGTTGTAATTTGATTTTCACATCGATCAAATTAAGGACTTTTAGCGAGCCAAGACGAGCTTATGCGGCCTTGTGTATGCACCCTCGGTGCACATGCATCTTTGCGTATCGGGATCAGCGCTTAATGGTATGACCCATCAAGTGGCTCGCATAATTACCCCTCAAGCGGCCCCTCAAATGACCCACAAAAAACATAATTTTACTCTGAATTTAATGCCGTGTTTGCTATAAATAACAGGTGCTTGCAGTGGGCCCCGTGTTTTAATGCACGCGCAAGTGGACTATGTGCATGCATAAACGACGATCAATGTCTTACCTTAAATTGAGGAGAAATTGCTACGTTTAGTATACTCAAATGTACTATCTATCGCTAGCAGCACTCGCCGCTGCCTCGCCAGTGGTTCAGCGCCTCTCTTACGGCAACCCGCTCGGGCTCAAGAGCCGTGACATTAGCGCCAGCCAGCTCGAATCTCACACACAGTACTGGGGAGGAGGCCAAGAGTGGTACTATTGCGACTTGACTATTGGAAGCAATCAAGCAGTGGTCAGGGGTGTCTTGGACACCGGCAGCTACACCCTTAATGTGGATGATTCGGTTTACGACCCCAGCGCATCTGATACCATGGTGAACCAGAGCTTGTCATTCCAGTCGTGCTACACCACGGGCTGCGTTACTGGTTATTACCTCAATGATAACGTTGTTACCGATGGTGGCCTCAATGCTACCCAGATGAGGTTTAGCTACGCGCCCATTGCAAGCTCCTTGGGCAAGGTCCTGGGTATGGCCCCCCAAACCCTTGAAGAGGACAACAACTCGAGCCTCATCAACCAGCTTTACCGCAATGGCCAGATTGAATCGCGCTCCTTTTCCATGTGGCTGGCTGGCTACACCGAGGGTGGCCAGGTTGTGTTTGGCGGCGTTGACCACGCAAAGTACAAGGGCACACTGGCTCTTGTTCCCATGCAGCTTGACTCTGCTGGAAACCCTTCGGCCAACACATATGTGCGCAAGGTCTACGCCTACAACCAATGCGGTGACCGCGCCCTCGTCTACGAGGGTGTCACCGAGCTCGGATTTGATAGCGGCAACCCCAGTGGATACACTCCTCCTGTGCTGAATAGCGCGCTCAGAGCTGCCTGGAACTCCACGCTCGCCTCCACGCAGCCCGACGCTCTTGCCGCTGGATTTAGCGCTGACGACTATGTGGTCCAGTACCAGGGCGGCGGCGGCTTCACTCTCGATATCTGTGGTGTTGAGCTCAGCATTGACATGGTCAACTTTGTCACTGACCCCAATGGTGTTCGCATTAAGGACCCTGAGGTTGGCGGCTGGTACTGCGATGGCCTTCGCAGCGCCGATGAAACCACTTTCGAACTGGGCATCCCCACCTTTTTCAACAACGTCTACTATGTCGCCGACTGGGATCTCAAACAGCTCGCGTTTGCCCAAGTGGCTCCTGCTAGTGAGGCCCTGAGCTCGAGTACTGTGGAGGCCATTGGCACGGGCGGTGTTCCTAGCGCCACCACTGCGCCCTACTACAGCGATACTGTTATTGCTTCGGCCACTACCTACAGCACCAACCTTTACAAAACCACGTGCACGGCCTCGTCTTCCTCCAGTGTGTTTGAGTAGACAGTTTCAGCCGCCAGCAGCGCGTCTTTTAGCTGAAGTCAACGCTTTTCAGATAATGTAGAATTTTTTTAGCTGCTATACTCACTGCTATACTCACTTTAAATTGCCAAGCAAAAGGTTGGCGGAGAGCTCCAAGCTTTAGCTGGAGTGGCAGGAGCCTAGTCGCCTGAGCGGAGCGGAACAACTCTGCACAAAAAAGCAGAGAGTATTCTATTCTAGTAAAACTCCCGGCCTACGTGGTTGGCCTGCATCTGTATTACTCAAAAACCTGAACGCGAGGCTCACAAAGGTTCGTTCAAGGCTCACTGTTGACGCTTCCCGGTGCTCAGCGGCGAGCATAAATCTGACTCAAGCTACTGTTTTACAGATGTACGGACATGAGTAACGTTGAATGCTTCAAAATGCTACATAAATTAGTACAAGTTGCCATAAAGATGGAGTAATGGTGGCACCAATTAGGCTGGCCAGGGCAGGCCACTGTAGTGGAAATCTACAGAGAGAGGGCAAAAATTGATCAGGGCAAGGCGCGGTCGTCACACACGGCTCCCCCTTTTGTCTCTAAGGGCAGCCAAAGCCGCATGGATACCATCGTCTGAACGGTACAACTCGACGAGTTCAGCATCTGAAAGGGATCTTCCCGCCTTTGCCTCAATTTCTTTGCGACTCAAGGTCTCAACAACGGGTTCCTTGTACTCTACCAGCACCTTGAACTCGGTGTAGCCGCCAATTTCCAGCTGGTGCGTGCTCTTGAGGGTAAACTCGCCAGTGACTTCGAACAGGCCGCGGCTAGTGACTGCATTACTTTTGCAGGCCCAGTCGCCATCGTATTCGAGAAATAAGCCACGCACATCTTTGAGAGTGAGCCGGTCGCCGACCCAACTAGCCAAAAACACCTGGTCGACGGCCTCTGGCTCGCCGTTAAACGGCACGAGTTTGAGGTCTTTGCCGGCTTGAACGCAGTTAGAACCGGCTAAAAGAATGATTGTTCCTGAAATTTCACGCGGATCGACGGCAAAAGTCCAGTTTCGGGAGTAGGTGTAGGGCGGCTGGCCGGGAATCTGTTTGAATTCAAGGGGATACATGGGTGGGTGGTTTTGCTAGGCGCGGGGGAAGACTGCGGGTTCCCAAAAAGAATGGTGTCTGGGCGGAATTAGTGGGAAGTTCCCAGTCTTCCATCGCAGGCGCGCCATTATTCCCTGCCCAACCCTAACCCTACCACCACATCTCCCAAATCACCTAAAAAACTTTTCAAATGTCTTCAGACACTGTTATTGACGGCACTGTTGTGTCCAACTACGACGAGACCGTTGAGTCTTTTGATGCTCTCAACCTCAAGGATGAGCTGCTCCGCGGTATTTTCAACTACGGTTTCGAGCACCCCTCGACCATTCAGCAGCGTGCTATCAAGCCCATCATTGAGGGCCACGACGTGCTTGCCCAGTCCCAGTCCGGTACCGGTAAGACTGCCACCTTCTCGATTGCTGTTTTGCAGAACATTGACACCAAGCTCAAAAAGACTCAGGCCCTGATTTTGGCTCCTACCCGTGAGCTTGCCCTCCAGATCCACAAGGTTGTTGTTGGTCTCGGCAAGTACCTTGGCGTTAGCTGCCACGCCTGCATTGGTGGTACTTCGATCCAGGACGACATTCTTGCCCTCCGCAGCGGCAACCACGTCGTCGTCGGTACCCCCGGCCGTGTCCAGGACATGATCGACAATGGCTACCTCAACACCAAGTTCATCAAGATGTTTGTTCTTGATGAGGCCGATGAGATGTTGAGCCGCGGTTTCAAGATCCAGATCTACGATATTTATCAGCTGCTGCCCGAGAACTTCCAGGTCGTTCTGCTCTCGGCCACCATGCCCCCTCAGGTGCTCGAGGTCACCGGCAAGTTCATGAAGAACCCCATCCAGATTCTCGTCAAGAAGGACGAGCTGACCCTTGAGGGTATCTCGCAGTTTTACATCAACATCAACTCGGAGGAGTTCAAGGTGCCCACCCTGGTTGATTTGTACGAGACCATCACCGTTACTCAGGCCGTCATTTTCTGCAACACCCGTACCACTGTCGAGTTTGTTGAGAAGGCCCTGACTGACGAGGACTTTACTGTGTCTGCCATGCACGGTGACATGGACCAAAAGGAGCGTGACCGCATTATGCGCGAGTTCCGTACCGGCTCGTCGCGTATCTTGATCTCGACCGATTTGCTTGCCCGTGGTATCGATGTCCAGCAGGTCTCGATCGTTATCAACTACGACCTCCCCACCAACAAGGAGAACTACATTCACCGTATCGGTCGTGGTGGTCGTTTCGGTCGTAAGGGTGTTGCCATCAACCTCATCACCGACGCCGACACCGCCAACCTTCAGGAGATTGAGAAGTTCTACTCCACCGAGGTTGTTGAGATGCCCGTGAACGTTGCTGAGTTGATCAACTAAGTAGATAGATATTTACTCTTGTGCTAAAATGTGGGGTGTGCGGTGCCGCAGGGTACTCCACTATCTTTTGACTTGGGTGCCCGCTCCCAGCTATATGCTGCATGCTGTCTGCTCGCTGGCTGCATGCTGTCCGTTAAGGCTCGCGAAACTCTCTCCAGGCGCTAGACTGAATCAACTATTGGATATTTCAGAGTAGGGTGCTCTGGGTTGCGCCATTTTCTTCTCCTTTGACCCTCATACATGCCCCTGGCTGCAGGCTGCCGATTCTCTCCCCCCTCCCCCTCTACTCAAAATCAGTCACTACTAAAAACTAAACAGTCCAAAACAAAGTAAACTCGTAAAACCACGCAACAGCACTCAAGTGGCTGCGGAACCGCAGCTTCTCATTCACAGTATGCAGACCAAACATGTCCTCGCTGTAGCACGGATTGTACCGGTAAATGCTCTTGGAAACATTCCAATAATTGCCAGTATCGGTGTTGCCAAGCATCACATTAGGACCAAACACAAGATCACCAAAAACATGTTTGGTGACGCCTGCCAGCGAGTCCCACACGTCGCCCGAAGTGGGCGAGATGGGGGCCGGGTCGTAGCCGCCAAAACTAGTGATATTGATGAGCCCATTGGAGCCGCTAGCAAGTTCGTCACCATCGAAAACAGCCCCAACGTCGAAACTCTTGCACAAATCCAAAACAAAGCCGCTCAACCTATCCTTGAGCTGGCCAATCGATTCGTGAACGGCGATGCGGTGGTCCACCTGCACAGTCACTTTTTCGGGCAGCGCATTGATTTTGACGCCACCGTTAATCACGTCAACCGCTTGAGAGGTGCGCAAATAATAGCGCGTGGCCCTGTCCTCGGCCAGCGCCTTGACCAGCTTGCGACGATTCGAGGCCTTATCAAGGCCAGTGTACATGGCCCTGGTCTTGGGATCGAGGGCATCATCCCACTGACCATAACAGCCAAACACCTCGTTCCAAATCGAGTCCTCAGCGAGCCCAGCAACCAGGGGGTTCTCCTCGAGTGCAACGACCAAAGCGCTCAAAATACCGATTCCGGTGTGGGCAGGCGGCAAACTAGAGTGGCCCCCAGGGGTCAAGGCCTCAATATTAAAATCAATAATACCCTTTTCGGCAACAGCAGGCAGTGCAAACAGTTTATCGCCCCGCTTGTCGATACCGTCGCCCTCGTCCACAATCAGCTTGACAGCATGCGTACCGTACCTTTTTTCAATCTCCGCAGCCAAATGGTGCGCGCCGCGGAACCCATCGCACTCCTCGTCAAAGCCATAGGCCATCAGAACCGTGCGTTTCGGGGTCCATCCCTGCTCGAGCAGAGCCTCGATCGCCTCGAGCTGGGCCACCACAGTGTTTTTGGTATCGCAGCTGCCGCGCCCATAAAGCCATTCGCCGTCAAAATCGCCGCTAAACGGCTCGTGGTCCCATTGGTCCCAGGTCTCGTGGTTGACAGGAACAACGTCCTGGTGAGCCATATAGAGGATCGGCTCGAGGTCCTCGCTTCCTGGGATAGTATACAACAAGCCATAAGAATTAATTGTTTCCTTGTACTCGGAGATCAAGGGGAACGACTCGTCGAGATAAGCGTGCAGCTTGCCAAACACTTTGAAGCGGTCGTCGGCCTCTGGGTCGCGCGCCATATTGTCAAACGATTCAGTAGGGATTTGCACAGCACCGCCCAGGAGCTGGGCGCTCTTTTTTACGTAGCTTTTGGCGTAAAATTGATCGCTTGGGGCAAACGAGTGATTGGCACTCAGAGGCCCAATCTGGGGGCATACCGCCTCGCTGCTCGGGGAATTGGCTCCACTGAACCAGTAGAGACCTCCCACAACCAAAACGGCCGCCGCGATCCACGGCGCATACCTCGGTTTCCGCTGTTCGCCAAGCGCCACCATTTGTAATTGATCAAATGTGGAAAGTGCTGCCTGGGCTCGAGGAGGCACCCACCGACGTTGAGTTTGGCCCCGGCCAAGTGGTGGCAGTTGCTTCATGGGATGCCAAGGTAACGCTTGTGGACTGCGCTGCCGGCCGCGTACGCACTGCACTCTCGTTACGAGCACCAGCGCTCGATCTCGCTTGGGGAAAAACCACCAAGACGCACTTGTATTTAGGGGGCGCTGAGCAGCACCTGAGTGTGTTCGATGCCGAGACAGGCCGTTTATGGGACCTTGGTGGTGACCATGCATCTGCAGTTTCGGCCGTGTGCGCTGGAGACAATATGGTTCTCTCAGGAGGATATGACGGCTCGGTGCAAGTAGCCGACCCTAGGTCACAGCAGGGCGTGTTTTACCCCCACGATAAGAAGATTTGCAGCATGGCCCTCGACGGAAACTTGCTTGTTGTGGGAATGCTCGCTCGCGACTGTGCCATTTTTGACGTGCGTCGTCTCAGCGTGCCGATCGTGACCAAAGAGTTGCAGTTTAGGCAACCAGTGAGGCGTGTTGCCATCAAACAGGAGACGTGTGCAGTCTCTAGCGTGAGTTCGCGCGTCTCGATTGACCAAATTGGCCGCGCGCGCTCGGACTTTTCGTTTAGGTGCCATCGCACCCCGCAAAACAGTTATGCGGTCAACGGCCTCGAGTTTACCCCCAATGGCGCCCTTGTTACCGGCGGTGCAGACCGCACTGTGCACCTATGGAGCGTGCAAAATCAGCGCCACACCGCCGAGCTGCCGCGCCTACCTGCGCCCGTGCACGATCTCACTGTTTCAGCCGATGGGCGGCTGCTGGTGGCCACAGTGTGTGACGACGCATTTACGCGCGGCGGCGCGCCTCCCCACACAGGTCAGATGTTGGTCACTCAGCTTTAGGCACCTTCGGAGGGGGTGTGACGAGTACAACCTGCATGCACTGCACTCCCTGCATGAGCGCGCATGTCCTCTCTCGACCCACCTTATTGCGCTTACTCATGGAGCTCAAAGGGTACAAGCCTACGACGCGCAACCGGCTCCTGAGCCCGGACCTTGCCGAGGAAATTAGCACACTCATGCCCCTTCGGTACCAGAGTCACACAGAGTGGCGCCTCGCATACAGCCTCGAGCAGGACGGCGCGAGCCTGAACACCCTCTACAAACGCATCAAACCGGCCCCCAAGATCCAGCATGGCTATGTTGTAGCTCTAAAAGACGCCTCGGGGCAGATTTTTGGGGCCTACGTCAATGAGGCGCCCCAACCGCGCGAACGGTTCTTTGGCAATGGCGACTGCTTTTTGTGGAAAAGCCTACCAACCCGGTTCGAGGCGTACCCTTATACGGGCGTCAACGACTTTTGCATGAATTGTACAGCCCAGCACATGAGTTTTGGCGTCAGTGATGGGCACTATGGCATCTGGGTTGATGATAGCTTGTGGCGGGGCGTTTCGTGGCCCACAAGCACTTTTGGTAACCCTGGGATGAGCGGCGAGGCGGGAAACAAGTTCAAGGTGATGGGTCTCGAGGTTTGGATTGTTTAGGTGGGCTAATGCCCCGAGGGTGTGCCCTTTGAGGGAGCCCAAGAGGGAGCTGCCTCTGCGGCTAGGAACTTGGCAGGCCAAGTGCGCCCTTGGGCTCCTCAGAAATAATAAGGATTGACCTCATCCGATTATTCCTTTGATCTGTGGAAGGCGCTGTGCCCTGCATAATGCAGCGCCAAACATTTTATAATTTTGCCAATTAATCTGCATAAATGTGGGTCCACTCACCGGGCCTTTGACCAGGTCAGGCGCGCCAAGCTACCTTTGCTCAAAAATTGTAGATCGAGCTCTATGCCCACGCGCACGTTCACGCCCCCACGCACCCCACACTCTTACATGAGCGACAGTAGCTCGAGCTCGTACGGGGGCTCGGGCGCCTCCATTAGCGAGGAGGAAACACCACTTCAAGCCGTTGTGGACCAAATTCAGGCTGCGTTTGACCCGCTGCCACTGCACCGCGCCCAGGTGGCTCAGGCGCAGCTCAGCGGCGTCCTCCGGTCGCAATCGGCCGAGCTCGAGGATGCACGCCGCCAGCTCAACGATGAGCTTCGAGTTTCCACCGAAAAGCTTGTGCAGGCGCGTAATCTCGCCCGCAAAGTGCGCGAAAATCTCGTGTGGCTCGACAAGCACGTGGGCCGGCTAGAGCAACGGGCCAAGGTTAGCTGGCCAATTGAGTTTAAGGAGGCCCAGGTCAAGGTTGAGAATAATATGAGATAACATTTTTCTAGGTCCAGCAAGTGCCGTGCCGAGAGGCTGAGCTGAGCCGCACGGTGGGCAAGCCCCGTAGTGGGCCAATAATTTATATACAAATCTAGACAATTGCTCGAATTGATTGCTGTGCTGAAAAATTTGCTCGCGTCCACCTGCCCACGCGAGCTCACAAGAGCTCACACGACCTTTTACCCCAAAATGGTCGAGAAATGCACGCAGGGTTTTTTTTCCTGCAGTTGGTCAGCCACGTGCTCGCTCGCGCATGCCTGATAAATCTGTGGGATCAGCCATTGTTGGTGTGGAACTAGCATGGTAGTGACGCCCAAAATTTGCACATTTGCACAACCTCCGCACCTCCGGCAACAGCAGCAGGACCAACTACCAAAACGCAAGGGCAAATTGTTCTCGTTCCTCAGCCGGTCCAAAATGCCCCTGACGCCGCCCATCTCGCCCGAGTTACAAAGCAACAAACGTCCAAAAGTTCTGCGTATGCCCGACGAAAACAAGCAGCTGCTGCAGTTTTGCACTGTGTGCGCGTCCAACAATAACCGCAGCATGGAGGCTCACCGCCTCCTTAAAGAGGCCGGGTACCACGTGGGCAGTTTTGGCACTGGGTCCACCGTGCGCCTCCCTGGTCCTGCAGCCGACCAACCGGTGGTTTATCAGTTTGGCACCCCTTATGATCGCATGTACACTGATTTGGCCGGTAAGGATCGCCGCCTCTACACGCAGAACGGCGTGCTCAAAATGCTTGACCGTAACCGCGGAATCAAGGACCACCCTGAGCGCTGGCAGGACCAGACTGAGCTCTTTGATGTTGTTTTCACGTGCCAAGAACGTTGCTTTGACTCGGTGTGCATTGACCTGCTTCATCGCGGCTCCAAGCTGTGCAGGCCGGTGCACGTGATCAATATTGAAATTGAGGATAACCACATTGAGGCTGTGGTGGGCGGCAAGGCTATTTTGGAGCTGGCCGATATGATTGTCAACAGCAGCGATCCGGACTCTGAAATGGTCGATATTTTGACCAGGTGGCAGGAAAAGTACCAAAAGTTGCCTAGCCTGTACCAGCTGTGCTACTTTTAGTGGCCTAGTTTAAATTGCATATATAATGAGCATATAATGAGCATATGAAACGTCGTGGTGTATGTCGGGACGGATATGCAGGGGATCCTGGCTAGACAGGGGCTCCTGGCCAGGGGCCGCGTTAGTCCAGGAATCTTTTGCCTTAATTTCGCAGCCCTTCAAGATTTTCGTGTAAAACTATCGTACAACTCCTGGCCTCCAAATGCACACCTCATGCAGGTAAATTAGTACGCGACAAGACCCAGGACGAAACGATCGCTCAAAGGGTCGCTCGGGTGGTCGCGCCAACACGAAGAGCCCAAGACTTTAGAGCGCCAGCACTCGAATCTATCGCCTCCCACCTCTACCCCGCCGAGTTGAGGTGCCTGGCGCTCGTCAACAAGACCTCTGGTTTGCCGTCTTGACCTCAGACAGAGTGTGGCGCGACTGGGACGCGTACAACGTCCAAACAGGGATCTACAAGCACTACATGCGCCGGCGGCGTGAAAAACTAGCTGACGACCCCTATATTGACGAGTACGATGATTTGGCAACTGGTACGCTATTCTGCAGCGTGCTCGCGGCTCTCCCCAATTTTGTGACAGATACAGCAATGAAAACCCCCGTGCTACGCTTAATAGAGCCTGAAAACAGGAGCAAATATGATGTTTCTGATTGCGGCTCTAACTGTGGTATTAAGATCAGGCTTTACCCCTTCGCACGGGCCGTGGAGCAAGCGGGTAGATCTGCCTTGCTTTTGCACACCGCGGACGCTCCAAAGCCCTTTAGAAACTGCTTGACGCAGGGCCATTGGACGAAAGGGTCGCGCTACATGATTATTTTGGCATGAGCAAGCTCTGGGGTAAAAAAGACATCTATCCTTTGCTGCGTGCTGGCGTAGGCCTCATCAGTCTGGGCGAGTCCTATAAAACCGACGCAAAAGCAGCTCTGTATTGCCTAGGCAAAGATTCAATTAGCAGAAGAGAATACCGTCGCTCCTGCAATTTGAGTTTTTTCATTCAACCGCCAGTTTGACACTGTTACATTGTTTGCACAACAAAGATTCGTCAAAGAGGCGATAAAGCTACGGCCAGAGGCGTATTTTGAGTTGTTTTCAGCTTATTTGCAAGAAGATGTACCTCTATTCGACCTGGCTATTGAGGAGATGGCTGCTTCACCCATCGAGCGGCCCTGTTTTATCCATGCCCAGATCTGTTCTACATGACAAGTCCAGATTGCGTGCACTTTTAAAATTGGTCCCTGAATCCTGGCACGCGCACGTTTTCGGCTGCGAATGCGCAGGGCTTTTGCCAGATATTGGATTGGTACGGGCTACTCTAGAGACCCACAAAGGCAGAGATTTTCTTGATCACTTTGGCCCGCCAGAGGGACCTTTCCAAGAAAAGCAAGTTACAATTGATCTGATAAAAGATTTTGATTGTGCCAAATGGTGTTGGAAACTTCCCGAGGATCTCGTTCTGGATTATGATGTGTGAAGAGCTGTAATTGCAGGGCGCCAGAGCAAAGTCCCCATGGACTACCCCTCATATGCAGCAGACGAGCTTGTTGAGTGCGGCCAACTTTGGCTTAATTTTGCAGTGAGCTGCAAATTTCCCATTGAGCCCGACGTTGAGCTCCCTTTACTAGAAAGAATGCTGTGCCTGACTGTGGACGTAACAGGGCTGGAGGCTCGCGACGGCCGTTAATATTAAGGGGAGGATTTAGCCGGGCGCTTGTTGAAGGCTGCGGGCGAGGACTATGCCGCGTGTGAGGGCAACGACCCCAGAAGAGCCAGGCTGAGCTAGACCGAGGGCGCTGCCCACGCAGATCTAAAATAACTTAACTTAAAATTAGCAAAACATTAACACCATCACCGAATCTCGGTAATGGGGGAGGGGATTTTCTCCTCGAGCTGGCCAATCACAGTGGTACTGCTCGAGAGGCTGTGAGCGCCGCTGGCGTCGCTCTCGTGCTGCTCGCTGCGGGGGCTTGATGGAACCGGGCTAGCACTCTTGCGGTTTTCGTGGGTGCTCTCCGTGACCACAGCGGGGCGCGCGGGGCGTTCGGCGCTAGGAGTGGGGCTGCCTTGGACGCGCGCGCCGCCGGCGTGTGCAATGGCGGCACTGGCTTTAGCGCCAGTGTTGGCCTTGGCGCCAGTCTTGGCGGGAATAACGGTGAGCGCGCTGGGGTTGGCCGAGCTGAGGCTGACGGCGCTGGGGCTGACCTTGGACGAGGTGGTGGAAGGTGTGCGTGCCAGTTTGGCATTGACCTTGGGAGGAGTAGCGCTCGCGGTCGCAATATTGGCAGCGGTTTGAGCCACTGCCTGCGCCGTCGCCCGCGCTTCCCTGGCCTCTGCTTCCCAGGCAGCCATAGCTGCTACCTCGGCCTTCCGGGCTTCGACGTCTTGAGAAGCTCTGAGCGCTGCCTCTGCCTCTGCCTCCATGGCAGCCATGGCCGCTGCTTCTGCCTTGTGAGCCTCGGCCTCCTGAGCCGCCCTGAGCGCTGCCGCGGCCGCTTCCTTGGCTTTTTGGGCCTCCAACTCCTTTTTAAAAGCCTCCTCGGCCATCGCCAAGGCGTGAGTAGCTTCAGACTCCCACGGCGCCGACTCCTTGGGCTGCTCGGCCTGCACCTTTGGAAGCATGTCCATATTGGCATCCTCCAAGCTCACTGGAGCAATTGAGCAATCGGTTACGCTCCTGTCGTCGAGCACGCTCGCGGCATCCACGCTCGACACGCTGCCCAGCTCAAATTTGGGCTTGGGCGGAACCTCAAAGCTGTGCCTCAAGCCCACCCCCTTCATGCTGGGGCTGGTCTCGTGCATGCTCATGTTGGCCAGAACGTTGGCCACAGGGTCGGTGGTGGCCACATCAGCCTTGGTCTCGGCGCGGTAGCTGGGGACAAACTTCTCGGCAATGCCATTGCGGTCAAAGATCGAGCGGTGGCGCACGTATGGATCAAGCTCCTTGTAGTTGATTTTGAGCTTTCTCACGATTTCACGGCGGCGCTCAACAGCCACATCGCTTTCGATCCACTGGCGCGTGCTGGCTTCAAACTCGCGAAGCAGGTTTAGGCGCTCCAACTTGAGGTCCTCGTGCGGCGCCTTGAGCATATCGTCGTCGGCTTTACTCGGAGGGATCCACTTGAACTCGTGGCCCGAGCCGCCGCCAATGTGCGGGGGCAGCTGGTCAGGCTCAAACAGCGTCACCAATTGGGGCAAACTGTTGGCGGTCTTGACGCCGGCGAGCGTCTTTTTGGCCACAAACGGTTTCATGACGCGCCACATGAGCGCGTAAATCCTGGGCACATTATAAAAGACAGTGGTCTCGGCAATGCCAGGGTAAAGGTACCGCATGTGCTGCACGATAAACTTTGAGATCTTGGAGTCCAAATTCTCACGTGAATACCCAGAAAAATCAATGATATGCCACGCGCCATCAAGGGTATCGGGCAGCATCCGCAGCATGTTTTCGTGAACAACAATCGAGTACATCTCGAGGCCGCGATAATGGGGCGTAGCAGACTTGCGGGTACCGGGAGCAAAGTGCTTTGAAGCTCGCTGGATACTCAGAGGGTGACCCTTTTGATTTTTACCCACAATATCACGGATACCGGACTTCATGCATCCCAAATAGCCTCGGTCCTTGATGAGCTCGGCTTCAGGCGTTGCCAAAATTTTTTCCACGTCGTATTTGGTTACCAAAAACTTGAGACCCTTGCAAATGGCAACAATCGTATCCGTGGCATTGTCAAACTGGCGCAGATAGCGGAAAACAACCAGATCCGGATCGTCACGGCACAACCAGCGCCAGCGCCTGCGCAATTCCGATTTGCTGAGGCCACGGACCACTGAATACCCGCTCTTGATCATTTGGTTCAGGCTCGGCATCTTAGTTCCGTCAGGGGCCCTCCGCGGCAACTGGACATTAACTCTTGCAATATCGAGCAGATTGTACAAGGCAGCGTACACAAGCCTCGCTTGAGCCCATTCAGTGGTGGTAGTTTCCTCGACCCACGACATGGTAAAGTGTAGAAGGTTACAAAGTTGGTCTCTTCTGGACGCGTGAAGTGCCGTGTGTGCCTTGCCTATGCATATGCACGTTCCCTGAGCATGTGAATGTACATTAAGCAGGGGTGGGAGTTTCATATATACTTTACGGCAACTCACGTTTAGAAACAAGACACATTCAGACTAGGTGGGGGTCTGTGCTGCAGGGTGGCGGAAGATGCGTGTACATGCCGCATTAGACGAGGCGCACCCGGTTCATACGATACGCGCATCGTGACGTCATGGTGCACTGAAAAACGGTCGAGCTCTACCCCGCAGTCAATTGAACAATTCGCGCTTGTGCAAAGTTGCCTCGGTACGTAGATCTTTGTATGGCTCGCTTATGCACACACCACGCGACAAGTTACAACACCCCTGCTGGGGGGTCACTGTTATGGCGAGCGGCGAATTAGGGAGCCCTGGGCGGTTTACCTAACGCAGCGAAATCGAAGGATCGGCGGGTCGCGCTCGCCAGTGTCTTGCATGTACATTTTATATGCATTTTATGCGCAAATCGGAGGGCGGCCAAATATTGTTCCCGAGAGCCGCCATTAGCTCGCTCCCTGAGATTTGCCCATATTTCACTGCTCGCTCTGGCCGCTCAAATGGAAAATTCTACGGTCTTAGTCACCCGCCGGCTTAAAGCAATCCTCAGTATCATATCTCGTTATGGCTTCACTTCAACCCCAGAAATGCTGCACCCAGGGATTCATCCGCAAGGGTGAACCTAGCGGCTCAATTACTACAATCGCCGATACTGAGGTCTACATCGTTGGCGATAAGGCCTCGAAAAAGGTCCTGCTGTTCTTGCCTGACATTCTGGGTATTCGCTACCCCAACGCCCAGATCTTGGCCGACAGCTTTGCTGATAACGGCTATTTGGTGTTTGTTGTTGATACATTCGAGGGTGACCCCATCAAGCCCGATGGCGACCTTCACTCGTGGATCGGCGGTCACATGCCCGACCGTGCCTACCCCATTGTTGACAAGGTTTTGGCCGCCATCAAGGAACAATACAAGCCCACCTTTGTTGCTGGTGTCGGTTACTGCTATGGTGCCAACCCCCTGCTCTATCTTGCCGGCAAGAAGCAGTTAGATGTGGCCGCCATTGCCCACCCTTCGTTTGTGAGTGAGGAGCTGGTCAAGGGTCTCAAGGCTCCTTTGATTATTTCCGCTGCAGAGACTGATCACATCTTCACTGATGAGCTGCGTCAAAAGACCTTGGAGATTTTGCGCGAGATCAAGGCTCAGTACTTTGTCCAAATCTTTAGCGGTACCAACCACGGGTTTGCCGCGCGCGGTAACCCCGAGGATCCGGTGGTGGAGGCTGCTCGCGCCAAGGCGTTTGAGGATCAGCTTTGGTTCTTTGCAAAGTTTCAGTAGACAGTAGATGCAATATATGTTACGTAGTTCAGGGATCAACGGAATTGACCCCGGTGTGCATTGGGCACCGCTAGTGCAAATGGTGGCATCCGATCGTGCATCGCGCCTGGCGGGCAATGCCAAGGCGGCCGAGGCACATGCATGCAGCCCGAGTGCATGCATGGCGCATGCATGACGCAGGTTCGTGTTTCAGATTCAAGTATGTATCAAAACAATCAGAAACTCTGCAGGGGCGAGGGGTAGTGTTTCGTAAAAGGGTTTTTGGCCCCCTATGCCCAGACATAATCCAGTAAAAATCCCATATCCAAGCCGAGCCCTCGCAGCTGAGCACTTTCGCGTTGGGTCACCTCGACGCACTGCGCATAGATACGCGTTCCGGGACGAATTTTGTAGAGCTGCCGGTTAAACACCGCGGCATAAAGCTCAATTTGCTGCTTTGTCCACGCAACCACCCGGGCCGAGTGAGCCGGGCTCTGAAACGCCTGGGCAAACGTGCGCACTGTGGCGATAATATGCTGAAAGTATTGGACGCACACTTGCGACAAGTACGCCACAATATCGCCGCGAAATGAGACTTCAGAAACGCGTTGCTCAATGAGCTGGGTGCGCTCGCCGAGGTAAAGATCCATCGCCTCTTCTGCGCGCCCGAGGCGCACAAGCAAGGCCAAGGACTCGCCGCCCGCTTTAGCTCGTTTGAGCAAGGCAGTCTCGAGCTGCGCACGGCGGTCTTCAATGCCCGGAATCGAGCTGTGGAGTACTGCCTCTGTGACACGGGGCCAGTCGTGTTGAGCGAGTTTAAGGTCGATATCAGCAAGCTCGCGGGCCCGCACACGCGCCAGTTCCATTTCTTGGGCAATGAGCTTCGAGCTGCGCTTGGCACTTTCGCTTGGTTGGCGTCTGTGGGTCAGGCCAGACGAGGAGGTGGCAGACGGCGCCAAACTGGCTTGGGCACGCTTGATATCCCGCAACGCACTCTGAAAGTTCTTGGCACGGTAAATATGCAGCCCCTGGGGGCTGTCGACCTGCATTGCGTCCTCGCGTTTGGTGATTTTGACATCGGCAAGCCCCCAGCAATAATCAACGTTTAAGGAGCGTCCTTTTTTAGCCACGAGCAAATGATCGCTCAAGACGAAGAGATGCACCGGTTTGAGCTGGGTCCATGTCACGGGATTGAGTTCGTACCCCCCAAAATCGCTCACAACGTGACGTCCGGGAATAGGCGGTAAAAACATCTGTGCACCCTCCACCCTTCGGAACAAGGCTTGCAAATCTTGGCGCCACGCACTGTTGAGCATCATTACTGAGGCTCGCGGCGCGCGCGGCACGCTCGAACGCACAACTTCGGCCTCATCCTGCTCGATTTCGGCATCGGCTTTAAGGGCCTCTGTAATGGCTGCGAGGTCGCCCACTTGTTTGCGCAGCTTGGCTATTTGCGGCGGCAGCTCGGCCACTGAGCGCGATACACTCACAAGCGTTTCGTAGGACCGCCGCACAGCGGCAATATCGTTCTGCTCGAGCTCGTCCGAATGAATCTTCAAAGCGTCCATCTGGCGCAGCAGCTCGTCGGCGCTATTTGCTTCAACATTACCATCAAGTTCGATAGGCGGCGGATCCTTTTCAATCGGTTTGGGCGCGTTTATCGAGCGGTTGCGCATGTGCGTCGAGGCACGCCGGCTGGGCTGACGCTGCGGCTGCTGCTTGCTTGTGCGGTCTACTAGAATTGTTTGACGCTTGCGCAGGTTGAGAGGAGCCGAGGCTTCGGGCGAGTCGCGCCCTGGGGCCTGCCCTGGGGTAGGAGCCTCTTGCCCTGGCACCTGGAGCATGATGACGTAGAGAGAGGTGGTGCTCTAGGCAAGCTGGGTAGAGGTGAGTGAACTATATTAGAAAAGCGTACATTGAGTAATGGAGATACACAGAATGCCCTCAATGTGGCTCGTGGCTGGCCCTGAAGACGGGGACACATTCGCTGCGCTTAGAGCCCTAACCCTACGCGCCAAGCACCACAGGTCAAAGCTCAAACCAAGGGGCCCCAAGGGGCCCCAAGGGGCTCCAAGGGGCTCCAAGGGGCTCCAAGGGGTTCCAAGGGCTCCCCCTGGGCTCCCCACCCCACATCAACTAAACTAATATATACCTACACCTTATCTACCCTTCAACTTGGCAATCTCCTCCTGCAACTTACGGTTCACGCTGTGGGTCTCTTCAAGATCCTTGATCAACTTGTCGCGCTCAGCAATCAAGTTTTGCTCCCACTTGGAGAACCGAGCAACCTCGGTATTGACCTGGTCGGCAAACGCCTTGCGCAGCGCCTGCTCCTCCTCCTTATACTGCGGGGGGATCTGCTTGCGGGCGCGGGTCTCACCGGGCTTGCGGGTAGCGAGGATCTGGCTGCGGTACGCCTCATAGTGAAGTTCCTGGGTCGTGGTAATCAGGTCCAGCATGTGGGTCCTCAGCAGCAAGTTGCGCAACCGCTTGAAATCGCAGTGCGCCTCGTTCTCCACCTCGGCAGTACCCCACAGGTACTGACGGCCACGGACCATCTCGCCCTTTTCATTTTGCACCTCACGTTCACTACCAATGACCGAGAATGGCGGTTGATCAGCCAGAGGAGCTCCATTGAGGTCCAAGGGGTGATAAATAGAAATGTGTTGGGCCTCGAGAGTTTCACGCATGCGCTCCTTAAACAGCTGCATTTCCTCGGCATCGAGCGTGTCGGCCTTGGCAATGACCGGAATAACGTTGACTCGCGAGCTCAGCGCGCGCATAGCGTCAATGTCGAGGGGCTTAATGCCCTGGCCAGTGGGGCGCACAAAGTACAGGCACGCGTGCACGCGCATGTCTTTGCGGTTCTCACGGCTGGGCTGCTGGTCCTGCTGCATGTGCGACTCGTGCTGGTCGTCAATAAAGTCCACAATCGGCTGCCAGGCCTGGGTGTTGTTGATGTTGTCGCCAAACCCGGGGGTATCGATAACGTTGAGGCGCAGCGCGAAATTCTTTTCCTCGAGCTCAGCCCGGGTAATAGAAATCTCGACCGTCTTGCGCACCGGCTGCGCGTGGCGCTGCGCGTCAGACTCGGCGCTCTGGTTGCTGAGATCGGTCGCGAAAAGCGTGTTGATGAACGTGCTTTTGCCGAGCCCGCTCTCGCCAACAACAATTATCGTGAATGTAGCGCCGTTTTTCGCCACCAGGCGGTACTGCTGGTTGGGCAAGTTTACAATTCCAATCGGCATTGTTCTCAAGGGGGAGGCGCGCGCTGGAGGTGTTTATAATAGAGTCACGTGAGCTTGGGTTGGGTTCCTTGTCAAACCCAGAGTGAATTCCTCAAACCCAGAGCTAGTTTTTAATAAAAGGTTGATTGTTTGCACGTATGTGTTGTTCCAAGAGAACCAAGTTGCTTGTCTTGGAGCGCCTGGAGCGCCCTTAAGGCGTGCCAAGAGCACTCACAGCAAGGCGCTCCAGGCGTTCCAGGGTTAAGAAAGTTGGGTCCTTTATGAATAGCACATTGACTCACGCTGGCGGCCATGTGGTGGATACCCTGGGTGCCCTCACAGGCCCCCCCCTGGGCCTTCCTTGGCTACCACACCTAACACGCCCTAGCCCGCTCATGGACGCGTTATAACCAAATAAATCTATTCTATAGCCATTGCAGGGGGCCCATAAGAACCTTTCCAGTTCCCCAGCACCCTCCGCCCCTGAGGTTCCAACCACCCTGCTCCACGCCCACCCCCTCATCCCAGGTCAGAACCGGGTAGCGGTTGCCCAGCATCAGATGCATCAGACTTTGCATCTGTGCACATGCGAGCGCAGATCAGGGCTGATCCGGATTATGTTTAGATAGAGAACAACCTTTTACCCCATATTTCAGCAGCACCTCTCCCTTGCTGCAGCTTATCACCAGCAGGCGGTCGCACCCACCCCGCCCAACCTGACATGAGCGTGGAAATTTTGGCCCAGCCGGTCGCTGGCCAGGATCCGCCGTCCTCATACACTATTAGTGCCGCGCAGGTGGTAGAATTATTACGAGCGTCGCAGCAAACGCCGCTGCCAGAGGCCGACCTGGTGTTCCCGTGGCTGCACGGCATCGCCGCTGCCAAATGCGCCCAGACTGTGTACTTTGAGCAGAAACGCCCGTCGACCGTGCGCCAGATCCCGCAGCTGCTCATGCCGGTGCGGGTGGGCCCTCAAAGCCCCTCAAGGCCTGGCTCGCCCCAACTCCTGAATTCTGTGTACCCAGACGAGATTTTGCAGCGGTGCAATGGTGAGCTGATGGCGAAATTTCTCGACTCCGACCCTTGCGCGGGCGTAAACTTGCGCAATCTCGAGCTCCAGGCAGCTAAATGTGTGCATTATGCCACCCTTTTGGTGTACTCGTTTGACCACCCTGAAGAAATTTCCCATGTTGCACAGTTGCTCCTGAGGGCGAGGGAGGCAAGTGGAGCCCCTTCTGTTCCCGTACTGGTCTACACTGGGACCTGTAGTGAGATTGCAGAGCTTGACCCGGGCCTTATTACCCGCATCGAAAGTACCCCTTATGACCCCCTCAAGCACGTGGAACCGGCCCATTGGGACCTCAACTTTGCCTACTTTTCGCGCCTCGAGATTTTACACATGGCCAAGGCCTCCAAGATCGCGCTTTCGGGCGCAACCCTCTGGCTCGGAAACGCCATGGATGCCACCCTTGGCAAATGGAAAACTCTCGTAGAATGTGTTCCCGAGCCACGTCTGCCCTCAATCTCAAAGTGCGATCACCATATCCGCCTCTGTGAGCAGGGGGACCCGCTTTCGAGTGTGGCGTACGAGTTCCCGGCAAGCGACGTGCTGCACCCTGCCACCATGAGCGCCAACGATGTAGTGCTGATGCTGAACTTGTGCAAGGCTGTTTGGGCCCGTAGTAAAAAGTGTCTTACGCTCGCAGTGAGCCCCGAGGGGTACCGTGGCAACAGTGTTTTTGCCATTTTGTACTGCATGTACGTGACGGGCAAGTCCATGTCTGATGCGATTGTTTTGCTGTTTCGCGACCACAACCGGCCCTTACTGTGTTCAGACGGCGATGTGGAAATTTTGCGCACGCTAGAGGCACTTTTCCGCGAGTTTACGCCCGGTTCGCCCCTCGCTCAGTCAATTGATGGAGCCATCTCTTCAAGCAAGGTGGCCGCCACGTTTGGCCGCCTAACCGCCAAAATGTACGAGGCACCGCACGGACCGCTCGCAAACTTTCGCGGATCGCTGCCGTCTCGCATCATGGACCATCTTTATCTGGGGGGTCTGGTGCATGCCGAATCGCCTGAATTCCTCAAAGAGTTGGGCATTACGAGAGTTCTCAGTGTAGGAGAGTGCTTGCCGTGGATCACCTACACTGATCAAACCACCTACAATGTGCACGGGGTCGAGGTGCGCTACCTGCCGGCGCTACTTGACGACGGCATGGACTCGCTGCTGCCGCGCCTCGAGGAGGCTTTGGAGTTTTTAAGGGACGGGCGAGAGCAGTGCCGCAAAACGCTCGTTCACTGCCGCGTCGGGGTCTCGCGCAGCGCCGCCATTTGCATCGCCGAAGTCATGGCCCTTACCGGCTGGAGCCTGCCGCGGGCGTTCCTCTATGTGCGCGTCCGGCGCCTCAACCTGATTATCCAACCCAACCTGCGTTTTCTTTACGAGCTGGTCAAGATCGAGGAGCGCCTCAGCGCGCGCGCAGGCCGCGCCCAGCTCCGCCAAATGGAATGGCCGGTGCTGTGCCGCGAGATTGCAAGAATCAATCTTTGAGAAACATTATTTATTATTTATTTAAGGAGCTACCTACTGTACAACGTAAACTCATAGTTGAAACCGTCCTCCTCAACCTGGACACTCTCCAAGTCCACTTTGGGCCCCACAAACTCCCGCAGCGCCGCCTCGGACTGTTTGGTCCATACCGCCTTGTCGTAAGCGAAAAACGCGTCGCAGTCGTCAATCCTAGTGTCAATCTCGGTGAGCAAAATGTGTTTGGTCCACGCATGCTGCAAACTCGCCGCATACAGCTGGGCACCCCCCATCACAAAGATGCGGCCTTCGAGACCCGCGGCAGCCTGGAGAGCGGCATCCAAACTGGTAGCGTGCACAACCCCTTGAGGGAAATCACCGCTACGCGATACAACAATGTTTGTTCGATTCTTTAGGGGGCGAAACTTGGGGGGAATACTCTCCCACGTTTTACGGCCCATAACAACAATATTGTGCTCTGTAGTCTGCCTGAAAAACTTCATCTCGCGTTTAAGGCTCCAGGGAAGTCCACCTGCGCGTCCAATAGCCAGTTGCGGCACGGTAGCGGCCAAGATCAGCGTCACTGGTTTTTCCATCGATGACGGCACCGGGGCACAAACGCTTGATATGTGTGCGCCAGTCCGGTACACTCTTTAACTACACGAATCAAGACTAAAGTTTGCCAATTTCTGCAAAAAATCTCCCAGCTCATGCTCGGACTCGACCCATGTGCTCCGCAAGGGGGCCCCACAGTACAAAACTCTCACAACATGCTTGCTTTTGACGTCCCAAATCTCAATGGCGATATTCGAGGCCATACCCGGCCACCTGAGCTGGGTGATGCCCAGAGCTGCGGCTAGCGGCCCAATATCGCCATCGTGAGCAAACGTATGATGATATTTCCCTTGATCAGACCCTAGTCTCGCCACAATCTCCTCAATAAACAACCCCTCTGTAGTCTTTATGAGCTTGTCACTCGAGGATGCCCTTAACCATGTATAGTCCCATTCCCAATCTCCACCGGCAAATACAGAATCGAGGGTGGACTGCGGCACGTTTGTGGCGTACCCATTGCAAACCTTGGCCTGGAAATTATCGCACAAATGGTCGAGGGACGTGATCCACGACCCGCTCAAGTTAAACTGCTCAAAGGTCGCATTGTACTGGGCAAGGTGGTCTTGCCATTGCTGCGAGGCGTGCACCGTGTCAGTGGCATCATCGCGGGCCGCACACTCAAACCCGGCATTCACAGTGTCCTCGTTGGACGGCATCTGATCCACCTGACCGTCAAAGTTTGGCCAGATGCCGTTGAGCACTGCATAGGCAGTTTCCTCCGTCAAGGGCGAATTGGAGACGCGGAACCCAACACTCGAGTCTGGCCGCACAGGCAAAAATCCAAGAGTACCATACACGTTCCAAAGATCGCGGCCATGGGTAAAAGCGTCCAAAACGCCCTGGTCGGTGAGCTGGGGGTACTGGCAGGTTCCAGTAGAGGAGTTTGAGGTCTTGATGTCCAAAACGCTATTTCTGTTTGGCTGGCCACAGTAAAACTGGTCGTTGGGCAACAAGTTGTACGGGGTCCGCCGCTGGTGCCGCTGTACGTACTCGACGCGCACGAGCGTGCCATTCAAGGGCTCGTACAAATCTGCGCGGGGGTGGGGCATAACGCAATAGTCATATGCGCCATAACCCGGTGAACTGAGGACATTGGAGTCAGGGGTAGCGTATAACGAGTCGGTGAGTGATGGGGCGGGGAAGCCAGAGAATTGGCCTAAAAGGAGGTGAATTGGGGGGTGCATCTTGTCCTAGCTCAATTGGGGGAACGCGCTAATCGTAACTGTCTTATATATGTCAAACCCACGTGCTCGCTGCATGCAGGTACATATGCAGCCGCATGCAGCCGGGCCGCTCCGGGTACACTATCTATCTACTCAAGCACAGCGTACTTTTTGAGGTGCGCAGGGATCGCGTCCAGTAGTCCCTTTGACTCAAGCCAGCTCTTGGAGAACAGGCGGCTGGCGTAGCGCTCGGCGCTGTCACACATGAGGGTAACCACAGTGGAGCCCGGACCGAGCTTTTTGGCAACCTCATAGGCGGCAACAACATTCAGGCTGCTCGAGGCGCCGAGGAAAATGCCCTCCTCGTCCAGCAAACGGTAGAGCATGGCAATGGTCTTTTCGTCCGAAATGTGGAGCGCACCGTCGAGCAGGTCAATGTCCTGGCCCAAATTGTTTGTGACGCGGCCCTGGCCGATTCCCTCGGTGATGGAGCCGCCCGATCTGTCGAGCACAGTACCACCCGAAGTGATGTACGAATAGAGCACTGAGCCAGGGGGGTCAGCCAGAAAACACTTGACGCGGCCATTGGAAATGTCCTTGAGGTACCGCGAAGTACCGGCAAGCGAGCCACCAGTACCGGTAGCACAGGTAAATGCATCAATCTTGGCATCGGTCTGAGCCCAAATTTCGGGGCCGGTCGAGTCAATGTGGGCCTGGCGATTGGCAATATTGTCAAACTGGTCGGTCCACACCGCATTCTCGAGGTTTTCGGCGTGCCTCTTGGCCTGATTGTTAAAGTTCATCGGGTCGGTGATGGGGCACACAGGAACGGGGTAAACCTCGGCGCCAAGCAACCGCAGCATATCAATCTTGCCCTGGGCCTGGGTATTGGGCATGTAAATCACGCACTTGTAACCGCGCGACCGGCAAATATGGGCCAAACCAATACCGGTATTACCGGCCGTACCCTCGACGACTGTACCGCCAGCAGAAATTAAACCTTTACGCTCGGCATCTTGGATCATCCATAGAGCAGCCCGATCCTTGACGCTAGCACCGGGGTTCATGTACTCGGCCTTTCCGTAGACATTGGCACCCGTCTCCTCGGACAACTTGTTTAGACGAATGAGGGGAGTGTTTCCCACCGCTCCAGGGAACCCAGATTCGCTCACGAGCGGCACAAACGGCAGCTTTTGAAATAGGGCTAGACTGCGACGCATAATGAGTCAACCTCAAATGAAGACGGCTGCGTTTGAGGTGGGTGAGGCACATGTCCAGGTCACGAGTGGTGAAAGGGGGCCTATCAATGTGAATGTGACCTCCGGCCCCCGCAACGCCCCGTTTGGCTCGCTCGTTTATGCGGTGCCAGCCAAGGGAACCCCTACCACGCTGATGCGCGATTTCGAGGCGTTCAATGAGAGCGCAACACACTTGGCCAAATCTCTGGCTCAGTTGAGGGAACGGCCTGTTTTTGTGAGTTGTGGGGTTGCCTTGGGGCCTATGCAGATCCGCCAGATCCTTGCTCAGGTTGAGTGAGTGGCTGCAAAAAGTGCACTTGTTGGTGAAAGTTTAGTGAAAAATGGGTCCGTAGCAGGTTTCTACGTGGTTACCATTTCTATCCATCGGACATTCCGAGATCGGTACATGCCTTCCATGCCTCGGGGTACCTGCACCTGGTTTCCTATGAGGCTGCATGTGCCCCCTCCCCTTTGCTAATTGTAAACTAAATATCTAAGTGGTTGAACTATAGATGCATCGTTGAAGATAAATAAAGCGCTTGGCTAATTTTTGTTCTCGCCCTGGCCCTCACCCTGGCCTTCGCGCTCACTCTCACGGCCGCCCTCGACCGCGCGCAGAGCACTCAGCGCGCTCGCAACGTTTTTTATGCGCAGCGCGATCCGAGTCGCAGTGCCCTCAGTGTGCACCACAAACGGCGCAAGGTCCACGCCATAAACAGCGCGAATACATTCGGTGAGACGCGCCAGCACCTCGTCATTGTCGAGGTCCAGGGGGCTGCTGAGGCCCAACACCCCGGCCTCCTCCTCGGGGTCAGGCTTTCCCTTGGCACTTGCGCGCTCGTACAGATTCAAAACCGAAGCGGCGATCTCGCCCTCGCGGCCCAGCGGGTCCACCTGCTCGGCCCTAATTTCAAACGGCGCAGAAATACAAAGAACATTGTGCTTGGCATTGCGGTGGTAGCGGAACTCGTACCGGCCCGGCGCCCAAAACAGCAAGCGCCCGCTAAACTCGACCCAGCCGCTACGCTTGCCGCACTCGAGGGCGGCCCGCTGCGTGGGGAACTGGTCGCTCTCAATGCCGGACCAGCGCCCTGTGGAGCTACGACTAGTAATTTTGGCGTCACCGTTGGCCCCGAGAGCATAAATGCCGATCCAGTCGCGCGCGGTGCGCTCGAATTTCGCGCCCGAAGTCCACTCGACCTTGATGGGCTCGCCAATATCAAATTCCGACTTGTGCACCTTGAGCGTGTAGCCCTCGAGGTCAGCGCTCGACATGTCGTCGCGCAAGATCTTTGTGGCGGCTGCAGGGTACTGGTTCAGGACGCGCCGCGTATCGGCCACAACGCCCTCAGCGCGGGGCCTCAGCTGGGCGAGTCGCTCGGCGTACGGCGCCAGCAACATAGTGTACAGATCATAGAGTCTTGTCTCGACATAGTCTGGATCAAGAACCGTGTTTTGAAAGATGGCTTGCATCTTGCGAATGTTCTTTTTGACGCCTGCGTCGCGCGTAGCGTGGTCGCCATACAGCTTGCGCACGTGGGGCTTTTCAACAAACTGGAGGAACGCCAAGTTGCTAAACAGCCAGAAAAACATAACAAATGTCACGACGCTCGAGCAGCAAATGGCAGCAAGGCCAATCACGCCGGCAATACCAAAGATGCGGTCGGGGTGGTTGAGGTAGCGATAGATGCCCGAAACAGTAAGGTTCATGGTTTCCTTGACATAGAAAAAGTCGCCAAAAAACCATCCGTAGTCGCCAAGCTGCTCGTAAACGCTGTAAGAGGTCCACACCTGCAGCACTACGAGCATTGAGCCGAGGATGTATCTAAAGATCCAGAACGAAACACGAAACGGAGACGAGATCTCGCGCACGGCAAGAACAAGCAGCGAGGTGTAAGACATGACGGTGGTGATATTGTACATTGCCTGCCACTTTTGGTACGCTTCAAGGGGGGTAGCACCGTACTTGAGGCAAAGGCGCGTCCAGTGTTGGTTTGACGACTGGCGGCGCAGCAGAATGCCTAGACCGAGGGTGTGCACGAGGCGCCAAGTCAGGGCAAGAAGCAACACTAGCAGAGTAACACCCCAACCCTTGGGGAAAGCCAACAACAGGGTGGAATATACTAGGGCAACAAGAGCGATATCAGAGGTGCGAGTAAAGTTGAAGTTGCTCAAAAGCAGCATTGCCCGTGGCGTAGGCCGCTCAAAGTCGTGATTAATAGGGTTTTGGGCTTTGCGCGAGGCACTCTCGGCGTTGGCACCACCATACGTCTTGTCGATATGGGGCGTCTCCACCGTGACCAAAAAGTAAAATTGGAGAGCGTGAGCAAGCACAGAGGCCAGAAACAAGGTGAAAGAAGCAGTAATAAGACTGAGGCCGTAGTAGGCCGCGTAGCCGATCGAGTACATGGGGTGAGGCGCCATCTCAAACACACCATCAAACACCAAATTCGCGTCCTCCAAAAAGAAGAAATCACCCCAGTACCAAGCAAAGTCTTTGACCACGCGGTGAGCATCGATCTTGACCCACAAATTGAACAGAATCAGGATCAAACCGGCGCTCCAGCGACCAAGCACAATGTACCACGGGTGGGCCGTGTGGTGGAAACAACCGAGCGCAAGCAAGCAGTAGGTGACGAAATCGCTCATGAGAATCAAATCAACAAAGTGGCGAAATACAATCCACGTCTTGTACTCGATTGGCAGCTGCTCGATTTCCGCAGCCTTGAGGCCAGGCAAACGTCTGCCGAGGTCGTGGGCAACAAACTGATAATATTTTGAATCTCTTTCAAACAACCGGTACACCTTGGCCCAGTGCACGAGCTGCTCCTTGGCCGATTGGACCTTGAGCAGGTGGCCGATCCCGAGGTTGTAGGCGCATCGCCAAAAGGCAAACATGAGGAAAAACACTGGTTTACGCCAATTGCTCGGCAGCACCGCCCAAAACGCCACATAGCTCAGCAGAATCACCACGGTGGCATAGTCGACAAGCGACTTGGGAAGGCGGGGATCCAGCAGCGTATGGATCATATCGTGGCTCTCGGGTACACTAAACTTGGTACCGCTCGACGTTTTGCCAATGGGCTGGCCCGAGCTATTTTTGGGGGCCCGATTTTTCACCTGTTGAGCACCAGTCTCTGACATGTGATTATGATGAGGGTCGCATGTGGGGCGATGGGTGTCGCCGGTATCGCCTGCACTCGAAAAAAAAAAGTGAGCCGAGTGAAGAGGTTCATAAACTACAACGAGCTCTCGCTCTAGTACATAAATTAGTTGCCAGCAATGGGGTTGCCGCTGTGGGCCAGAGCCTCGCGTCTAGAAGCGTCCTCGAGCAAAGCCGTGTCCACTGCAGCAGCAGGCAAGTGCACATAACGAACAACAGAGCCACGAATAAACAGGCTCTTGACGGCAGCAAAGTGAGGGTACTTGGCCTCGTCCTCGACGGAGATGTTGTCGATCTTGAGGTTGTGGTACTGGTCGACACTCTTGAGAGTTCCGGTGATTTTTATATCATTTTTCAGCTCGATTGTGACCTGCTGGCCGAGCAGCGTCTTGAGGAAGCTGAAGAGGAGCATGATTAGTGAGCCTGGCCTGCTTGGTGATGTCGTTGAGGTGCGTTTGGGGGGTACCAACTTTTTTGATTTTTTTGAAAAGTAAAACGCCCCCTGTGCGTTGCCCCTTGCTAGTTTCAAGTTGAGACGCATTCCTCCGGCATTCCTCGCACCCTCCCAAATCTGCATGTGCCCTTGGTTATGCACCCCGGGACGCGACGCGTGTTGCTTTTTCTGTTTACATTTTTTTATATTCACTTTAAGTTCATATTTCATTCCACTTTCACACTCATTTATATCTCCATGGTAACCCCAGGGCTCTTAGCTAGGCTGACGCGACCGACGCGTAATTATTTATCCCTCCTTAATGAACGAACCAGCAGACGCGGCCGAACCCCAAAGGCTACCACAAAAGCAGGCCAACAGAGTGCCCCTAGGTGAAATTGCGCCAAATAAGCGTGAAGCTCCCGAGCAAATCCCCGATATACCCGTCAAAAAGCCCAAATACACCGAGCTCCAGCATCTGCCACCGCTCCCAGTGCAGCAAATATACGGCACTGAAGAGGGCGATGATATTTCGTGCGTGCCTGAATACGCCGAAGAAATTTTTGAGCTGCTCATGGCGCGTCAACGGGAATTTATGGTTGACGCGACGTACATGGACAACCAGCCCGAAATCAAGTGGAACGTGCGCAGCATCCTCGTGAACTGGCTTGTGCAGGTGCACTCCAAGTTTAGGCTGCTGGACGAAACCCTTTATTTATGCATCAACATCATGGACAGATACCTACAGCTGTGCCAAGTAAAGCTCCAGGAGCTGCAACTCGTGGGCATCTCGGCTCTATTTATTGCCTCCAAATACGAGGAGGTGTTTAGTCCCGCGCTCGAAAACTTTGCCTATGTCTCAAAAACCACCGCAAAGCTCATCGTGGCCACCGAGGCGCGGATCCTCGCCAAGCTCGATTTTAAGCTTGGATACCCCAACCCGCTCAACTTTTTGCGCCGCGTGTCAAAGGCAGATGGCTCAGACACAGAGAGCAGGTCAATGGCAAAGTATATTATGGAGATTTCGGTGTTTGACCAGGAGCTTTTCCAGTTTCGTCCTAGCGACATTGCTGCTGCAGCCATGTACCTGGGTCGCGAAATCGCCGGTGCCTGCCTTCCTTGGGATACATGCCCAGAGCTCGTGCACTATTCGGGCGGCTTGACCGCTGCAGCCCTCCAGCCGGTCTTGGAGGTCCTGATGCGGTACATGGTGGGGCCCATCACGCACCCCAACTTTTTTAAAAAGTACTCGGGGAACCAATATTTAAAGGCAAGCGTGCAGTGCCGCAAATGGGCCAAGGAAAACGTCAGGGAGTTTTTGAGCCCTGACGAGGCCGCACGGGTTGTGGCCAGCGATAGCGAGACCGACGGCGAGTAGTCGGCTAATAGTTAATTTAATGCATGCATTGGAGCGGGGCTAGTGCTCTAAGCTCTTAGAGCTACAGTTCAGAGAGCTTAATCTGACTTGAAGATCTATCGTGCAACCACCTTGCGTGGCAAAAGTGCAGCATACAACAATATATAAAGGCATGGCACGCTCAGTCCACCATCAGCTTTTGCTGGCGCTGCCATCCCAACTGCCTTGTTGCGAAAGCCGGCTTCGTGTACCTTGGCCGCAAACTTGTCGAGCGCCTCGAGCGCGTCGCCCTTGGAGGACTCCTTGGACGGCGCGCGATAGGCGCTCAGTTGGTTTTTCCTATGGGCCGCATCTTGATCCGACAAACTGTGGGCAACGAAATCCGAGTAAAAGTTAACCCACGTGGTCGGGGCCGACAATGCCTGCTTGATCCATGGGTGGCCGTGGTCAATCATGGCGGCCACTATTGATTGGGCCTTGGCGAAGCCGGGGGCCGGCGAAGTAGAGAGGGTAGCGTAGGCAGAAGAGTAGAAGTGGGCAGGGCTAGCGCCTGCACGCCACTTGACCGAGTGGGGCAGAACCTTGAGGTCTTCGGAGCCAGCACCGGGCACGTCTGCGACTAATTGCGTCACGTCATTGGGATCGTGAGCAACCGGGATCTGAGTGCCTTTCTGTTGCAAGTTTGGGGCCAACAAGCGAAGCTGTGAGAGCTCCGTGGCCGTGGCTTTACCAGCTGCTCAGTATTTTGCTCGAGCTGCTGCGCGGTACGGGAGCTTTGCTCCTTGGTATTGAGTGCATCGAGGCGTGCCTGCTCAGCCTTCTCCTTGGCAAGCTTGACATCTTGCTGGACTTGCCTCGTTCCTCGTCGAGAACCTCGTCGCCGACCTGCTTGGCCATGCGTTCCGTGAGCTCTTTGAGGAGGCCCGAGATTGACTGGTCGAGCATAGCGGCAAACTTAGGGCCGGCTTTGGTTGCGCTCGTGGCAGCCAAGGCACTGGCCAGATGATACGTTCCTCGGCCTTTTCGTCGATCCAATGAATTCAATAGCTTGGTTCAGCCTGTAAACCATTTAATAGCGCACTCTTCACTCTTTCGAGTGAACCATATTGATCGTGATCCTGCAAGACCCACAACAAAGTAAACAGCGTGCAATCAAGATGGTTCACTGGATGAACGAAGTCATTGAGTTTATTGGGAGAAATGGCTGAGAGCCAGTGCTCCTTGAGTGTACTTGAGGGCCTTGAGCATTGGCGCTCTGAGCGCAGTTGCGCTCGTCGACACGGCCCTGGCCGAGAAGCCAGTGAGTTGCCCTTGAAGGTAGCAGTCGTGTTGTCCATCATTTGTTAGGGTGGAATGTATTTACAGAGGTAAGTACAGATAATTCAGCTGTTGTTTGGCGCGCCTGCGCAGGTCATTTCTTCAACGGTGTTTGTTCATCCACCGCTTCAATCTCGCGCACGCCAGCCAAAACTTCGAGGGTTTCGGGGTACAACTTGTACTGAACCAGCAGCACTAAATCGAGGACAAGGCTAGCGCCCGTGCCCAGCAGGTACGCCAGCTCGTCAAATAAAAACTCAACTGCCTCTTTTGGGTCTGTAATTGTCTGAGCAGTGGCGCAAATGGTTGCGATGTAGCCAATGCTGCCGACGAGATCAGCAACAAATAGAAACCTAGACACGCCGCCCGTACATTTGAGACAATAATTTTGATAAACCTGGGGCACGACGCCGCTCACATAGAAAATTTGGGCCGACCAGGCCAAGATTTGGCCGGTCAAGAACTTGTAGTCCATCTCGGGCTCTTGAGGCACTGGGGTCATATGGTGGATTCCTTCAATCTGCAAAGCGTGGGAAATGCCAAACATGGCGCAGGTCACGAGCGCGGTTGAAGGGCGATGCCCCGAGAAAGAGATACGGCGCTGGGTGTGATAGAAATAAAATTGCAGGGCAATGAGGGAATCGGTCACGAGCGAAGCCCCTGCAATAATTTTTTGGAATCCGAGCTGCTCGGACCAAAAACAACCGAGCAAATCACACATATCGCCAATAACGTACCCTGCCAAAAATAGCGGCGAGAACCCCAAATTGTCAGGGGACTGCATTCCAAGGTAAAGCTGATACATTCCAGCGCCGATCCAGCCAAAAACTGAGGTTCGCGAGCATACAATGGCCACTAGCTCGAGCCAAGTATGGTCAAACATTGGCGATCAATCAGTGATATGCAATCAGTGATAAGGATGCGGGTTTGTCAAGTGACAGAGCGCCAATTTCAAGGTGTTGGATGCATTGAATGTACATAAATAATTAGATCAACAGTTCTTCCCTCGCAAGCCTCGCCTCGACCGCCAGGCGCGTCTGCTGGAGCAGCATGCTTCGAGGCACCAAGTCCGGCACCAAGTCCTGCTTGAGGCGCAGCGGGGTTGTGGAGGGTGCTCTACGCAGGGGGCTTGCCGGGCGTGATCCGTTTTCACGCCGTGAGAGTGTGGGGGAGGGGCAGGGGGACCCCTGAGGGGAGCCGTGGGGGGACCCGTGGGAAGGGGATCGAAGGGACCCATGGGACGCCTGGTGGTGCACTTCTCTTTGAGGACTGAGCCGTGGCGCTTTTAGCGGCGATTCCCTCAGTTTTGGAGGGCTGGAAGGCTCGCGGCCAGGACTTTGAGAGCGCGGCGTGCGAGCGTCAGGAGCCATTTTGAGACCCTTGATACGGCCGATTGACGGCTTTGTGTGAAGCTTTGGCGTGGCCTGGCGGGGACTGGCAGGTGGGCTTGGGTTTGGGGAGGCCAATGTGGGGCTGTGGTGGGTGTGGGTGCTGGGGGTACCAAGGGTGCTTTGAGAGCCACTGGGAGAGTTCGGGGCACCACTGGAACTAAGCTGAGCACTGTTCAACATCGGACTCAACTGTGGGCTTAATTGTGGACCCAAAGTCGGGCTCCCCTGGCCGGCCAGGGTCGGGCTCGAGGCTCCCCCCAAACCCGCACGGTACAGCCTTGCAACCTGAACTTCAACTGCCAACAGCTCCACAAACTCTGCAATCACTTTTGTCCAACTCTCGAGCGTTTGCTGGGGGTGTTTATCCAACAACGAGGCGGCGATCCTGCGCCGCACATCCTGGGGTAAATGGTGCTCGAGGTAAATATCTGACTCGCAAAGGTGCCTCAGGTACTCGTCACGGCTGCTATCTGGCGCCAGCACACTAAACTTGAAGCTCGAGAGGGGAAATTGTGGAGGGTTGTCCATTTGCGGTGTATGAGCCAAAATCAGCAGCGAACGGAACTTGTTGCGGGCCCAGTCCACGAGAACGCGGTGCTTGTTGCGGAACAAGGCGTCCTTGAACCCTTGCAAGTTGTACATTTTGTCCAAATTGTCCTGGTCGTCCTGGCTGAGCGCCTCGACGCGGAGGTCCGAGGCTTCACCAAACGGCACAAAAAGGTTGACGCGGCGGTACATGTAGAACAAAGCCTTGACCAGCAAGTCAACGCGGTCGTCGCCGTCGTAGCTGGGGATGGCGATATCGCGCTGGGGCCTTAGGAGCGCCCTGAGCATATCCATGATTACGCTGGAAGGTAAACAGAGGCGATGCGATGGGGTGATGGAGGTAAAGGAGCAAAAGATAAACTAAGTATAGACTAGCTACCCCCCTTTTTTTTTTTGTTTGAAGTGACTGATGCATGGCGACTGCATGAGGGCAAGAGCTAGAGGTCAAAGGGCAGGGGTCAAGGGGCACCCTTAAAAAGGGCCAAGAGAGATAGCACCCAAGAGCACCAAGAGGCACCTCGTCACCCTTTCACCAAAAACTAGGCTAAATAAATACTATTGAAACCGCTGCGGCGGCGGCGGCGGCACCTGCACCCCTCCATACTGGCGGTTGGGCCAGCCGGTGTGCATGGGCGACAAACTCGGCGACACGTTGAGGCCCTGCATCTGCTGGGCGAGCGGCGCCAGGTAGTTCTGCTGGACGAGCTGTTGCTGAGGCACCCCCTGGGCCTGAGGCTGCGCCTGGGCCTGGTAAGGGTACGTTTGGTACGGCGCTTGGGGCTGCGCTTGAGGGGCCTGAAACTGCTGCTGCGCAGGGTATGAAGGCTGCAATGGCTGCTGAAATGGGGCCTGCTGCTGCTGGTACTGCGGGTACGTCTGGAACTGCTGCGGCTGCGGCTGCGGCTGAGGCTGAGGCTGAGGCTGAGGCTGAGGCTGACCCTGGGGGAACGCCGGTTGGAACGAGGAGTAGCCGGAGTAGCCAGTAGTTTGAGGCTGTTGCAGCGGCTGCTGAGGCTTCTGCTGGGCCTGCGGCTGCTGGAAACTCTGAAACACGCCGCTCGGTTGGCTCTGAGTGGGCTGGGCCGGGGGCTGAGGCTGGCTCTGGCTCTGAGCTGGCTGGGGTTGCCCCTGAGCTGGCTGGCCATGACACCACATGGGACTGGCCGTATTGCTGCGTCCTGGCGGCGGAGGCGGAGGCGCAGTATCATACTGAGGGCTCTGCATGCGGTATCCACCGGTGGAATTGTGTCTATAGGGCACACCAGGCGATTGTCCAAGAGGGGCCGGAGGCGGCTGAAATAGCTGGGGAATTTGAGGCGAGGGCCCAGTATTGTGTGCACTCAGGCCCGTGCCCTGGCTCTGCAGGCCCGCTTGACTCTGCATGCCCGTGCCCTGACTCTGAAGGCCTGTTCCTTGACTCTGGAGGCCAGGACCCGTGCCGCCGGTATTTTGGCTCTGGAGTCCCGAATGCTGGCTAGAAAGTGGTTGGCTGCCTGTCCCCTGCGCCTGCAGACCCGGCCAGCCCTCCAAGACACTGCTCATGGGAGCCCCCGGGCTCAAAGCACCCATCTGGACCATCTGGCCAGGGCCGGTCATATTGGCCACCAACTTGCGAGGAGGAGGCGGGGCAGGAATTGTAGAGTGACCCTCGTGCAGCACACTCTCGATATTTACATTTGCAAATTGGTTTCGCGGCAAGGGTACTTCCTCTTCGGGCTTGCTCGGCTGCTCGGGTTGAGGGGCTGGAGCCGGCGAAACAAGGGGTTGCGGGGCCAGGGCGCGCTGCCGCATGAGTTCTTGCATGCTGCGTTGAGCTGCCTCGGCCACTTGAGGCGGCCCCGAGTCGAACGTAACCCGTTTGCGGCTCTTTTTGGGCTTGGAGCTGCCGCCGCCCATGAGGCTCATAAAGCTGTCCATTTCGTTGGCCGGGGCCGCTGGGGCCTTGCCGAACGGATTTTTGTCATTTTCCTGCTTGCGTTTTGCAAGGATGCTCTTTGGGCGGGGCACGGGAGCACTCACAAATGCCAGCTCTTTGCGCAGGGTTTGCCCTTGCAACAAGTGGCCACAGAGGCGCAAGTACATGTAGAACTGTGCCGGCTCAACTACTACAAGCTGTTCGCCAATGCACTGCTGGATTCGGCCCTTGTCGAGCTCGCCAATGCCGAAATTGTCCACGAACCGTAGCAGATCGCCGACCGCGACCGTATCGTGGCGCTTGCGCAGCAGCAAGTCGGTGTACCACCGCGGGTACGCCCGCTGCTCGGCCGGGCTCAGGCTCAGCTGCTCCACCGAGATGGATGGCGGCGCTGGCATCGTGGCTACTGATGACTGTGGAGGTCGAGCTCGAGTGGGTCGCTGCCGTTGTGGGTGAGAGTGTGATGGGAATCCAAGATCTCCAGGATGGCACACTTCTTTGCAGAGTTGTTAACACAATTAAACCCGACACGTGCCGGTACAAGGCGTCGCGGATGGCGTTTGTGATGCGCGAGAATATCGTGGCCTTTTTGCACGGCGCGGCGGCCGTGGGGGTCACTGATGATGAATTGTTTGATGTGGAGGATTTGTACGACCTCCAAAATGAGAAAATGGTCTTGACGTGTTTGAGAGCTCTTTCTCGAGTTGCCCCTGCTCACAATGAGGCAATTGTACCCATTGGCCCGAGTTTGGCTACAAAGCATAAACCACCCAAGCCCAAAGTACCAAAGTATGCTGGTTGGGGTGCTCAGTATGGCCACCGCGAGGGCAAGAGTGATTATTCTTAGGGGGGGAAGGGGAGCGTAGCTTCATATATATTTACGTATCTACACACGGCTTTGAACCCCAATGGCTCTTTTTCATTCTCTCAGGTGCTCTCAGTGGGCTCATCACTGCTCATCAGGTGGCATGCATACGCTTGCCTTGCAAAGAGCTGCACTGCACTGAACTTGCACTTACGCTACAAAATTCGAGCAACTGTGAAATTTCACTCTACTAGATTAGAAAATTATAAAAAAACTACAAAACGCTCTCACACCCTCACCACCCGTCACCTTCACCCCTGCCCTCGCCCTCCCAGCTCCCTCGGGCGATAACATCTCAGATAAGCACCCAATCATTACACATGCCCAGCGGATTGACGGACGACCAGGTCAATGGAGAGGTCTCCAAGATGGCCGAATTCATCAAAAAGGAAGCCGAGGAGAAAGCCAAGGAGATCACTCTCAAGGCTGACGAGGAGTATGAGGCCGAGAAGTCCTCGCTCGTCCGTAGCGAGACCGCCGCCATTGACCAGGCCTACAGCGCCAAGTACAAGCAGGCAAAGCTCGCGCAGCAGATTGTCAAGTCTACTGTGACCAACAAGAGCCGTCTCAAGGTCCTGCAGGCCAAGGAAGAGATTGTCGATAAGGTTGTCGAGGCCACCGCAAAGCAGCTCGCGGACCTGCCCAAGGACGCCAAAAAGTACGAAACGTTCTTGGCAAAGTTGCTTGATGAGAGTGCCGACCTTCTCAAGGAGGATTCCATCGTTGTGCAGGCTCGCAAGGCCGACAAGTCAGTGCTGGAAAAGGCCATCAAATCGAGCTCTACCGAGACTGAAATCATCATTGCCGAGGAGCCTCTTGAGACCAAGACCTCTGGTGGTATTATTGTTGCCACCAAGGACGGCAAGACCACCATTGACAACACTATTGAGACCCGTTTGGAGATCCTCGTCAAGAAGTCGCTGCCGCTGATCCGTCTCGAGCTGTTTGGCCCTTCTGCCAACCGCAAGTTTTTCGATTAAATAGTAACTTTAGATTTGAGGTGGATGGTATGCCAGGAGGCCCAGAGGGCCCTGTGTATCGAGGGGTGATGGGTGCCTTTGGTGCGCCCTGGCCGCCGCGAGGGCTGCTCATAGAGCTATTCAACGCACATCTAGTCTAGGTACTCTCATTCGATTGTAATATAGTTTATCTGGTGTTTGTATAGTCCATTGGATTTGCTTGCACACCTTACCTAGCTTTCACAGCTTGTTAAGTCCGGCTGAATATTTGGACTGTTGCTAAAAAATATTTACGCCTAAATATCACATTGAGGCCAACAACTAACCCAGAAACTAGATCAAACAGCCAGAGCATTTCACAGGCGCCACTTGAGGCTCCTTGTGCTGTACTACGTCATCTGCGGCACCGCCAAGGCTCCACTACGGCTCCCTGCGGCTCCTACGGCCACAAAAAGAATAAAACTACTCAAAACCACCTCGCCAATACCACCCCCCACACCAAACCCTCCACGCTAAACGCCCCGCGCACCACCCCCTACCCTGTCTCGCACCGACCCACAATCGCACGCCCTGCAGCCGCTTACACTCATGTCACCACGGAAACGAGACCGAGACCAATTCGAAACCGACGCGGATTCAGACACGGACGATGCTGGGCTATCGCCCGCAACCAGCCTCAGCCTGCCTGCCGACAACCTCGAATACATCTTTGACCAGGTCGATCCCAACCTGCTTTTGGCGGCCGCACGGTTCCGCCGTGAACAGTGGCCAGACACGGTTTTTGAATCGCTCAATTGGCTCACCGAAATGTGCAAGTTTGCTACCTCGTACCACGCCGCCTACGCCCTCATGGAGGTTGGCACCATGAGCTCGATTATCGAGAACTATTTCCGCTTCAAGGCCCGCGAAAACACCAGCCAGAGTGCGCTGCTGCTTTTGCTGTGCAACTTGTGCTTTAGAGTCAAGGAATCACATTACACGGCGCGCAAACTTGTCAACTTTTATGCCATGTTGTTTGCTCGTATAACGCGCCAAAACCTCAGCCAAGGCTGCCTCACGGGCCTCAACACCGAGTATGAGTTCAACAAGCAGCAGCTCGAGGCTTTGACCCCGCTCTTTTATGCCGCATTTATCCATCCTGTCCTGGACTACAAGGTCAAGGCAGACCGTGAACATTACAAGGAGTGTGGGTTCCTGCCGGTGTCGCTCGACCTTGACAACATTTCTATCGAAACTCTCTTACAGTACAGGGCCCATATCGAGACAACTGTACCCCGCGTCAAGGCGGTTTGGCGAGGTATTGCCACCGACACCCACGAAATCGAGCCGCAAATTGGAATGCTTGAGGGCGTCCTGGCTAGGGAACTCGGGTACCAGCCGACCCTCTCCAGCTTTGCCATCAATACTATTACAGCGGTCTTTTGCGCGCCGGAAATCCTGCGCCCGGTGACCTTTGTGACTCGTAAAAGTTTGTTGGCGTTTGCCGTCGAACAGCTCGATTCAAAAAGCACGCCGCAGGTTTATCGCCTCCTTGAGCACTTTCATGTCCTCGACCAGCTGGCAGAAGATCAGCAAAAGGCTGTTTTGCCCGAGTTGTGGGCCTTGGTCTCGCGGTTCATTGAGGCACTGCTCTCACAGCAGGGCGTCAGCACGGCGCTGCAGCAGGAAGCAAAGTTCAAGCTAGGGTTTCTCAAACTACTAGAAGAGCGCGGAACGGTCGCAGACTCGGTCGCGAACAGCCTGTTGTCGTTTGTCCACAGCGACGAGGCAATGAATATAAACTCACCAAATATCCGCAATGTGTGGCAGATCCTTGCAGACGAGTGCCCTGACCTGCTCGAGGGGCTTGACGTGCCACTGTACGTGCAGCAATTCCTCAAACGGGCGCGGTTTGACGACTTTCCCCGCCGGTTTCCTTCAGCCAAACCAGAGACCAAAGCCGCAAAGGCAGGCACTAATTAGGCTTTATAGATATTTATTTAGAGAGAATATGCGCCATACAGAGCTTTATTGAGCTGCGGGGCCACCTGCGACACCCCTGCACAGCTGTGGCCGAAACCGCACCGGTATCGGGAGCGCTATCGGATGCATTTGCGTGCATAAAAGAATATATATAACAGGCTTGTGAGTGACCCACACAACACAATGGCTACCTACAACAGTAATTCTTACAATAGCTCCAACTATGCGAGCTTTCGCCCCACCTACCCCGAAGATTTCTTTGAGTACCTTGCTAAATGGGCTCCCGACGCTGATCTGGTTGTAGATGTGGGCTGTGGCCCTGGTACCGCCACTGCATTCTTGGCAAAGCACGTGGGTCGTTGCACTATAGGCATTGACCCCTCCGAGGTTATGATTGAGACCGCAAAGAAGCAGTTCCCTGACCTCGACTTTAAAGTGGGCTCTGATACAGACCTGACCAAATTCTTTGAGCCAAACAGCGTGGACCTAATTACTGTGGCTGAAGCAGCGCACTGGTTTACCTACCCCGACTTTCTGGACCAGGTCCGGACCGTGCTCAAGCCCGGCGGCAGGCTGGCTATCTGGGGCTACATTGATCCTGCCACTCCCAAGTACCCTGCGCTGCGCGATAATCTGCGGTGGATGTCCTACTCTAGCGATGCGTTCGGCCCCTACTGGGACAGCGGGCGCCAGCTCTTGACCGATGCCTACCAGGACATTGTGTTCCCCGACTCGTTCAAGGTTGAGGTCAATGACGTTGTCCTGGGCAGTGCGGCAGACTACAAGGAGCACGCGCTCAATATTATCAAGAATGTGACCGGTGGTCAGTTTTTCGCGTTTCTGAAAACGTATTCCAGCTACTTTAATTGGCGCAAGGCCAACCCCGATAAGAAGGATCTGATTGAGGATTATATCGAGAAGGCGGCGGCTGCGGGGGTTACAGAAGAGACACCGCTAAATCTGCAGTGGGACACCGTGCTGATTATTGCCCACAAGAAGTAGTTTTAATAGATTATAGGCAAATTATATACAGGGCCAGTTCAGGGAAAAAGGGGTACTCAAAGGGGCTACGCACTTCAATGACGCTATTCAACAAAAGTAAACTCACACTCTTGGTCGCAGTCGGCATCGCACGAGTCTTGGGTCTCGTACATGACCCGGCAATAATCCACAATGGACTGGGGAGGTGCCGGAGACTGAGGCAGTTTTGGTTCTGGGTCTATTAAGAAACTGGCCACCTTTATGAGCCGTTGGACCCAGTATGCAATAAGTTCAGTTTTCATAAACAGGAAATTTTGCAAACAAGGTGGCGAACAAAGGACAAGGCAGCTAGCTGCAGGTCTGTCTGACTGCACGTGATTTTATGATGGATGGCGATAACAAGGCCGATTTATGTGAAATTGTAGGATTTAGGGTCTATTTGAGAAATAGTTACCAACAGCGAAGACAATATACGGCGTATGCACCTCGATGTGAACGATCAGCTCAGGCGGCTCAAGATCCGATTGTAAAGTGGTGGTTTGAGGGTCGAGAGCATAATTTGCCCTAAAATCTAGTGGATTGAAGCTGTCTGTATAGCATGGTGTGCTGCAGGGGGTGCTGCACATCTCATCTGGCCGTCCCGTGTTGAGATGTCGAATATTCGCTAATTTAGCAATTCAGGGCCAAAGAAAGTGGAATAATGGTTAGGCCTATGCATATGCCACAATTAAGCTACTCGCATAGCAGTGGATGCAGGCTCACATCCAGGTTAATACGTCCCATAATATTTACGCAGCCGCAAGCCATGGCAGCTATTGTTCAAGCTGATGGAGCTGAGATTAGTATATTCCGTGAAACTATCTATTCATAATGCCCACGTACCCCCAACCAAGGCTGGTCCTCCTGTAACAACACTACATACAACATTCGCTGGTTCACCACACACAACCACCTAACATCTAGTTTGGTGATGGTACTGGTAAGGAAATCACTCTGGAAGACGCTGGTAGACGAAGCGGGCTTTGACTTGTGCCTTGTTTTGTTTGTTGATGGATTGTGTTGAGGCGCTTTTCTGGCAGACCTAGGGGCATGGGTCGAGGTTACGCCAGGTCGTTTGAAAGCGCGACAGCCCTAGGTCAAGCAGGACCAGGCACGGACTTCTAGAGGCTCCTTCTTTATTATGGTTCATGGTCAACGGAGGAAGGCTAGATTAAGGTACACGATGTAAGGTCACCAGCAACTCGGGGTGCCAGCTACACCCTGTTGTGTGCTGGTTGACAATCGTTGTGATTCCCCTTCAAGTGCGATGTTCGCGAGCAAAATGGGCTCTATTGTTGCACATTCATCCTTGGCCATAAAGCTCAATTGATATTTCCAAGTGGTTCTGGCCTTGCGCAAACTCTTTGCCCCTAATTGCTCCGACTGGGCATGCTTCACCCCACGAGCACAGCGGCAAACTTGAGGCTGCCTCCAAGGACGGCTATTTATGATACGTGCTGGGGGACTTGATACAATTATGATGCGGTTTGGGGCAATAATCTATGATGCGGGCTGGGGATTTGATTCAATTTGATGCGGACTGGGGGATTTGAGCTATGGCGCGGACTGGGGGCACTGGGCAGTCCACAGGGTACACCATTGTGCACAATTAGGACGTGAAAAGGCGTGGGTACTCTGATGGTGGATGGTGGGTTCAGGGGCATGCGCCTGGGAGCTCCAAGGCCCTCGTGGCAGCGTGGGCAAATCTGTCTGGAGGAGGAGGGTTTTAGGGTCAAGGAGCTCCGAGAGGCGTCGTATTGAGCGAGAGCACTTTGGCGGTGACCGGCGAGAAGCAGGGTGTCTGCGTCTGTGCGTGGGTACTTTGCTAGTGAGGGGCGAGGCGGGCAAGTAGCAGGGCATCTACGTCCATCAGGGCCATTGTATGGGCGCGAGTACTCTCCCGTGCCACTGTTACCACAGCCGCAGCTGTCGCTCTCGCTACCGTTACCATGGCCATGGCCCACTGCACCTATTGGCTCGACAATCTCGAGGGTTCTGGCTGCATGTTGCTCATTTGTTCTCATAGAGCTGTTCTCGTGGCGCTGCCTCACACCAACACTGTCGCCACCGCGGTCGCAGCTGCCACCTTGATCTCGGCCAAGTGCTCCCTCTCACTCTGCGCTCCCACAAGCCCTGCCTGCATGCTGCTGGTTTGTTTTGCTGCGCCGGGCACTGGTACTGGAACTGGAACTGCCGCCGCCGCCGCCGTCGCCGTCGTCGCCGACACCACTGCCCCAGCAGAAAACTGTTCTTACTGGCTCTGGTATTCGAAAAACCCTGGCTTCATGCTGCCCGTTTGATTTTTTGGTCTGCTGCTGGCTCTTGGCACTGCTGTCGCTGCCGTTATCGCCCGCCGCTCGCCCGCCGCTACCCCCCACTCGACAAACTGCTCACTCTCACCCTGCCTTCTCAAAAGTCCTGGTGGCATGCTTCCCGCTTGATTTATGGCTCCGTTGATGCGAACTGTCGCTGCCTCCTGCCGATCCAGGCCTCGACTTGAGCCTCAACAACAAACTGCTCCCTCTCACTCTGCAATCTCAAAAGCCCTATCTGCATGCTGTCCAATTATTTTGCCAGTTCTGCTTCCGGCTCAAGCCACTGTCCCTGCCTTCCCGCCCAAGACACCGACTCCCGCCCCTCACCCAAAAACAAACTGCTCCCTTTTGACCCCTGTTTTGAACTTACCTAGGCTGCATGCTGACCCTTGATTCTTTTTGATTTTGAGTGTTTTGCCGTTTTTTCGGGGCTGTGGCCCTTCTCGCCAACTCAATTCCTCTATTGCATTTTTGAGATGCCTAGGCTCCATGCTGAGCGGTTACTTTTCGGTTTCGGGCGACCCGATTTTTTGCTGCTGATGCTCTCTATGGTTTTTAGGTGCCCTGTTAAATCTACTTGATTTGGCCTGCCTACTTTTATGGCGTTTGGCGGTGGACTCTGCGCAGCCACTAGGGATCCTACTTCACCCACCTCGCTGTGATCATGCTATGCCTTCAGCAACTCCATGCACAAACTGCTCCCCGTGACCTAGCAGTCTCAAAAGCCCCGGGTGCATGCTGTTGTTTCTATTACCCCTCTGGGCCTCTCGGCGACCCTCGCCTGTCGGCCACCATGGTGGCTGATGGTCTAAATTGTATTCCACAAATAGTGCAAACCGAGTTGCCTAGACTGCATGCTGACCGTTTTCTTTTTGGGTTTGGTGCTGGTCCCAAAAGATGGCCATTTATGAGATGATGTCGGGGTGACTGCACATGATTTATGGTGACAAGAACAAGGCATATTTTCGTGAAATTTTGAAGTTTAGGGTGGCGCAAGTTTATCTAGGGTGTTCATCAATACGGGCGGAGCAGACCGGGCGCTGCAGGTACAAGTAGCAGCTGATGCATGGCGGCGGGGGCGGTGCATAGTGGAGCGATGGTGGGTGCGACGGCTAGATCACAAGTGAAATTTGGCTTTATGGGCTATATTATGTACATGTGTCAAACTATTTATGGATGCAAGGTGACATTCCGGGGTATGCATGCTCGGCAGCCGTACGTAGCAGGTACAAAAAGTGGCCGAGAAGGGCTTCGCGGCTGCCTCTGAGGACCAGCCCGAGCTTTATGCTCGATGCTATGTAACCCCTGCAAAACAAAAATAAACAAACAAATGGTCCCTCTCCCCCCCCCCACAAATCACCGCTCAGCTCCCAGCAACATTACTCATGTCGAAATCGTTTTTCGAGCAAAACCGCACGGCGATTTTCGCCGGTGCAGCGGTGGTGACGCTTTTGGGCGGATACTACCTGTACTCGACGCCCTCGACCAGCTCGCCGCCCGCTGCGCCTGACTCGCCCAAGGCCAAGAAGAAGAAGAGCAAGAAGAAGGCCGCCAAAAAGGGCGGCTTGTACGGCTTTACGCTGGCCCAGACAGACAATGGCAGCCAGTACCCCGTGATTGATGATGCCAGCAAGCTCAGTACTCTTTCTGAGCAGCAGCGCGCCGAGCTCGCCGACATGCTCAAGGTGGCCGGTAACTCGGCCTTTAATGCCAAGCAGAGCCAGCAGGCGCTCGAGCTGTACACTCACGCCATTGAGTGCAACCCCCGTGATGCCATCTTTTACTCGAACCGTGCCGCCGTCTATGGCTCGCTCGACCAGCACGAGAAGGTCGTTGAGGATGCCACCAAGGCACTGAGCCTGCAGCCCGACTACCTCAAGTGCTTTAGCCGCCGTGGCGTTGCCTACGAGAAGCTCGAGAATTACAGCGACTCGGTGATGGACTTTACTGCCGCGTGCATCTTGTCCCGCTTCGAGGACGAGTCGTTTGGCAAGGCCGTGGACCGCGTGCTCAAGCTGCAGGCCGAGCGCATCATTGCCGAAAAGTTCCCCGAAAAGAGCAAGGACTACCCCAGCCCCAGCTTTATCACCAGCTACCTCCAATCGTTCCACAAGCGCGAGCTGCCCGCGAGCGTCGCCGAGGCCACCGAAGGCCCCGAGTTTGACCTCAAGCTGGCGTTCGATGCCATGGCAAAGGAGAACCTTGAGAGCTACAAGCAGGCGGTGGAGCTCATTGACAAGGCGCTGGCCGGCGAGCTCGCGTCCAAGGAGGCCCACAGCATCGCCCTCGAGTACAAGGCCACGTTCAAGTTTTTGATGAACAATGTCAAGAGCGCGCTCGACGATATGAACTCTGCGATCGAGCTGTTCCCCACTCCTCAAGCCATGATCAAGCGCAGCTCTCTGCACGTTGAGCTTGGCCGTCTTGACGCTGCCGACGCCGACTTTAAGCAGGCCGAAAAGCTTGATGCCACGTGCCCCGACATTCACTACCAGCTGGGCCAGCTGGCCTTTTTGCAGCAGCAGTGGGAGGCCGCCGTCAAGAGCTACGAAAAGACGATCGAGATCGACGATACGTTCATGCTCGCGCACATCCAGCTTGCAGTCACCAAATACCGCATGGGCCAGACCGAGGTGGCCAAGCGCAAGTTCCAAAAGCTGATTGAGCGCTACCCCGAGAGCTCGCACGCCCACAACTATTACGGCGAGGTTCTCCTTGACTTGGGTGATGTCGCTGGCGCCACCAAGGAATTTGATATCGCGGTTGACCTTGAGCTCCAAAAGAGTGTGGCCGCCGTCAATGTGCTTCCCCTCGTGAACAAGGCGCTTGCCCTTGTGCAAAGCGGCAAGCCCGAAGACCTCGAAAAGAGCATGGAGCTCGTCAAAAAGGCCGTTACCCTTGACCCCGTCAGCGATGTGGCCATTGGTACCTTGGCCCAGCTGTGCCTGCAGCAGGGTAAGGTTAAGGAGGCGATCGAGTACTTTGAGCTCAACGCCAAATTGGCCCGTACCACCCCGGAGCAGGTCCAGGCAATGACCTTTGCCGAGGCCGCCCGCACTCAGTACCGCATTGCCACTGAGCAGCCGTTTCTGCGTGAGCGCCTCGAGTTGTTGACTACTCGCTACCGTTAAATGTATATAGTCAAATGTCTGGCATTTCTAGCGCACAGCTCGAGTCCATCTAGTGCCCATTTCAAGCTTTGACCATAATCAAGCTTCAGCATGGCTGCAAATCTGGTGCTGTGGCTCCAGAGTTGCTGTACAAAATCACGAAGTTCTTTTTCGTTGGGAATGATCAGCATGCAAATTTACCAGTTCTCGCTCTACAAGCAGGCTAAGATATAGCAGAGTCTAGCGTATATGACAAGGAGCTAATGGACAATCTCTGCGACAAGATCGGATTGCCTGGCCTTGTTTTCTACGCCGCATGCACGTTGAACGGTTTAATGTACGCCAGAAAACCCCTGAAAAAAGACGCCGAATTTATGTCTAAATTGGCTATTTTGGGTGGTGCTACAGCCTATTATGCATCTGAAGCTCTACGAGACGACAAGGATTTTATCCTCAAATGCGTGCACGCCAACAAACACAATATAAAGTACTGCTCGGAACGGCTCAAAAAAGACAAGCAAGTTGTACTCGCGCATCTCTTAAAGTGGAGAGATTTCTTAAACCACGTTTCCGAAGCGCTGCGAGACGATCGAGAAGTGGCCATGGCCGTAATTGCCAAAGACCCTGACAATCTGAAGCACTGTTCAGCGAGACTTCAAGATGATTGGGAGTTTGTGATGATGGCAGTAAAGAGTGACGGCATTGTTTTACAGTATGCCAGCAAAAGGCTTCAAGATGATACGGGCATCATACTGGCGGCCATAGACTCAAACTGACGAGCATTTAAGTACGCTAGCGAGTCACGCCAAGGTCGACTTGTTAAACTGGGCGCAGCAAAGCTTGCAGAGACTATCAAAGAACAAAATTATGCTAAATAAATTCGGTAGCGCTTTGCTCACTCTGCGCCTACCTCAACAAAATAGCCTCAACCTCCTCACCGGCTTCAATAACTCCATCACCTCCAGGCAAGCACAGCAGAGCATTTGCCTGCGCCATGCTCTTGACCCTGCTTGAGCGCTGAAAGCCGGTGGTCGAGGCCACCAAGCCAGCCGGAGTAGGCCGCGCGTGCACGCGGTGAAACTCGGGCCGCGGGTCCAGCTGGGCCTTGAAATCAATTTTGCACGGCATGCGCAGGGGTTCATAGTCTGTACGGCCGCTGCTCTTGTGCAAAAATGGCAGCACAAACAGGTGCAAACACACTGAAACCGAAGCGGGGTTCCCAGGCAGCGCAAAGATGAATTTGTCCCTGAGGGTAGCAAACGTAACTGGCTTTCCGGGTTTCATGGCTACGCGGCCAAAATGCAGCTCGCCGCCCATCTCGACAATCGTTGGTTTGAGCAGGTCGAGCTCGCCCATTGACACGCCGCCCGAGGTGACCAGCACGTCGCAGCGTCCGAGTGAAGCGCCCAGCTTGGTACGCAAGTCCTCGCGCGCGTCCAGAGCAATGCCTAGGTCAACAACTTGGTACCCGTGGGCCTTGAGGGCTGCGATCAGCATGGGCCGGTTCGAGTCCCAAATTTGTGAGCCCTGGCACGGTTCGCCGGCCTCCACCAGCTCGTCACCGGTACTTAGGACACCTACCGTAGGCTTTTTGTAGACTTTAACGCGCGCGACCCCGATCGAGGCCAGCGTTCCCACCTCGCCGCCAACCACCGAGACAAATGTATTTTTGGCCAGGACGAGGCCGCCCAAAGGCATATCCGAGCCAATAGAACGGATATTATCGCCAGACTTGACACCACTCGCATTGATCTTGACTCTCAGCTCGACCCCATCGCGCTCCTCAGCCAGTTCTGTGTTCTCCACCGGGATAACGGCGGTGGCGCCATGAGGCACAGGTGCACCAGTTGTGACGCGGACGCACGAGTGCCGCTGGAACTCTACAATTTCCGAGGCAGCATAGCTCACCTCTGTCACCGGGAAAGTGCCGGGGCAGTCGCTGTGGAGCACGGCATACCCATCCACAATTGACGCTCTAAATGGCGGTACATTCAGGGGCGACTTAATTTCTTCTGCGATAACAAAGCCTGTACATTCGCTGAGTGAGGCCTTGATGGTGCTTGGCTGAATGGCTTTGGCATAAACGAGCTCTTGAGCTTCCTTGAATGGGATCATGGGGAACGGCGAGCTGCGAGGCCTGTTTGCCACCCCGTAAAAGACGGGAGCACTGTGCGGGGGACCGCTATGGGCATGGCCGTGCTTGCATGTGTGGTTTAAGCTTGCCCCGCTCGCCGCCGGGGCACTCTGCCTATCGCCATGGCCTGCACCACCCCTCACATCCAAAGCATGTTTGAGCACTTCAGCCACAGATTCAATCGAATCCAAAGCACCCCCACGGCTACCGGGAATGCACAAAACAAGACACTCATCAATAAACCCCGCCAAGGGCCGTGCAAGCGCCGCCAGCGGCGTCTTGGCCAGGCCATAGTTGAGCATGCTGGATACGAGCCCCGGGGCTTCCTTTGTGAGCAGGGGCCGCAGCGTTTCGGGAGTTATGTCCCTTTTAGAAAATCCAGTGCCTCCAGAGGTCACGACAAGCTTGTGGGAGCGCGCTAGCGAGGTCACAACCCGCGAAATTTCGGCCGGCTCATCGGGCACAATATGGGGTGCAGCGCACTCAAAGCCAATCCCTTCGAGTGTAGAGACCAAAAGCGGGCCCACAGTGTCTTTGGTTGGGTCCTGAGAGCAGGTATCCGAGACAATCACCAGGGCTGACATGGTTGGCGTTGTGAGGCAGGTCTGGGGAGATGGGAACTGGGGGAGCGGGGGATGCACTTCAATACAATAAAATTATAGAATAAAAAAGAACTAGATGCGGCGGCGCTATGGCGGTGCGCACACGTGCACATGCGTAAAAATGACAGTATACAGGGTGCATGCAGACAAGAAACAGGCAGTATGTAGTCGGGGGTCCAGGGACACCCCCACGGCAGCCCTTATGAGCTAGGCGATCAACGGGCAACTATATTTCATATGAAAAAGTTTAGCTAGCCACGAGTAACGGTGCTCGATAGGGCACAAAAAAAGGCAGCGTGTAGCCAGGTCCCAAGGCACCCCCTGGGAGAGCTCAGCGGCAGCTCCTAGTTGCCACTCCCAGATAGAATATACTCATGTTACAGAACGATTTAGCTATGGCACAAAGCAGCATCTCCTGGGAGCCCCCGCCCTAGGCAAACTCGAGGCGCACGCTCTTGACCTCAAAAGCGCCCAAACTCAACGGCACAGAATCAGTATCCCCACTCAATACGTCCAGCTCCTCCAACTCATCCTCAAGGTTGTTGACCAGCACCGCCTTGAGCAGCGGCTGGCGTGCCACGAGCTCGACGCGGCCCTTGCCGCCCAAACTCTCGTACAACCGCACAATAACGCTCTTGTGTTTTTTCTTTGCGTCGCGGTCGGCTTCGGCACGCTTGACGGCGCTCACAAACACGTTGGGCGAGCCCACGAGGTGCACGGGGAGAGGAGTGGGAGGAGGTGCGTGGGGAGAGTGGGGAGGTTTGGAGGAGCTCTCAGCCTCATCATCACCCCCCTCTCTGTCGCCACCATACCTCAACCCGTTAAACTCAATTGCTGCTCTCACCGTATCGGGGCCCAACGGTCCGCCGTGAGGCCGCAAGGCAAACTTGAACGAGTGCTTGCCCATATCGGCCGTGGGGTCAGGGTTCTTGGGAGCTCTCAGCAAGCTCAGGCGCATGGTGTTGCCGTGCACGGTGTACCCATACTTGCTATCGCTGAGAAGTGACACGCCATAAGACCAGTCGCTGAGGTCGGCGAACCGGTGCGCGCACAGCTCGAATTTCGCCACATCCCACGTCGTGTTGTAGTGGGTGGGCCTGCGGTGCACGCCAAACGCCGTTTCGTAAGAGGCAGAGTCGCTCCAGACGTCGACGGGCGCCTCAAACTTGAGAAACTCGTACGTCTCGTGCCAGTCTGCTTCGACGCTGAACTCGACTTGGTCGGTGAGAGAGGCCACAATCTTGACGTGCGAGCGCCCAAAGCGGTAGTGGGTAACGACTGAAGTACCTTCCAGGACTGAAACTCCGTGCAGCTTGCGGAACTTTTCGGTGGCGTACTGCTCGGTGTCCCACGCGGGAAAGTTCATTGGCTGGTCTTCAAAGAGCTTGAGCGAGGAGGGCGCGCTCAAGACCTCGCGGTGGTGGCGCTTATCCCACAGGCTGAGGAGTGAGCCGTTGTGGAAGGTGGCCTTAAGGTGCTTGTTGCTGAGGGTTACGGGGGGAGGGTTAGAGGGGGATGGGGACAAGGATAAGCCCTTGATATCAAATGAAGTATCTTCATAGGCTTCAACTTCACCTCCCTCGTTTGCTGCGCGGGGTTGCCACTGCAGCAACTTCACCTCGCCGAGCTCGCCGAACCCCAGCGCCTTGAGCGCCTTGGCCACCAATTTACGGCCATTCTTCTCCACACGCTCGTGAATCTTCCACGCGTCCTCGTAAATCATCCTAATACCACTGCCGGGCAGCACATCGTGGAACTGGCACAGCAGCAAATCCTGCCACAGCTCCTCAATCTCGGCAAACGGGTACTCGTACTCTGCCTCGAGAGAGGCCCAGGTGGCCAGCAGCTCGAGGTCGTGCAGCAGCCGCTCGCCCACGCGGTTACCTCTTTTAATTCGCGCCTGCGTCGTGTAGGTACCGCGGTGGTACTCGAGGTACAGCTCGCCGACCCACGACACGAGGCTCTTCCCGCCGTGGGTGGACTCGAGAACATCGTCGAAAAAGTCATCCACGGTGGGGCCCGAGTGCACGCGCGGCAGCTCACCCGCCGTATCGCTGAGGCCGCGGCACCGCCGCAACTTTTCAATCATCTCGGCAATGGGCCCTCCACCGCCATCGCCGTGGCCAAAGAGGAGCAGCGACGTCTGGCACGTGTCCAAGTTCTTGTTTTGAGTGAGGGAGCGGCGCACATCGCCGAAATGCGCTTCGGCAGTATAAGTGTTTGCCGGCGGCATGTGGCACACCACCTGGGACCCGTCGAGTCCCACCCAGTTGAAGGTCGAGTTGGGGAACACATTGATGTTGTTCCACGAGAGTTTTTGGGTTACGAATCGGTCCATGCCGCTGAGCCTGCACACTTGGGGCAACTGGGGGGCATAGCCAAACGTGTCGGGCAGCCAAAACGTCTTGCTGCGTTGGCCAAAGTGTTGCTCAAAGAAGCGCTGGCCAAGCAGGGTTTGGCGCACAAGCGACTCGCCCGTGGGCATATTTGTGTCGCACTCGACCCACGCGCCGCCCACGGTCAGGAAGCGGCCCGTCTTGACAGCTTTTTGCACCCGCTTGAACAGGTCGGGGTGGTCCTGTTTGAGCCAGAAAAACTGTTGGGTTTGGCTCGCAGCAAACACGTACTCGGGGTACCGCTCCAGCAAATCGAGCTGGGACGCCCAGGACCGCGCCACTTTGCGCCTAGTCTCGGCAAACGGCCACAGCCACGCCGTGTCGATATGGCAGTTTCCAATGGCGTAAATGAGGTTGCGCGACGCGAGAGTTTTGCCTCCTTCTTTGTAGACTGCTGGGGTGTCTACCTTTCCAATGTACTCGGCGGCAATACGGCGGCACTCGACTAAGGAAGCATCGACGTTTTCGCGGTCAAACGCGTTGACAATCCTGTTCAAGACATCCAAAGCTTTACCGCGTTGCCAGTGGTCACTGCCAATCTCGCGCGACGCATCGCCAATGATCCAGAAATCAATGTACAGAGCGCGCGCGGCCGCCCGGGGCAAAACAAGGTCTGCAGTCCTCAACAGGAACGTGCGGTTGTTATCTGGAGGAGTGTTGTTGCCTTGGATATCATTGCACGACGTTTCAATGTAGAATGTGTGCCAGGCGCCGTCCAAGAACTCCTCCGGCAGGGTCCACTCGCGGCGGTTGTGCTCGCCACTTAGGCCAACCAGAGGCGTACCATCTTCGAGGTAAACTTGACCCTCATCGCTTGAATCCCATTCAAACAGGGGGCGCTCTTCGTGGGCTTGCCAATCCTTGGGAAGCTTGACTTTAATGCGGAACCAGTGCGTGCTCCACGACGGGCCAAAACTCTGGCCAATCTTGGCTTTGGTCCATTCTGCTTGATCAATTGCATCTTTAAACAAGGGGCGCTGCAGGTCAGGCACGCTATAGCTCTCCAGCTGGACATTCTCGTGGCCATTTGTGCGCGCGCGGTCATAATGCGCAGGCAGGTTCAGGGCGCCGTACTGGCCATTGTCGGTGAATTGACGGATCCGACCAGAGTACAGGCCCTCGATCTTGCGCGGCACAGGGTCAAAGTTGTGCTGGGGGTACATGAGGAGGGTTGGGTAGACAGGTGCCGCGGGGTGCCGTGGGGGGTTGTGGGGGGCGCATGGGGCAAGGGTGGGGCTAGGGTCTGCTGCATCATGTTCGAGTGTTTCCTCATTTTTGGTGCGTAAAGTTGTGCAGAGCTCTCGCCTCCATTAGTTGCTCGGAAACGGCTCGGGTTCATGCACGATAGCTCCCCTGGCAACGCTTATCAAGCGTGCCTTGCGGCTCGACTAGGTACAACCTTCAACTCTCTTATATTAGATACAACTTTTGCCCTGGCTAGATTCTGCTGCCCGGCACCTGCCTGGTACCCAGGACCCAGGGGTATGGCAAAATGGTGACGCGGCTCAGGTCGACGAACCCACTCGCCCTGGCACCACTCGCCCCCGCACCCACCCTGCGCTCATTAATCATATTTACATTATAAAATATCACTGATCCCATCCAGCGAGGTCTCTAGCCGGTGCACCATCGCCTCGCGGTCCCAATCGAGTCTATAGTCCCATGCAACGTCCGCAAGCAACGAAAAAGCCGTTTCAAGGCTGTCTAAATTCAGGGGCGCGCACAATGTGTACAGTTTTGCCTTGAATTGGTCGAGTTGGGGTACGTTGAACGGTGGGTGTGGCTGCTCCACGAGTGGGGCCGCTTCCTGAGTAAATGAGGTTTCTTCGATCACCATGGGGGATGCGGCCTGCGGGGATGCCTGGGCAACAGGCTCCCCCTCCTGGGCTTCCGCTTGCTCGGTGTGCTCAGTATCAAACGGGCCTTTGGCGTTTTCATCTGTTTCCGTGGCCTCAGGCACGGCCCCAGGCGCGGCCTCAGGCTCTCCATGGCCTAGAGGCTCAGCCACCGGCCGCAACGGCTCTTCCTGGCCCTCATCGACCTCCTCGGGCCCCTCGGGCCCACCAAACTCGCGCAATTCCCGCTCAGTCTCGCGCTTGTGCAAATCCCGGCACGCCTCAATAAACGCAGAATCAATTTCGTCAATCGCGACCTGCGCATTAGCCAACATTTCGCTCGATTTGTGGATCCGGTCGCGGTCACCAAGCACAAGCGAATCCTCGTGAATGTACTCCAAATCCTGCAAAAATTGGCGCGGCTCACAATAGTACCCGTTCCACAACCGGTCCTCCACCACGTCAAGGTCCATATTGTGGTAAATTTTGCCGGTAGCGAGCTCCATAATGCGGTCGTCGTCGGTGCGCACATACTCGTGATCGTGGCCCGGAGTGTCGACAAACAGGTGCAGCAAGTCCTCATCGTCCACTACGGGCTTTTTAAACCGCCGGTACCGCTTTTGAAACAGGTCCATGAGGCTGCCCAACTTGACTTTGAGCTGGGACCGCGTGCGGTTATCCTGCTTTTCGCCGCCGGCTTTTTGGGCCTGCTTTTGCTCTGGAGCAACTTCCTGGGCTACCGGCAGCTCGGGCAGCACCCGCGGCGTGCGGTCACTGATGTCTGCAGTCTCGCTGGGGGGAGCCCTTATAAAGTCGAAAAGCGGGCCAAAGAACCCGTCGAGAGAGGCCGGCGAAGTCTCAATTTTGAGAGGGCATACGCCAAGCCCAAACAGCCGCCTGACCTCGGGCTCGAGGCTCGCAAGGGGCTCGTTGGACACGCCCACAATGAGGACTTTATCGGTGGGTGCAAACGTGCGCAGCGCGTTCATAAACACACTTAGAGCTTGTGGGGGCACAGTTTGGTACCACAGCTCAATGTTGGGAATTAGCACCACACTCGGCGAGCGCTTGCGGGCCTCTGCCAGCGTCTGCACAATGGCCGCTTCCGGAGTCCGCATGGGGTCGCTGAACAGCATTGCTAGGTCCAGCACGTGGCTCGTCACACCTTCGAGGTGCCCAAGAATAGCTGAGGCAATGTACTCTTGGCCCGAACCGGGCTCGCCGTGCACCAAAAGTCGGGGGCGGTTCACGCGCGCCGATTTGAACTCATCGAGGCGGCGCTGGGCGCTAAAAGAGAGATTACTCGAGTATTGGGCCATTTCAAGCGCGCTCAAACTGCGCTGCTGCGGCATGAGCGTATCGAGGCGCGCCTTGATGGCCTCAAAGCTGCTGGCCAAGAGGGGGACGACACGGCTCGGCAGCGCCGCATTTTGTGAACTGGTACCCCTAACCGTACTCGGAAGGATCCGTTCAAGAGCCTTGAGGACATCTCCGGGCGTCACACTGATAGTTTCCGGGTGCACAACGAGCTTTTTGTCCGAGGCGTAAATTTGGGGATACGACCGTTGAATAGCGTTGAGAGCGCTTTCAGTGCAGAGCGCCTTGAGGTCTGCACCGCCATAACCCTTGGTGTACTCTGCAATCTCGCCAACAAACTCCTCTTCAAGCGGGGGGTCCCATTTTTTGGTGTGGATTTGGACGATTTGTTTACGGGCGTCAAGGTTGGGCAGAGGAAAGTAAAACTCGCGATCAAACCGGCCAGGGCGCCGCAGCGCAGGATCAATGTTATCGGGGCGGTTTGTGGCGCCAATGACCACGACCTGGCCGCGGTTATCGAGGCCGTCCATGAGGGCCAGCAGGGTCGAGACAATCGAGGCGTGCGTCTGGTCCTGCTTGGAGCTGCCGCGCACGGGCGCCAGACCATCAATCTCATCAAAAAAGATAATGGCGGGCTGTTTTTCCTTTGCCTCGTCGAATAAAACCCGCAGCTGGCGCTCGGCCTCACCAACCCATTTCGAAAGGCAGTCGCCTCCCTTGCGCATAAAAAACGTGATTTTGCGCCCTCCATCACGCGAGCCCATGGCCGCGAGCGCCCTAGCCATCAGGGTTTTACCTGTGCCGGGTGGACCGTGGAACAAAACACCGCGTGGAGGAGTGATGCCAAACCGTTTGTAGAGCTCGGGGTACTGCAGGGGCAGCGTCACCATCTCCTTGAGTTGCCCAACGTAATCTTGTAGACCGCCTATTGACGTGAAATCAATGTCTGTCTCGATTCCCAGCGGGTCGCTATCGTCCTTTTTGTAGACGGCGTTGGAGCCACTTTCGGTCTGTTGTTTGAGCTCTGCCAGCGTGCGCTCGAGGTGTTGCCGTTGGGGTTTAAACACACTCACAACATCGTGGCCGCCGAACGGGCCTGCGACCGAAAAAAGGCGCCGGTCGCTCAGGCGTTTTCCGGGCTTTCCGTCGCGCGCAGGAGCAACTTCGGGCGGTGGAGGGGCCAAAATCCGGTAGTTGACGCGCTCGCGCTGCCTCAGTTCGCGCACAACCGGGCTGGGGCTGCGCAAATCGCGCAACTCGGCCCTCAGCTCTGCCTTGAGTTCATCCTCGCTCGAGGGCTCGCGGTGCACACTACCATACTCGCCACGACCTGCAAGCCTCCTAGAAGACCTCAAAGGAGCCACCTGTGCATGCGACCGCAGGCGGCGGCGCGGCGGAGGCGGCGAGTCGGGGACCTCGCTCTCGGCGTCTGAAGCGACCACAAACCGGCGCATTTGGCGGCGATCTTCGTCCTGGCTGAATTCATCTTCACTTTCGCTACTCGACTGCGCCGGGCTCAGCTCGAATTCCTCCGAGTCTTCACCGGTGGCACCAGGCGCGGCGGCGCCCCCAGTGGGGTCCTGGTCAGCGCGTGGGCGTTTCCCATTAAGGTGAAGGGTCACGGGGAAGCTGTGCTCAGCCGCGGGCGTCGCGGGTTCTGGCTCAGAATCGCTGTCGAGGACGCGCTTCATGCTGAGTGATCGGAGGGCGCGATCTCTGCTCGACGCTCAAGGGGCCCAGGTGCGTTTATGTTCGCGCTGTTTAATGCGCAGATGGACGGCTATTTTGGCGCACTTTGAAACGCAAAGAGGCGATTTGAGAAAAGGCGCGTAGGCGTGTACATCCTTTTCTTCTACCCAAAATAGCTCTAAATTTATTTAAACGCGTAAAATAAATCGCCTTCTCCCAACTCTGGGTACCCTCTTGCCCAAGTAGCCGCCCCCCCTACGCTCACGTCATGTACACTGTCGCCCTGTTCACATCCTCTGGCGTAGTGCTGTACAACCGCTCGGCAGTTAAGGAGAAAGTGCCACTAGCGGTTTTTAATGATGCCATTGCCGCACACATCAGGGGCAGCCAGTACAATGGCCCGTCGTACCAGGTCAAAATCGTCGAGAACCATCAGCTGCGCGTATCGTGCGCTGTGGCGTACCCTTCAGTGGTTTCTGTGCAGTCGCCGGACGCACTTGCCCAGGACTTGCTAAAGGTTTACGAAGGGCTGCACGCGGACAGCGAGATCGACCTGCAAAAGTTTAGCGAGCTGGCCGATCTCCGGTTGGCTAGCGCCAGTATAGCCGCGGGCGCGAGCTCCTCGGGCGCGTCTGCAAGCTCTACAGACCCCGCTGGTACCACTGGCTCCACCTCAGCGCCCAGCTCCGCCCCCGCATCGTCCTCTGTCACGCCAAGAGCCGCCACCCCGAAACCCAAGAAATCGGCCAAGAAAACCAAGGAAAACCGTAAATGGGACGGCCAGGCCGACGATTCGATTGTTCTTGATTATAGCGAGCCGCCCACGGGCCAGGATCTAGGCGCTACGGACCAGGAACCGTTGACGGCGGACACCCAAGATCTGGGCGAGCGCACGGCCCTCGGGTTTGAGGTCAAGGCTTTGGAGCACGAGCTCAACTCTCTGCTCAGCAAAGAGGCCGAGGAGCCCCAGAAACGGTCGCGGTTTGGATTTATTCAAAACTATGTCGGCGGCAAAAAGCTCACTGACGCCGACCTCGACAAGGCCCTCAGCAAAATGGAGGACCAGTTGGTGACGAAAAATGTTACCAAAGACATTGCGCACGACATTTGCCAGGAAGTGCGGCGCGATCTGCTGGGGGTAACCACCAGCTCGTGGACCTCGGTCAATGCCTCTGTGCAGGCGAGCATGTCGCGAATTCTGGCCAAGACGCTTACTCCCAACTCGAGCAACGATTTGCTGCTGGAAATCAAGCAGGCAAAAGCCAAAAAACAGCTCTATGTGATGAGCATTGTGGGCGTCAACGGGGTCGGCAAGAGCACCAATCTGGGCAAGATTGCGTTTTGGCTGCTTCAAAACAATTTCAAAGTCCTCATTGCCGCCTGCGATACGTTCCGTTCAGGTGCCGTGGAGCAGCTGGGCGTGCACGTCAAGCGCCTCCAACAGCTCACCGAGCGCCAGGAAGCAGGCACCGTGGAACTTTTTGACCAGGGTTACGGCAAGGATGCGGCGGTAATTGCCAAAAAAGCGCGCGAGTATGGCGAAAAGAACGGGTTCGACATTGTTCTTATCGATACTGCCGGCCGTCGCCACAACGACCAGCGACTCATGTCGAGTCTCGAAAAATTTGGCAAGTTTGCCAACCCAGACAAAATTATCATGGTGGGCGAGGCGCTCGTTGGCACCGACTCGGTGCAGCAGGCGCTCAACTTTAATGCCGCGTTTGGCCACGAGCGCAATATCGACTTTTTCCTCATTTCAAAGTGCGATACGGTGGGTGAGATGTTGGGAACGTTGGTAAACATGACCAGCAGTACCGGAATTCCCGTGCTGTTTGTTGGCGTGGGCCAAAATTACACCGATCTGCGCACCCTCAGCGTTGACTGGGCTGTGAATCTGCTCTTGAGTTAGGACGTGGTGCATGCTGAAAGGGACACCTCATAGTACATATTTAATGAACCACTTTAAATCAACAAACATTTTGACCACCCCTGGCGCCTGAGCACCTCGAGGCGCAGCACCCTGTGCACCACCCTGTGCAGCCTGCGCAGCCTCTCCACGGCGACGCTCGTGCTTGGCACGCCGATCATGCGGCCCTAAGTAATCATCGGCACTACCCGCAACCCACTTTTTACGCGATCCTGCCACGGCCATAAACTGGGGTGAGCTCCTCAGCTCAACGGTGTTGTCGCGAGGTCCGTGAGATCGTTTAGGCCATGGCGTACAGCAGTAAAAGCAAGCTCGATATCTCTGCAAAGTCTTCCATATGCAAGCCTCATATTATTACCGTCTTGTTGCACTGCGTGGCTCATGAGCTCAAAGTCGTCGCGGAGCTCGTCGGAGGTATGGTCGAGATAGGCACACCCAAGCCGCACAGTCTCGTACACATAGTCGTTCCTGGCAAAAACAGTTTGCCTCAAGTCACGGATCTCATTTTCGTGGATCTCATCTTGGCCCCTCATGGCCCGCCACCTCCCAGCCCCAAACAGCCGGTCTGCACTATCTTAATCTGGCGCATCACAGTCTAGCTGTCTGCGCCGCACATAGTATGCCACATGGATTTCGGGGTTTTCTCTGAGTACCATCGTTGAGTGTTTAGGACGCGTAACCCAGTATAGGGCGGGAAGTATGTTGGCCAAATGTGCCTGGCTAAAATCTAGAGGCATGAAGAAAGCGTTATGATTAGTTTCAGGATAATCAAATGGTTTGCAGGATACATGATTCCCCACAGCCTCCAGGCCTCAGCCCCTGCAACAGACTCGGCCGTGAAAAGTTAGGGTTTGCCCTTGACAACGTTGCACACCACTGCAAGTTGGATATAGAGATCGTACTACGCTGTATAATTGACTGGGTCCAGTCTATCAGTGAAAAACATCTCGTGAATAGGCCAGGCGCTCTTTTCCAAATAATTGAAAAACGCCGCGGCGATCCCTCGCAGAGTGTATGATCCATACTGGTACAGAATGTCTGTACCTTCTACATTGTAGATATTGAATTTGGCCCATGCCGAATTGCTCAGGAACGCGCGGTGAAAGTCGCGAGACACTTGGGCGAGCAAGATGTACATGCCCATTGATGGGTTGCAAATGTGTCGTACGACGCATTGCAGGGCAATTTATGGGATCATCAGGTTTGGAGTTAGGCTGTAGTTTTTATAGGCACTTGAGGTTGGCGCGGGTCTCAGTTGCGTCCTAGGGTTTAGCTGGGCAGGGGGTCTGTGGGAGCCCGAGGGCACCCAGCCCATCTACATTTGCAGATCACTGCATAATTTGCTCACGTGCCTGAAAAAAAATGGAGACCCGTTTATGCATGGGGGGTGGGGTCCGCGCGGGGACCTGCAGCGGGCAGCGGCCACGGCTCGCGTGCGGCTCAGCTGCAGAAAATTGAGGTGCTCTCAAATTGGAATGTAGCAAATGGTCATCTTAAATATATACGTTAGTTTAGCTGGACTCGGGCAGCACGTTCTCGGCAAAGTAGCCAATGATGTTACCACGCTCATCGGCGTATTCGCAAACAAGGAAGTTACCGCTGCTGCCGCAGTCAGACTGGTAGCAACCGAGCTGGCCCGTAGAAACCCAAACCATCTGGGTGAAGTGACCAGTAGAATCGCTGTACTCGGCGGCACTGTAGTCGTAGTCCGAGTTCTCGTCGTACCAAGCCTCCATGGCAGCAGTGGCAGTGCTGTAACCCATGGCGATGTTCTCACCGTAAGGGCCGCCAGAGTGAGCAAAGTTGCAGTTACCGTTGAGGAAGTTCTCGGCGTAGGTAGCAAGGGTGGTGTTCCACTCGAGGTCAGGGGCCTGGTGAAGGGCACGCACCTGGTTGTGGTAGCTGAGGCACTCGTTGGCAAAGTCAGACAAGGTGCTAGAAGCGCTAGCGGTGGAGCTGCTGGTCGAAGAAGTGCTCGACACCGTTGTAGAGGTTGCGGTAGCAGTGCTGGAGCTGGACTCCTCGGCGCTGGAGCTGGTCTCGACGGTGCTGGAGCTGGCCTCAGTGCTCGACGAAGTGCTGTACAGGTAGTTGTTTGTGGTGCTGTCAGTGGTGCTAGCAGCGGCGGTGCTCGAAGCCTCGGCAGACTCAGTCACGAGGTGGTAGTTGCCCGACGCGTCGAGAGTCAGGGTCCAGTCGTAACCCGCGGTGGCAATCACGGTGGTAGCGGGCAGAGACTCGATAGAACCAGTCGAGGTGTAGGCAGACACGGTCTGGTCGGCACCCGCGGTGGCGGTAAAGTAGTGAGTCTCGTAGACGGTCTCGAGGACAACAGCAGCGTTAGCAACGTAGGCAAGGGCCAAGGTGTTAAAGATAGAAGCAATCATGAAGGAATGTAGAAAGAAGGACAAGCTTTACACACACAGCATCCGGGGCGGGCTGCGATATATATACTCTACCCGCAGCGCGATGCAAACGACCCCCTTTGCACAGAGGGTTAGGGTAATAGGTAGCGATATGCATATGCACAGATGATCAAGAGGGGTCAACCGGCGCGCCACTCGCAATATCGTCGATTAGACCGGCTCTCCACGCGGTGCTTGCTTGCACCCATCAACTGAAATGGTTTTCACTGGCACAAGGCCCTATGGACCACGACTCGTCGTTGGAATTTAGCCAGTTTAGACAAGGAATGTGGACCACAACACGCGTCATATTCCATAACACGCACCAAAATCAGCTAAACTATTGATCTGTGGCTTTTTTGTTATAGTATGTGGTCTAATTCCGCTAATTCCCCCCTTCACTGAGGGTCACCTGCATATGCATGCAATCCGGGGCGGCAGGTTACAGCAGGTTACGCCCAGTCACCCCGACGACAGAAGGTGGGATGCAATTTTGAGACACCAAGAATAGTATAGTGACATGCGGCTTGTTTTTGCAATAGAGGAGAAATTTTGAACATGGATGTCTGCCCGAATCGAGGCTTTGCAGGGCCCTGTTGTTTTCGCGAATGGCAGGTCATGGCCTTGACCTACCACCTCGATCCGGGCGGCTGGTTTTTTTTTTCAGCAATGAGTATAAAATCGCCAGTTACGCCACTTTTGGAAAAAATAAGTGAAGAATGGTAGTGACCCGATTGGGCATTTCCGGAGCTCATCTATTGCATTAACAAGCCGTAATTGGATGCATACGCGAGAAATTATTTGTTTGCCTTGGCGACCATGGAAGCGAGTGTAAAGCGAACAGGGGTTCAACGTCTCGAGAAGCCGTTTAAAAGACCTTTAAGCAAGGTTTTTCGAGCATAGCGTTGAATCTGCCCATATTCTGCACACCGCTGCCTTGGCTACATAACGCCTTGAATGCAAGCGACGCCTGCGTCGAAATATGTCAAGCGTGTATTTATCGATAAGAAGTTAAAGCAAGCGAAATCAAGCGAATTGAGTAGATGTGTATCTATAGTATATCCAATAAAATATACCCCTTTCGCAGATCCATAGCTCTTGGCACATGTGTACCTCAAAACATCGGTGCTCCATAAACGCTTGAAAGGTCGGAGCCCCTTGAAATTTCTCCTGAGGGGTTGCCCCTGGTTTCTCGCATCCCTTGTGTTTCGAATCGAGATTGGTTTTAGCCTGAAAACCTACACGATTTCTCTAGGTGATGTTTGCCAAATCATAGCTATGCACACATCTGGCCACTACTACCTCTGGCATACAATTTGTGGACCTTGAGGAATAATACATACAGCAGCCATGCATGGAGATCTACATTTCTGACTTTAACTTAGACAATTGCCTATTTAGGAAATCCAGTAGTTTGGTTAGCGAGGAATGTAGCCACCTGAAACATGCAGGCATGTTGTACCCCTGCATGAGTTTTTCCAGCGCGTACGCATGCAATGGATTTTGATACTATATCTATGCAGGTACACAGGGATATGACGGCCAGTACAACCAGGCGTCACTGCCAATTAAGGACGGCGCCCTGCGCCGCTCACTGTTGATCCCACTACCAAAACCCCGACACGCGTAACCGTTCATTACCGAAGGGAGCCGAGCAACAACAAACAAGGAAGACGCGCGCCGGGGTACTGGTCTATTCAGAGTCGCGAAAAAATAGCGACTCCAGCCTGCTCAAACAATCTTGTTCGCAGGCCGACCCCAGAACGCCGCATGCACCCCCATGCAGTACCCTTGTGCTGCCCGCGCAGGGAGGGGCCGCGAGTATTAGAGGTGCTCAAGCGATTAATTTTTTGTTGTTTTGCATCAATTTTGCTACGGACGGGAGGCCCTGGATCTGGCTCTGCGTCCAAGACTGCAGCACCAGATTGACATGTGCAGCGTGAATATTTGGACTCTTGAATGGAAAAACATAGCTAAAATCTCGGGTAAAGTGGCGTGACCTTTTCGTTAAGAGGTGGGGTTGTTTGTTGACAGCAGCTGTAAATTATTCGAATTGGTCTGGCTGCACCCCACGACTTTCTGAATCGGACTGACTGCACTCGCTGCTCGAGAATAAAGTGTCGGCGCAACAGCCTTTGAGTGTACTGCCTGGCGTCATTAGTGCCCTACTAAAGTGTTCAAGCTTTATGAATCCATGCCAATCAATAGATTTAGGCCAAAGACTTTGATCAAACTATTTTCTACATCTATTCCCATATTCCATGCATCCCTCCCTAGATGAGATCTCAATCTTGCCGCTTTCTCGATTCATCTGCTGTAAAATCTGTCGCGCTAGCATGTGCACCATTACTGCCTGTTGCACGGTGCGGCCATGAGCTATAAATTCAAAGTCGGCCCCGCACTGTAGTATATGCTTCCCAAAGTATTTGCCTCTAAGATCCAAAAGTCCCAAAAGCCGGCCGTTGATGTTGGCATGGCGTTGAGGGTCTATGAGCAGGAGCAGCGGTCGTTTAGCCTCAAGCAAAAGAGTATCGAAGAGCGCCTCATCCGGCATGGGGACGACATTTCTGACCTCAAAATTGATGTCGAGGACGTGATGGCCGAGCAAGAGGCGATGCGCCAGCAACTCGAGAAGCCCGGTCAGGAGATTGGCGAGCTCACGGCGCGGGTGACCAAGTTGGAGCAGTCGTCGGACATGCGGGGCCTCATGTTTAGGCTGCGCAGCGTCGAGGAGGCCATGGAGGACGCCCACACCAATGACTTGGGCAACGAGGACGCCATTGCCGAGCTCAAGACCGTGCTTGACCAGCGCACCCTCGAGACGAGCATGCTCAAGGCCCAGGTGCAGCAGCAGCAGCACGAGATTGCCGAGCTCACGCGCAAGCAGGCCACTGAGACCCAGGCCCAGGGCGACCTTGAGGACCACTTGGAGGACCGCCTTTGGGACGTTTTGCAGCGCGTGAAGTTTTTGGAGCAAAAGTCCGAGCTCGACAAGGGCCACTTTAAGATTTTCCCTCGCAAGAGTTAAAATGTAGTTTGTGTTTGGAGGTCCATGCGGCCGCATGCATGCGGCCCAATTAGATAGACATATCTTGCTGCAGATGGGAGCGCATGCGTTGTGTGCACGCAGGCAGGAAAGGGCTTACCGCTAGCTCCAGCAAGCTCACTAGCTCGCTCGCCCGCTCTCACCCTCACCTAAAAAATCCTCCCTCAACTCCAAGCCCTGGTCCTCGAGTTTAGGCCTTGGCGGCAGGCGAGGCAGTTGCACACCAAACACCCGCTGCTGGGTGAGCAGATCATCTACGAGTGAGTCCACAGTTGTTAGGGTATCAGCATCTAGTCGCAACTTTCGCCAATCGGCCAGTAGTGGCTCGAGCAGCCGGTAGACGTCGAGGGGTGCCAAGACGAGCCGCACATAAAAGGCAGTTACGGCCGTGAGGTACTTTTGGCGAGGTTGCTTTAGCAATTCCTCGACTACTTCGGGGTCGGGCTTGAGGAGCACGAGCTTTTGCACGAGGCAAATGAAGGGAAGAGGTCGGTTGTTGGCCATACCTCCCACAAACTCGAGTTCAGCAGCAAGCTCACACACGTCTGCCTCGTTAATATTAAAGCAGTGCTTTTTCCAATAGACAGTGCCAAAGATCCGGTCGCTGAGGATCTTGTCCATTTTAAAACTCAAATCGGCTTTTGCTTGGGTTTAAGGCTTCTAGTTGGCTCCCTTTGTAATGTCGCTGTGGTCCAAGGTGCGTTCCCAGGTAGATCTGGGCAATTTACGCAGCGAAAAGGACAGGAGCGAGCATGATACAGTGCTAAGCAGGGCAATGCTGCGGTACTATGGCGAGGATGTGCCTGCGTGGCTCCAGCAGGCCCAGGCTGCTCGTGGCCCTGGCGGCGGCGTTGCGACCCCGGTACAGGCTCAATACGGAGCTCAATATAGCAGCCAAAGCAGCGGCGGGGCCCCTACAGCTACCCGCACGAGCCTGGACTTTTTACAGCCCCGCACAAACCCTATCGCCAACCTCAGCGGAGGTACCCCCGCGCCCCGAACCGGGGGCCGCCTAGGTCAAAAGTTGCGCAAAAGCAACTGGTAATATTTATATAAATTTGTCTATCCCCTAAAAACCGTCGCCATGCTCGCGCACAGTGTGGTCCTTTAGCTCTCTATCCGAGCTGAACCCGAGGATCGACCACATGCAGTGTGGCCGCGAGCAATTGTGTGATTCAAAAACAAGGTATTGTGGGGTTGGTAGTGTGAGTACTGGTTCTTCAAGGTAGATGGGGAGCAGCATATTTGCCATCACGGGTCGTTGAAGGCTGCGGGCCGGTGCACGGCATGCTCGTGGAGGGTTTGCCCGTTTGGGGGCGATCTGAGGGGGCCGAGGGAAATGGGGCATTTCCACAAAGAGTGGAGAGGGTATAAGTTTATCGACGTAGGCTCCAACATCAATTAGGGAGAATAAACGGTCGGTAGGGGCTAGCCAGCATGTGAGGGGTACTGCTGGAGGTGCCCTTTTATGAGGATTATGCACGGGTTGTGGGTCGATCCGCAGGTACCGTTTGGGGCTATGACCATTGTGTGGGAGAGAATTGTGGGTGTGAGAGGATAAAGGGAGGAAAGGAGGCTTGCTGGGGTGGGTGGGTGTGCGGGAGGGGCTGTGAGCGTCGAGGGCAGCGGGTAGCTGGGGGCACAGGGGCACCAGGGCATGCTACGATATTGCACCCTAGAAGCGAGTGCATGCTATCTGCCCCTAAACCAGAAAAATATCGAACCTGATCGCCAAAACCCCTGCCCTCGCGGCCCCCCTCGCGCCCATCTCATCATCGTTTGCTATCTATTTTATCTAGTCCCTAAGCCCCCGCTAGATCGTAAACTTCAAATTCATGTCAATCGGGTGACTCGAGCTCAACTGAGGCTTTTGCTGGAACTTGCCGGCCATGATATTGCGCACATTCTGCAGCAAACTCAAATAAGTCTGGTTGGGGTTTTGGGCCATGATTTGCAGGAACGAGTACGACATGGCGCCAGCGCGCGTACCGCCTTGGGACGCATCAGCCGAAGTCTGAGAGTCTGAGCACCCGCTGAAGGAGATCACGTCGGCAGCGCTGAAATTTGTGACGCGGTTTTTTTGGGCGCTGCTGCGCGAGTTGTAGGCGCCCCACAGGGTTTTTCCGACCTGCATGACGGCGCCAAGATCGTTGTTGCGGCTCAGCGAGCTCGCGGCGCTGAGCAAACCCATGCCCACGTCCTTGCCGATCGAAGGGTCCTTGACCACACCCTTGGTCGAGTACATGAACGGCAAGTCCAGGACCGTGCCCGAGTGGCACGAGTCAAAGAGCGCAGTGAGGCGGCACCCCTGGGGCAGTGGGCGCACCATGATGGTAAACAAATCGTCGTCCACAATCATGCCTGCCGAGGCATAGTCCACGGGGCAAATAGTCTCGTCGTAGCCGCTGGCCTCGTCGCCGTTTGTGTCTTTAACTTGAGAACCATGCCCCGAGTAGTGAAAGAAGAGCGAGTCATTTGGCTGGGCGCCCTGCACGAGCCACTGCATTGCCCTAATCATGTTTTGGCGCGTAGGAATGCTCATTGGGTTTTGCTGGTCATCCGTCAACACAACCATGTCCTCCTCGCGGTATCCGTTATCATGGAGGTACCGCTTGATGGCCAGCGCATCGTTAATGCACCCGGCAAGCTGGGCCTGCTGGCCAAAGTAGTTGATTCCAATCAGCAGGGCCTTGCGTTTACCGCTGTTGTTGGAGTACGAGTAAGTCTGGCCATTGTAGGATTGCTGGTGCTGCGGAGGCGCCGCGCCGGGCGCGCTGTGGTTGATATCTTGGCCTGCATAGTCAAAGTTTTGGTGGCTCGTTTGCTGGAACCCGGGGGGCGGGCCACTGGGGGGAGCGTACTGCGAGGAGCTGCTCTGGTTGCTCCGAGTAGGCGGCGTGGCGGGAGGGCGGTACTGGTACTGCTGGCCAGGAGGAGGTCCACTCGGCGGTGCGTATGACATAGCTCTGGTAGACGCAGGCACATGCTGGGGTAATGGAACTAGGGTTAGGGCTATAGCTTTGAGGTGCGGCGGGGAGGCGAGAGGAGCCAGCGGCCACCTGCAGCCCAAAGTACTTGCTACGCTCGTCGGTTTATTTAGTCTGCGTTAGCCTAGTCTCTACTGCTTCTTTTTGATCAACCCCTTTAGCATATCAAACGAGTTGCCATCCGGCTGCAGTTCATAGGTGGCTCCCACAGGCCGGTCCTGAGCATCCACCTCCTGCACAAGCAGCATACCTGTGTCCAGAGTAATACCCTTGACCATTGCCCTCGTGTTGTGGTACTGGTCGAGGCGCACAATCTTGCCGCTGTGCAGCCACTGCTCATAATACCGCTGCTCAAACGGCGCAAACCCAAGGTCCAAAAACACCACCCACTTTTCGTCCAGTTTGGTAAGGATGCGGGCAAGTAGTTGTTCTTGGCTAACAGGCGGCAAGCGTGTGCCGTGATCTGCATTGTACGCCTCAATCATTGAGTTGAGCGAGGTCGAGGGGGCCTTGTTGTGGACATTGGTGCCACAGCCATAAACAAGCACAAACGTGTTGTTTACAAAACTCACATTGACGATAACACCACCAATCTTGGCAACTGAGCCGTCTTTTTCAATGTACACATCATTGGGCCACTTGAGGCGCACGCCCAAATTCTTGTATCCAGGGTGCAAGCTCTCGAATGCATCAACAACAGACATACTCACAAGATATTGAACAAAAACAAGGCTCTGGCGAAGGTCTGCCCGGGCGACCCGCAGCACGCCGCTCACGGGCAATACACCTGCCGGGTTGACCCACACATTGGAGCCGCGCCCGCGGCCCGCCACCTGCTGTGTAGCGACCGTAATGACGCCGTGCGGCAGGTTTTTGAGCAATTGCGGGTTGCGGTCAATAATGCTTGAGGTGCTTGTGATAATTTCGGCGTAAAACACTGTGCGACCCACGCCGCTCGCCCGCACCGGCATACGCGCCTGTTCAGCCCTCAGCTCTTCATAGTAGGTTGCAAGGTTGAAATAAGGCGTGTCGTTGGGCGCAGGGACCTCGGTGTTGGGAAAAACACCTACAATCTTATCGCCTGTGGCGTGGGCCAGGTGCTGCGGCTCGCAAAAGGTAAAGGTGTCGTTTGCATCTGTGAGTGTGTTTCCCTCGAGCTCGAGGCTTTGAAGAGTGTGCGAAACAGTGGGGAGCAAGGCCGCATCCATGCACGTTAGGTACAGCGGCGTAACACGCGGCACAGATGCCTGGTCGCTCACGGCTAGGCCAATAGTGCGCAAAACGTGCTTGAAAAATTCGTGACGCGGGGCGCTATCGGCAGCAAGCGCACGCTTAAAACTGTCTCCAAGGTCGGGAGCAACCAAAGTGTCGCCATACTCGAGATGAACACCCGTCAAAACAACGTTACCCTTGCCAAACGGCACGCGCACGGCGGCAGCTGCTTGAGCATCAGAGCTGGGGCATTCGACCGGATCGACATACCTTAGCAGCACCTCGGCCTGTGGGTCACCCTCAAAAATCGAGCCACCGTTGTAAAAGCAGCGGAATTCGCTCCCTGAGGGAGCTCCCTCGGGGCGCACCAGGGCCGCACGAGTACCGGCATTTGTGCCGTATTCAAACCCTTTAAACGCGGTTCCTCGGGCAACTCCCTTGTAGAATGAAAGTTCACGTGGCCCCGATACTTCAAGTGGCGTGCCCGGCTCAAATTCGCACGCACTGGCGCCGTAGTAACCGCCCGCGCAGATCCCTAGGAACCGGCCGCCGTTGCGCACGTACTGCTTAATTGAGGTGTTGCCCTTGCCATCTAGGGCCTTGCAGTACGGGAGATCAGCGCCGCCGGGCATTACCAGCATGGCTGTTGCCGGTGCCCATGGCTCGTTGAGGATCTGCTGCTCATTAACGATTGTTACTGCGTACGCTGAAGATAACAAGCCCCGTAGGGTCTCCAAGGTCTGTTTTGTGGCCTCGCTTGAGGCACCAGGGCCGCTATACACCAGCACGTTCATGGCTTCACCACTGGTCATTATGGAAGAAGATCCGTGGGATGTGCGAATCGAGGCAACAGGGTGTGCCAAGGAGAATGAACGGCTGCAGTTGTGTCATGCTGATACTCAGGATTGGCGCCAGTGCCTTGGCGAGATGAAGGCGTTCAGGGAATGTTGGGCAAAACATAAAAATGGCGAACGGGTAAGGACCCAACAAATGGGCGATACCGGCGGCACTGCATGTGATCAGAGGTGAATTTTGAAGTGTAAATATATACATAGGCCCCGTAGGGCACATTATTTTTGTGGACACAACGGCATACACTGCCTAATGCGCACGGCAGAGAAGCTCGCCGCCGAGGTGTCTACGAGCAGCTTCCTGGATCTCCACCACCTCGTTCGACTTGAGCCTCACAAACATGACCTCGCCCAGTGCCAAAGGGGGCACACGGCCAAACGGGCGGCCGCTACAAAGCCCCGAAATGTCCTTGTGGGTTGCCACAACTTTACGGTTCGGGTGCGACACAAGGCGCAGCGAGCTGAGCACGGGCTTGAAGCTACGGTACTTGAGCCCCAGCCATAACCTACGAGTGGAAATATTATCAAACGTGGTGGGCGTGTACTGCTGATCGGGGCCCTTGAGATCGCCTCTCTGAAGAGACGACAAAAACCCTTCCTTGTAAAGACCCAGGGCAACTTGGAGGTGCAACCTGGACATGGGCACGCTTGTAAGAGGCTTTTTAACCCGCGAGACGTTTTGCAAGTGGCAGCAAAAGTGCCCCAAGTTCACGAGCGACATTTTCAGTTTTTAGTCAGGATGTTTCGAGTCGCGGCGTTTAAAAGTTTGAGCGGAGCGCGTGGAGCTGTCGTCGGGGGTGGCCGTAATGCAGCCCTGCCTGGCCTCAAGAGCGCATTGGCGGGTTCCCCCCTGAGAGCGGCGCAGTTTTCCCGCTTCAGCGGCCGGTTTGTTAGCCGCTCTTATGCCACCACCGAGCAGCCCCCCAAGGACCCCAAGGTGCGCTACTTTGTGGCTATTGCCCTTGTAGTCACTGGTATTTTTGTTGTTGGCGTGTCGCAGCGCAAAGGAACCGCCCAGCGCAACCAGTTGACCGACAATCAGGTCGAGGCTCTCAAGGCCAAACCAGTGGGCACTATGGCCACATTTAAAAAGGATGATGTGTTTGTTGTATTTGTGCTTGGTGGTCCCGGCTCGGGCAAGGGTACTCAGTGCGCCAATATCGTCAAGGACTACAAGTTTGCTCACCTGAGCGCCGGTGATCTTTTGCGGGCCGAGCAGCAGCGCGAGGGCTCTAAATATGGCGAAATGATTGCCGATTACATCAAGAGCGGTCGTATTGTGCCTCAAGAAGTTACTATTGCCCTTCTCAAGCAGGCTATGGCCGACGAGTTTAAGAAGGGTACCTCGCAGTTTCTGATTGATGGGTTCCCCCGCAAGATGGACCAGGCCCTCACTTTTGAGGAAACAGTTGCTCCAAGCAAGTTTACCCTATTTTTTGAGTGCCCCGAGCAAACCATGCTGGATAGATTGCTGAAACGCGGCGAGACCAGCGGCCGGTCGGACGACAACATTGAGAGCATTAAAAAGCGGTTCAAGGTGTTTGTGAGCGATAGCATGCCTGTGGTAAACTACTTTGATATTGTGGATAAGGTTGCGCGCCTCCAGTGCACTGAAACTCCCGACGCTGTGTACGCCAAGGTTCGCAAGGTTTTGGATGCTCATGGGTGCGAAAAGCGGTAGGACATAGTAGGACATTAAAATTAGCGTTACGGTGTGTGCTGGTTTCGGGCTAGCTCGCAAGCTAGGTCGCCCTATTGGCTCTGTGGTACTCGCGAGGATCGAATGTGGGTCCCCCAAGGGCTTCCAAGCGAGCTTTTACCTCTCCGAGGGTGGCACGTTGAGCCTTGGCAACTCCTGCGCGCTCCATATGTTGCGGCGTGCGCCGGTGGTCAATCAGCTGCATCGAATCGCGGAACTTTAGGCCGCACTCGCGACACTCAAAGGCTGACATTGTCATGCCCAAGGACTACCGAGGAGCCACAGTTGAGGACCTGGATCCGCTGCCGGTGGTGAGTGTTACCCCTGAAACACAGCTGGGCAGTGCGCTTGACCTTAGTTTTGAGCACAGCTTTAGTTACTTGCCCGTGCTGGACACCCAGCGTCAGCTGCTGGGGTACCTGACTGCCGAGCAGTTGGAGAGTGCTACGCCAAAGCAAAGGGCCGAACAGGTTGCGGCGCACTACTTCAAGTTCAACAAGAGCAAAAAGTTTCGGCCAATTACCCCCAGCACGCCGTTGGAGGATCTAAAAGCGTTTTTTGAGAAAGAGGAGTTTGCGGTGATTTCTGATGCCGATCGCCGGTTTGTGCTTGGTGTGGCGACCCCTGCTGATTTGGATAAGTATGAGGCCAGCAGGCCATTCTTGAGGGCTGATAATTAGCCCTAGTTCCAGCCCTCTAGCTCGCCCCTAGCTGCATGGAGCACTCATGTTTATATATACTACCTAGCAATAGTTGTAATTATGGCCACACCCACTACTCAATTTACTTTTCATAAATTCTAGGCGGCCAGCCGCCCTAATCGAGTAGCATACCTAGCTAGTCCCTGGCTACATGCTGTCTGTACTACCAGCCATAGCCATGGCCACAGCCATAGCTACCCACCAACTACTGTCAATGCTCTTATATAAATACTAGGCGGTTGGAGGCGCACCAGAAGTTTCGGGTGCACCCGCACCCTTGGCACGCTCCTCCTCGAGCTCCTTTTGCCGTTGGGCAGCAAGCACGATATCGGCAAACAACGGCGCCTTGTGCTGGGCGTGAGGATGAATTTCGTCGTCGCCTTCTGCGTCCAGCTCCTTGAGCCGCCGCGCAAGCATAATCTTGCCTGCGGCCACGCGCCAGCGTGAGCGCGCGCTGAGCCCGTTGCGCACCTCCACGAGGTCCACGGTGGGCTTGCTCTTGGTGAACCACGCGTCTCCAAGGACATCGTCGATTGTGGGGCGGTTCAGGGGGTTGTACCGCAGAATAGAGTCAATAAGGTCTTTGGCGGTGGTGCTCACATCCTTCCAATATTTCGGGCTAAACTTGATGTGGAACCCAGGCTGCACCTCGTCCAAAAAGCTATCGACATCATCAGCAAAGAAAGGGGAGCGACCGCTCAGCACAGTGTACATCACAACCCCCAACGACCACACGTCGCAGGGCTTGCCGTGACCATCGGGTCCAAATACTTCGGGGGCTGCGTAGCCGAGCGAGCCGGCAGCGCTCTTGATTCTCTCGTCAGGCGTAGCCAAGCTGCGGGCAATACCAAAGTCGGCAAGCCTTAAACTGCTGTGGGGGTCCTCGGTTTCATACAACAAGTTCTCGGGCTTGATATCGCGGTGAACAATGTTGCGGTGGTGCAAATACTGGATGGCCTCGGCGATTTGCCTAATACACTCGCACGCGTCGGCCTCTGTAAACTTGCCGATGTCGCAAATGCGGTCAAACAGCTCGCCACCGGTGCACAGGTTGGTGACCAAATAGTACTTTTCGCGCGACTCAAACGAGTCAATAAACTCAACAATATGCGGATGTTTAAGGCTCTTGAGCAGATTCAGCTCGTCAAGCACCGTTTGCTCGCGGCCTTTGACCTTTTTGCGCAGAATGATCTTGACCGCCACCTGCTCGCCCGTTTCCTTGACTGTGGCCCGCCGAACTGTGCCAAAGGTGCCTGCCCCGAGCGTATCGGTCAGTTCGTACTTGGATTTTGAGCTATAGGTCTCGGGCTGACCGGCCAATTTCTTGAGCAGCTTGTTCATAAACAACAAATAAGCTGGGCCTGCTGCGGTGGGGTAATGCCCCATGGGGCAAGTCCGAGTTGCTGCGGTGCGACTAAATTTAGTTTTTGGATAATTGAATTGATGAATGGTGTGTGAATTGTGTGCTCGCATAAACTTCTACCTTGAGGCCCCGGGCCATCTCCCAGCGGCCGATGCACGTGGAGGCTTGGTAGCTGCAGATTCTCAAACACAAGTGTACAAAATAGCTAGACCAGGTAATTAATTGGGCTTAATGCCAGGGTAATCCAAAATTCCAGAGTCCTGCCACTTGCCGCGCACAATATCGTCCCATTTATCGTTGGCGTCCGACTGGTACTGCAGCACAGTGGCCTTGGTAGCATCGTCAATACTGGTGCATGCAGCAGGTGTGTAGCCATTGTGGAGGTCGGCAACCCACCTCAGTCCATCAATAATTGAAATAATCTCGGTCGTGACGTGGCCCTGAGCGGCAAGCCGGTAGTAGTCGACTTTGGTGCCGCCCTGGCAGTAATAGTTGACACTGCGGTCCACCTCCACCACATCGGCTATCTCGTCCTGCACACCCTGATAAATGATCATGGGGATCTGCGGCGCAGCATGGTATCCAAGCAGCTCATTCTCGAGGCAGCTCTTGACCGCATCAGTGCCCATAATCGAATTACCGCTGTGGTCGCTAGTGTAGCCCCACACATTGACAAAGATGTTGTTGATCACATTGTTCACCAGACAAGTCTTGCCGGCATAGTTGAAGCGCCACTTTTTGCCGGGGTCAAGCTTGGACTGCACGAGCGAGTTGACATCGGGGTAGTCGGTGGTCAAACCATAGACACCAGCAACGCTGAGGGAGCTAAAGAGACCGCCGTTTAAAGTGTACAAAATGTTGGTCAAGTTGGCAACGTAACCGCCAGCAACAGCGCCCACCAAGCTGCCGGTGAGCTCAGGCGCGTAGGTCGGCTGCAGCTCGGACGCGTGGCCAGTAGGCATCGAGCCACCCGAATAGCCCCACATCACAATCTTGTCATAGGTACCATTGGCAAGGCCCCAGTTCTCCTTGTAGCTGAGGTACGCCTTGAGCGAGTCGAGGGTAGAGTAGCCGGCACGCTTGCCGCAGCCAAATGAGGACTTGACACCTTCGTGATCGGGCCAATTGACGACATAGCCAAGCAAAATTAAAAGTTCGAGAGTGGGGTCGGAAACACCAGTAACGATCGAGTAGGACGGCGAGCACTGCAAACTCGCAGAGTCTTCCCACATTTGGTACGAGACCACCTTGCCATTGGGGTTTTCGGGAATAATAATAGTAGTAACATCAGCAGCAGCATCGCCAAAGGTATTTTGTGTACGGTAAGATACCTGGTAGGCCTTGGACACTCCTTCCCAAATGGCAGCGAGGCCCACCTCGCGCACATTGAGCACTGTACCGAGCTCCTTGTCGGTATAAGTGCTGGCATCGGGGCTGTAAAAGTCGTCGTCGCGGGGGTCAATGGCTGTATTGCCCTCGGATCCAACCCAAGCGGTGGGGTCAGGAATCAAGGTGTTTTCAATAGCGATTGGAAACACGGGCTCCCAAGCAGAAGGGATATAGTTGGGGGTAATAAAGAGCTTCAGAAAGGGAATTAGAATGCCTGTAGCGATAACATCAGATACACCGCCGAGCGAAGACAGTGGAAGCGAGGTGCGACCAGACTCGATCTCTGCCTCGAGGGCAGGATCATGGAAGAAGGTTACCGTACCAAATAGGATACGAGCCAGAAGAGACATGAGAAGTATGCAGGGAGTGCGTTCTGCTTTATAGGTTGCCCCTAGGATAGACACATGCTGCATGCATTAGCCTTGCATGTGCATGTTCCTAACTTTTACAGAAACCCCGCGCAGGAATGAAGCGCATTATGCAAGCACAGGCAATGCATCGGACCTGCTTCGGCTAATACCACAATAATTTTGCATGTGCTGGTATGCATTTCAGTGTTTAAAGCTGGCAGTTGTCCCTAAATTCGACTCAATGTGGGCCGAAACAGTCTGTTTATTCGTTTTTCCCGATCTACGCTCCTTCGCCAGCCTACTATTTTGCGAATACCCCTGGAGATTAACGTCCAACTAGCCTACTTTACTCAGTTTCAACGATAGCGCATTGCAGGCGTCTGCGTCGCTATGGCTCCAGCTCGCTTAAAATCGGTCGCGATGACAGTACTTGAATATTAGCGGGGTAACCGGAGGAAAGGCGTGCTCCCCGCCTAACGGCGCGCGCGCTCAGCCAGCTCAAATGATTGTCGCAGCCAGCCAGTGTAACACACCCTTGCCCAGTTTACTGGAATGCGGGTGATAGTGTACCCGGACACATGTCAGTACCCCTAGTTCCTGCAATGCAAGGGCTTGCATTGCATATGTGTATTTTGAGGGTATACAGACGAAACTTGGGGCTACAAGTACATGTGTACGCATTTGAAATTTTGATTATCCAAATTATTGCATTCATCGAGCATCGAAGGCTTTTTCGCGAGAAATAAGGACTTAACTCTAAAAAAGCGCAGATTCAGGGCAGGGGTTCACGTATCGTTTTGGGGTTCTATGCACTCTGAACCAACATTTACCCTCCAGAGTTGAGTGAAAGCTTAAATGGGCTATTTTTGATCAAGAAGCCGGGGTTTGGAGCTTCAAACAAGCTGAAAGACGCTTGACTTGAGGCTCCAGTGCGTCATCTGGGGGATATGTACATAATGATCTACATTTTTCACAATAGTTTACGCACCATTAGCGTTGATGTTTGCGCGTGAATGCTGCAACAGAGCAGAGCGATGCCATGCAGTCTGGAAGATCATCGCGCCGAAGTTTACCGAAAGGCACTGACGCGTCCCTGCTGATGGAATATGACGCAGGTCGGTGAGGCGTGACACTGCGGCTGTGCTATTTTTGTAATAATTTATACAACTTCATTGACTTTTCTCCTCTAGGCGGGTGAACTCAGGCTACCTGTGCTGGGGGCTAATGCTCCTGTCGGATCTAGTTCAAGGACCTGTGGCAGTACGATGAGGGTGAGGCCGCGAGGCACGAGTTTGGGAATTTTTGGTAGTTTAGATGTCAATTATAGTGGTAATGGGGCAGCCTAGGCTGTGGAGGAGGGGAGGTGAGAAATTATCAAGTGGACTACTTCACGTGATGAAATTTAGCTCGTTGGACGAGATTTCTGCCAGAAAACGGGCTTTTCGTGCAATTGAGAATGCGCATGGCCTGATCCGATTTACTCAGTCAAGGCATAGTAGTTGCCCTCTACCATTTTCAAAAACACCATTTGCCTCAAACTCCAATGCCATGTTGACCCAAGCCGCGAGTGTGACTGACTTTTCTGATTTTGCCTGGGGTCAACCCTACTTTTATGGCATTTTGCGGTGGACTCTGCGCAGCTATTATGAGTCTTATTTCGCCCACCTTGCTGTGACCATGCTATGCCTTCACCGACTCCATGCATAAAGTGCTCACTCCAGCCCTGCAATCTCAAAAGTCTTGGCTGCATATTGTTCGTGTGTTTTTCGGCACCCCACCACCTGGGCCTCTCGGCGACCCTCGACTGTCGACCGCCATGGCGGCTGATGGCCTAAACTATACCCTAAAAAAATGCAAAATAACTTGCCAAGGCTGCATGCTGACCGTTTATTTTCTGGTTTTAGGTTACATCAGGGAGCCCGTTGTTTTGGCCTCCTTGGAGGGTTGGCAGCTCGCTGCGATGTGCATTTTTGGCCCAGTCAACGGCACACGGAGGAAGGGGATCAAAGATGCAAGGGAATTAGGATGTCTGTAGAATTCACGCCCAAAACACTGCTGAGCGAATCAAGCGGGAGGGTGGTACGGCCAGAATTAATCTCCGCCTCGAGGGCAGGATCATTGAAGAAGCTCACCGAACCAAAGAGGATACAAGCCAAAAGAGAAATGAGAGATATGCCAGGGGTACATGCCGCTTTCTACGTCTCACTGCCTAAAAACTGATACAAGCTGCATGCAAGAGCCGCGCATGCATGTGCATATCCCTGGTCTTTAGACCAACCCCACACAGGAATGCAAGGGTGCGTCTATGAATCGGCAATGCAAGGGAGTAGATACGGTGAAGAGCATGTCATTTATGCAAGGTTCTGTGCTCTTCTTGGTGCTAAATACAAGCAATCGCTGATGGCCTCGCTTCGATAAAAAAAACGCCTAGAGGCGGGTCATTGCGTTTAAGGACAGTAGCCAAGTTTAGAGCCACTTTAGCGAGCGCGATGCCTCGATTTGTATTTTTTTTTTTCGTTTGTTTTGAGGTACAGCTGTGCGCAAAGGATTTCAGTCTCTATGTACTGTTGAAAAGTTCAAACTAGCCTAGCCGAGCTGTTTCAATCCCAGGATGTCCACGCGGTGCATCGCCTACACGCGTCCAATACCGGCTCGCTTAAAAGATGGGTGCCAATGGCTGTCAGTATTTTGATGGTGGGGCGACGGGAAGGGATACCACCCCACCGATCAGCGCGCCCTCAAAAGTTGTACTTGAGCGAATGTGCCCCTAGATAGTGTATTGGCATGCGTCTAAGAGTAGGTCCGGCCCTGGCACATGTCATAACTGTGCCTCATGCAATGCACAGGCTGCATAGCAGATGTACACTTTGAGGGTTTACCGCTGAAACTTGGGGGTACTCGTACAGCTCTTGGCTTTAGAAAAGTCACAGGCTTGATTTGAAGGTTTTTTGGGGTGAGATGAATTTGAGCGAGGTAGAAAATAGCCCCTAGATTCTGAAAAGAGTGTACATCGTGGGCAGGAGGTTCCTCGGTGCTCGAGTTCACTAATTGAAACGATGAGGAAATTTGCCGCATGCGAGCTAGAAAAAATCCAATAAATTTTGTTGAACAATGATCACGTCTTTTTAATGGGCTGGGCTAAAAGCACGTCTAGACACGATTTGACGCGCTTAACTGGCGGGTCATGTGCGTGTCAGCGTCGGGATCTGCACGAACTGATCTACAATCTCGAAGATCTCGCAGGGTTCATGCGCCAAAGTTTACGCACAAATGGTGATACTCACATGTAAATACAGCAATGGGGTCGAGTATATGCACGTCAGAGGGATTTCCGCGCCGTGCTTGCTACGTGCAGGTATCGAAAGTCGCCGCGGGATACATTCATGGCGATGTAAACATGTGATGTATATTTAAATTTAATGTTGATGTTGATGCCGCAGCGCTAGTATTTACTACAATTCCTCGAGGCTTCCTTTGACCCAAAACCTCCTGGGGCTCCCGATTTGTCATGCTCTACGATCAGCAGGGAACTCCGTACGAGCTCAAGGGCCACGAGCTGGCAGTGGAGAGCGACCCCAAGGGTGAAACCAAGGTGGATGCCCTGGGCAACCTGCTTGGGGGCCGCAAGTACCGTATCCGCACGTTTGTGGTGCCTGCACGCGACAATAAACTGTTTATGCTCGCCAACGAGGCAGCGCACTGCGTGGGCCTCAAGGACGGCTATGCCTTGTTTCGCAGTTACCCGCGGCTCCACAGGGTCAAGTTGACCGAGGAGGACTACGCAGACTATGCAGGTCTCGAGGCGTTGACGGCCCTTAGCGTGTTTCGCGAGTTTGGGGCGTTGGTGGTTGTTGGCGGTAGACGCGTTTCCGACGATTATTACGAGGACGAGGCGCACCTCAAATTTCAAATGGGCGAGCTGGCCGAGCCCCAGGACCGGATCCCGCCCCCTGGTGAGCCGTACAATGTCGAGCAGTGGAGCTCGAGCGAGCAGTTTGTGGCGCTGCCTCAGGCTGTAATGCGCGAGCAGTGGCTGTGCGACCATGCCCAGCAAGCCTCAAAATTCAATTCACACCTTAATCGCCAGCGGGCCAAGTTATGGGTTCCTGAGGGAGTGTACGAGGGCCACACGGGCCTGAGCTTTTATGCCCAGGATTCGCAGCCTCGCAACCCGCGGTGGGCCAAGATTGGTCCCTCGGAGAAAGCGGTGACTGTTTCCACATGTATTGAGTCAAGGCACCGCATTACAACCACGGGGCTGGCTGCAGTGGACCCTTCGGTTTATGAGTCGCTGGATGACGATTTGAAAAAGGCCATTGAGGATCAAATCAGGTACGAGCAGAGGGTTTAGGGCGCATGCTCTACCCTTGCCCTGGGCGCGGGCCCACACGTGCATGCATGCGCCGAACCCGCGCGCGCCTCGCTGCACTTGAAAATATTTAATAAATTACACTAGATTCGACTTGCCGTCTCTGCGGCCCGCCGTGCTGCCCTGAGCACTAACCACTTCGCCCGTGTAGCAGTACTCGCTAAAGCACGCCTGGCACTGCTCAGTGGGGCTCACGCCCTGGCGCTGCTGCTGGCGCAACACCACAGCGCACGCCACACATGAGCGCCACTCAGAGTCCAGTGTGCCATTGTTTTGGGTGGCAATATTGTACCCGTTGGTGATCATGCCTGCCATTTCCGAAGTGCTGTAGCTGAGCTGCAGGGTGTCGACCCCAGAGGCATAACTGTGCTGCTGGTTGGCAATGTACACAATTACGGGGGTATCGGTCTCGTTGCACCCGAAAAAGGTCGGCTGCTCCACATACCCACCGTAAACAAAGGTGGTGGTATCGGGCACAGAGGGGAACTTGAACAGGCCCTGGTCGCTGAACTGGCGCTCGTAAGTGGCCACGAGAGAGCTTCCATCGGGGTAATTAGCGCCGAGCGGCGAGCTGCTCGAGGTATCGCCCGACGCGTCAAAGGCAAACACCACATCGACCTTGCGCTCAGGAATGAGCCACGGCGCTATAGGCACGTTTTGGCCGTCCTCGGCGCCATCCACGAGCGTCAGCTCTCTGGATGTTGTGAGCTTGTTTGTGTTGCCAAAATTCAGAAACGGGTTGGGGCTGTACACGGCGATATCCCAGTTGACGGTACCAAACAGGCTGGCAATGTCCTGGACAAAGCTCTGGACAAAGCTCGGCAACGAGCTGAGGAACTTTGTGAAAACTTGATTAAAGATAGAGGCTGAGGTACCAGTCACAAACCCGATATTGTCGTAACCATTGTAGCACGTGCCCGTGGAGGCGCCATTGTCGACGCTTGAGCCAAGCCATTTGGGGTCCATAAACGCGTGCAGCGTAGGGTCCCATGACCCAATTTCAAGCGGCGAGATTTCAAAAACGGTCGAGTTTGTGCTCACAACGTAGGTGTTTGGCTCGCGGCCCACGGCCACCACCAGCGGGAACGGCATGGCCGCCTGAGTGTACACAGAGCTTGAACGCATATCGCTCCAGTTGATTGTGCTTGCGTGTTTGTTGTCGTTGTTTGAGTACAACTGCCATGACAGTGCACGGCCGTAATTGTCGGTCAAGGTGATTTTGAACCCCGCAGCTTTTTTGGACAAAACATCGCCCAGAATGCTCGTGTAGTACGAAGCAAGGGTCAGCACATCGTACCACGCGTACGGGTCCAGCATGCTGCGGGCCAAATTCCACACTTTGGATGACCCTTGGAGAGTTGAAATTGTAGGGAAACCATTTTGGACCACCGAGGTCAGGAGCCAGTTACCGCCACTGAGGCCGCTGATATAGGTGCTTGATTGCAACAACCCGCCCAAATGACCCTTGTTGGTGGCACCCGCGGTGCGTGCATCAAGCGCAGCAAGCTCGCCAGCGCCAGTGAGCATGGCTCTGTAGCCACCGCCCGAAAAGGCCAGGGCAATTTTTGGGGTTTCTTCGGCCAAAAAGGCATCGACATCAAAATCTTCAAGGTTGGAAGCCTCGAGCCATGACTCTAGAGCGGGCTTGACGCTGGCAAGGCGCGCGCTAACATAGTCTTGCTCGCCAGTCGAGAGGCCACTGGCGTTGCGTACAAGCGAACCGCTGGGGCACGTAGCCTCTTTGGGCGCATAGGCTAGGGCAAGAGTTGCCCATGCCAAATAAATGATGTGCATATAGTTTTGTTATACTTTGGATAACTATATACTCGCGCTGCACGGCGTGCCATGCATATGCGGTAGACGAAACAAGGGCAGACAAGGGCGTAACTGGTAAAAACCAGGGCAATGGGGAGACCGAAATCCCTAGCGTACTTGAATAAATCTCCATATCAAGGAAAATGGCGTGCTTGGCGTTGCCCAATATTCCCAAATTAGATCAAAACCAAGCAGGGCCATGCATGTCAATGCAGGGCAGGTGCATAATTCGGCAAGATCTTCCCCGAATAAGCTCTGCGCGTGCTGAATATACATTGTGCAGCACGGCGTGTTGAAATGAAGAGGATCCAAGCTGCAGATTTAGCAAAGCGAGCCCTGACGTTCGCCCTGACGCGGCCCCTCAGATCTAATCGAAACACGTGCAGATGCTTTGCATGTGATCGTCTACTATGCACGTGCCGCACTTGTTTCAGCTTTGTGCTGCAACACAAAAAGAGCCAAGACACATTTTAGCCGCGCGCGCGCGCGCCCCCTATAAAATGCGGGGGTAAAACGCGCCGCAACCTGTCCTTGCCACATACCGCCCAAAGAGGGCGCCAAATAACTTCCTCGGATTGACCCCACAAACCTGGTTAAGCACCCGAAAGAGTACTATTCAAAGCTCATCAAGACTTATTCTAAGAGCGGATTGCGGTTTGAGCTCGAGCCTAAGGAGTACCACGCCGACAAGGAGATTGTCTATGAGCTGCTCAGAGGCGGGTACCACCAGAACGGGCTAGATGAGGCCTACAAAACAGACAAATAAGCTATGCTGAGCGCACAACATTTGGTTTATTTTATTGATTGTAGGTGCAAATGGATTTTTTCCAGTGAACTGCGGGGCGGCCATGAGGTGACCCTTCATCTGGTCAAAATCGATTTTGATGCGTACGGCAAGCTCTTTGAAGAACAGAGAGTCGACGAGGATCTTTTTTTGGCATTGGTGGGGGCGTATAAAAAGAGTGGCAACCTCGATAGCCCATCATGTCCTGCCTATTTTAGAGCTCGAGTGGGTGCTTCCACTTGAGGAGCTGCCTTTGAGCGTACGGCTGGACCCCGACGTGCTGGCGTTATACCTGCACAAACTGCCGTCGCTCGAGTTTTGCTAGTGTCAAAAATACACACAGCAGGTGCCTAATTGCTGCAGGACTGCTTGATTTGGCACGTGATGCCGCATTCAGTGAACGAATGTTGACGTTGGAGTCATGGAAGCTCGATGAGTGCCGCTCACAGGTCGAGCTGCGGGCCCGCGTGGAGGGGCTGAGGGAGCCTAGTTAGAGCGCTATCAGCGCGTTATTTGTTTCTGTTCAATTGTTCCCACGCCTTCTCGCCCAGGCCGCACCCTCATGCGCTTGGCATGCACACGTGATCGTTCCACATGCAGGCTGTATGCACATGCAGACTTCGTTTCAGATAAATGCTGGGTCACAAAAAAATGTGTTGGGACACATTTGCACCCTTTACCACAAGCGCCAAGCGGAACAAAGCTTGTCCGTCCTTATGCCCTCCAGCGCAAAGCGCCGCGCCAAACGCACTGCCAAAAACAACCCGACACCCAAAGAGGTTTACAAAAATTCTATCAACGTATATCCCAAAAGCGGACTGAATTTCAGTCCTGTACCCGGAGAATACCTCGCGGACAAGGCGTTTGTCTATGAACTGCTGAGACGTGGGTACAGCCCCAACGGGCTGGCTGCCAACTACAAAAGAGACAGGAGCTATTCTCGTGCGAATGGACCAAGCATTTGGTATTTTTGTGGTAAACTGCTCAAGGTTTCCGAGGTCGCCCTTCACCTTGTTACGCTAATTTTTGCCGCCTATTCGCAGTTGCCGCTAAATACAAAAACTGAGCCCAAAATTTTTATTGCTGCTCTCAAGGCGCGCGTTACCGCCAATAACTTTGATGATCCATTCGTGTTTGCGCCGACGTGGATCTTCTCTGACCGCCAAGTAATGCTCGACGCGGCGCGCTTCACGCCGCACGTGCTCCCCAACTTGTCGCCTCAATTCCAGGCGGGCTAGGAGATTGTGCACACGGCGCTCAAGAGCTCGGCGCCAATTATTGGTAGCGGTATTCCTATCTCGCCGCCCCTTCTCGCAAACAAAGAATATGTGCTCACGATCCCCTGGGGCTGGATCCTCTTTCCTAAACAGATTCCTGTGGACGTGCGTCTAGACCCCAAGACGCTGCTGCTAGGCGCGCAAATTGTTGCTGAGCCGAGCCAGCCCGATGAAGAGCTCAACGAGCCGTGGTGGATTTCTACAGTTTGTGCAGCTACACGATCAAGCGCCTCGCAGCGGTGGCGGGGTCTGAGCAGAGACGCGACCCCAACTTTTTAAAGCAGGCCCTGCAGCTGCAATTTTGTGCAGAGGACCTCAAGTTTAATCCCGGGGAGGCCAGGGTATGGCCCTTGTCGCGGTGCTCGGGGCTGAGAGCTTAGCCTGCGCGGAGGTGGGCAGTCCCATTTCTCTGCGCACTACAATTTATTTATAGCTCACTGTTTATATTTTGGGTTTGAATCTGACGGCACTACCCTCGCCCTGGTAGGTCACATACCCCAGAGCCCCACGCTCCACCCAGCCATCACCCATGGACCCACCCGCAAAGCGCGTCAAGCGTAGCCCGCGCCCCATACCTCTGCCGGCTCTATAATATGTTGCAAATTACCTCAATTCTCGCGATTTACTTACCGCTGCAGACACCTGCAAGTTACAATTCGTTCACCAGCGACGAGAGGTAGTCTCACTACAACGTATATGGTCTCAAGCAGGGTATATATGACAACTATTTGGAGATAAAAGACTCCTTTACGGCTGATAAATAGGATTATCCACCATAATTTAGCCTGCTCAGTACGAGAACCAACCTCTACTACATTCTCGCTGTGCTGCGTGAAGGACAACGGCACAACTATTTAGCATGTCTATCTAATGCCCACGAGTCGTTTTTTAGGCACTTGCAACAACAGGCGCGTTTTATTCTAGGGGGCGTGCCAACTTTGCGTATGTTTTTCGCGGCATTCCCGAGGGTATTTGCTCGAATCGGAAACTAGTGCTTCAGCTGATTTTCCTGATCCCCTGATCCATTTGTTCTTTTTCTCCTGAGCTGCAGAAAGATTGGGAGGTAAATTGGATTGCTTTGAGCACCTATGATTTTGAGTATCGCGGTAATCTCATGCCAATACTCTCCTTTGAAATAGGCCGAAACAAGGCCCGCATATTGCGCATAATGAAGCTAAAATGGTGTTTCCCATACGAGGACTGCCCCATACTTTAGGACTTGACCGAGATGTGATGCGTTGGCTCGTCAATATTGTCAACGGGATAGTTGGCGATCGGAACCTGAATTTTTTTTGATGTACGCGGCATGTTTGTCAAAAGGCTCTGCTGTGTAGCCCCAGTCTGTTATGATCGCGACTATCATTTGATCAAAGACGTCATAATGCTGCCTATTGGTGCATACGACGAGGAGGAGGAAAACGTCGAGGACGACAGGTGTACTCCAAAATGGGCGAGAAGATGGATCTTGGATGCGGTCGACCGCTCCAACATGATGCGTACTTGGCAATAAGCCTGGTTGTGATTGTGAATTGTAGTTTAAATTTGTTTAAATAGTTCATACTTCATTGATTAAAAAAAAAAAGGTGTCTCAGTATCAGCAAATATTGCTCTGACCATCTCTGCGCCCGCCGCCATAGCTAGCTAAATTACCATCCCAGCAGTACTTCGTAAAGCACGCTTGGCATTGATCAGTAGGGCTCATGCCCTGGCGCTGCTGGTCACGCAACACAACAGCACACGCAAGGCACGAGCGCCAGTCAGGGTCTAGCGCACCACTATTTTGCGTGGCTACATTGTAGCCGTTTTTGATCATTCCGTCTCGTTCGTCTGAACTGTAGGCGAGCTTGAAGGTGGTTGTGTTTGAGTTGTAGCTGTGGCGTGAGTTTGCCATGTACACAATGAGCGGAACACCCTGCTCATCGCACCCAAAAAATGTTGGCTGTTCGACAAGACCGCCATGCACAAACGTGGCTTGATCGGCAACCAGTGGCATATTGCGACCACGCGCTTGCTTGGACTGTTGACGCAGTTGGCTCGCCACGAGCGAGCTACCAGCCGGGAAATTGGCACCATAAGGCGCGCTAGCATCAGTATCAGCGCTATTGTCAAACGCAAAGATTACATCCACTTTGCGCTCAGGTTGTAGCAGCGGGTATAGAGGAACGCCCTCACCGTCCTCACCACCATCACAGAGATTCAGGCTGATACTTTGAGTGAGGGGAGTGTGGCCACCTTGCCAAGCAAAAAACGGGTTGGGGTTGTAGATGGCAACATCTAGATCACCAATATTGGGCGTACCCAGCCGCGACGATATCCAGCTCGGGAGCTGCGACAACACACGAGGAATGATCTGGTTAAAGATAGAGGAACTCGTGGCGGTTAGAAAGCCTACATTATCGAAGTTAGCAAAGCACGTGGAAGCTTGACCGTTTTCAATTTTTGGCCCTAGGTAGGTCATGTTTGCAAAAGCCGCAAGCGACGGGTCCCAGGAACCCAACTCAAACGGCGTCATCTCGATTACAGTAGTGTCGGCAAGCACCACAGTTGTGCCCGGCTCACGCACGTTGGCAACAATGAGGGGCATTGGCATTTGAGCAGAGGCAAATTGGTCAAAATGTTGGACCGAGCTCCAGGTTGTATTGTCGGCGTGGTTTGCTCCCATAAACAGTTTATTTGCTAGACCGCGAGAATAAACATCGGTAACACTAGTGCTGAACCCCATCCTTGATTTGGCGTTCACATCGTTGAGCATTTGTGACCAGTACTGCACTGTGGCTGGGATACCACCCGCAGGCGCAGCCAAAAAAGATGTGGCCAGGTTCCACACTTGGGACGAGCGCTGCAACTGCTGTACAGACGCCCAACCATTTGCCACCAGTGAGGCGAGGAGCCATGAACCGCCCGACAAGGCAGAGACATAGGTTGTGGCATCGAGCAGGCCCCCAAGGCCACCCGGCAACATGGCATTATCAGTGCGGCTATCGAGTGCAGAAAGTTGGCCCGCACCTGAAAGCATAGCTCTGTACCCACCACCACTAAGGGCGACGCCAATACGAATATCACCCAAATCGTCGGGCACATCAATGAAGGAATCATTGAGCCATTGCAAGAGTGCAGGGCGCACCACCTGTTGACGATCGAGCACCCAGTTTTGCTCAGCAATGCAAAGCGAATCTGCAGTTCGCACAAGAGGGTCTGAAGGACACGGGACCTGGTACGGAGCGTAGGATGCCGAGGCGATACTAATTAGCGCCAGCATGGCCTCGATCTGCATCTTGAGCACGTGAGGTGTTGCGGTCTATTTAATACGTAGGTGTGGTTGGCGCTGTGTTGTGCATTGTAGCGCGTTGGCTGTGCATTGCCGTTGAGTGGCACGCGTCTGCTGCAGCTCGGTGCATGCAAGCTGTCGCACGGTGCGATCAGATGCGACTAAGCGGCCAAGCAACTAGGCAAGCGAAAGTTGAGGCAGAGAAGTTCTATTTTAGTCTAGTCCAACGTGGTGCGGCTAATGTCTATCGTTGTTTCGAGCTTGCCCACGTCGCGCAGGATTTCGCGCATGGCGTGGGCCGCCGCCTCGCGCACGCGTGTCTCATCGGTATCGCTGCCGGCCATTACAATTTTCGCAGAGGCCAGCCAGAGCTCGTGGTGGACCTGCCACAGCGCGATATCGCTCACAAGGGTGACGCCCTTGATGGCGCTCAGCGCCTGCTCGAGCTCGGCCGTGTTGTCATGGCCGACGTGCGACATGACCAGCATGCCGCCAAAGTACTTGCTGACCTGCCAGCCAAAGTAGACCATGGCGAGGGCCATCAGCGGGGTTAGGGCGGTGTCGATGAAGGTGGCCCCTGGGAGAAGGGGAAGCAGGAGAACTACGACGCCAAAAGCGGTTGTAACAGTGCCAAACGGGTTTTCACGCCAGTTTCCGAGTTGAAGCAGGCGTGCAAGCACTGTTGCTTCGTTTAAAACCAGCAGAAACAGGCCCAACGGCGAGGCGCCTTCGTGTGCATCAGGGCGGCCGTGGTGGTGCGCATGGCCGTGCTCTCCCGCCAGCTGCTGTGCCACATCCTGGATAACATGGCTAAAAATATCAAACCCAAAGAAAACAAGCGTGATACTCAGCGCAAACCCCACTAGCGTTTCCGAGCGTTGCAGGGCAAACGGCAGGCGCAGCGAGCTCTGGGTCCAAACCTCAAAGTTGCCTAGCACTTGTACAGCTGCCAGAACCAAGTCGGCTACCACGTCATAGGCCACAAGATGCGCAAATGCGCTCACACTGTGCGATGCGTGAGGGCCGGCAAACAGCGCCCAAACGAGCGCCACGCGGGCGAGCGAATACACAACCTGTAAGGTTTGGCCGCTCGAAGCGCTCTGCCAGCTTTCCTTGGCGGTAGGAATCTCGTGACTGACGGGAATGGCCAGCGGTGCTCTGACTTCAGGTTCCTGGAAAAAGTTGATGGAAACCGAGCTGTGTTTATAGCGGTGACCGCGGCGCTGGCTTGCACGCGCGGGGCTTGGCCTTGCGGGACTTGCCGTAACACTCTCAAACTGGAATGGGTTGCGCAGGGGGCTTGGGCTACGAGCCATGAGCAGGGGGCTGGGCGAGCGCGGGGGCGCAAATGTGGGCGGCGCCAGCGTCACGTCCCCGAACATCGACCGCGGGCGCTCGCGTTCATGTGAGGGGTTCTTGAGGCGCCCTCGCTCAGACCGCTCGGACATGTCTCGGATGTGTCAGTTGTGGAGGTGGAGGAAAGGGGTAGAGAATGAGGATAAAATATATAATTACGGGTGTTTGTGTGGGGTTGGCGTTGAGTGTTTAGAGTATAAAGGGAAATGGGTGGGAGATGGGAGTTGGGAGCTGCACCTTGTGTTGCTTGGACTGTGGTTACCCAGGTACCTCGAGGGTACCTCCAAGGAGCACTGCATCTGAAACATATCACATGGTCTGGGTAATTTGCAGGGTCATAAAATGTGCTGGGAAACATGCACACGCGTGCATGCGCCAATGCACCATGCGCCGTGCTGACCATGCCCATGCCCCACCTAGCCCATGGCCCACTATGGCCACCCATGCCAGGGCACCCAGCCCACCCTTGGGAGGTCACCACCTCGCCACTAACTCCGCTTGAGGCGCTCGCCCCATTCAGCAACCTCGCCCGCGCTATCCAACTCGCGCGACCCCAAAATGCTGCGCTTCTTGGGCCGCAGCCGGCGCTCTGTCTGCTGCAGGCTCTTGCGCAGCGGGTGATCAGGTCCCTGCACCGAATTGAGCAAGTACTCGGCAAGCGCATGCAACCAAAGCACATTAGTGCGGGGCTGGAACGCGTCCCACTGCGGATTAGACTTGTCGGGGGAAGCGTCCATGAGCAATTCTTGCATGGCCCGGTAGACGTTGCGGTTGCGCTGGTCGCCAACAAAGAAGTGGGGCGAGTCGAGGCGAGTCGAAGCCACCGCGTCTGCGCCCGCTCCCGGCAACCGCAGGCGGCAGTACTCCAGGCCGCCAATCGAGGCCTCAGTGCGCTGTGTAAAGGCATTGCGCCTAATAAAAATTGTTTCTGGGCGCAAATCACGGTGCTCAAACTGCAGGCGGCGCTCTGCCACGCTCAGCGAGCTCGCAACTTGCCAAAAGATGAGATACGCATCGGTCCATGACGCCAAGGTGAATTCAGGGAGGGGCACTCCTGCGTCCTCGAGGGTGTGTACGAGGCACAAATCGGGGTCGGCCCCAACCACCCTGGATGATGCAGTCTGAACAAACCCCGCAGGCGCGCATTTATAGGCGCTGAGGGTCCGCACGACCTGGTCGAGGGGTGCACCGCTGGGCCCGAAATCTGTGCGGCTTGTAGGTCCCTGGGCGGGCTCGGGGGTATAGTTTTGGTCCACTTCAGTTTGGCCGCAAAGGCTCAGCAACTCCTCGAGCAAAGCGCGCTGCTGAACGGCGTACGAATCCTCGTCGCCTTTGAGCGACAAAAGCGACTTTTGGGCGCGCAATTTGCTCTGGAATTTTTCGCGGGAGTCATTGACAGGCGTCGGCAACGAGATGAGGTTTGAGGTAGAGGGCCGCGCGCGCGGAACAAGGAACGAATCGCGAAGGCGTGCCATGCTGCCTGGTTTGGGCTCGCGACTGGGCGTGATGAAGCCTGCCGAGGGACTCGCGGGAGTCATGCTCTTAAAACTAGAGGCTGAAGCGCGCCGCAGGTTCAAACTCAGCGTGCTGGCCCGCCGTTTGAGCGGGTCAATCAGGCTGTTTTCCTTTTCGCGGTTCATGAAACTGGAATGTTGATAAGCAGTCACGCGTAACTCAAGGGGGCCAAAAGTATGCGAATGCGTTCTTACATGAAAACTGAAATAAAACTAGTTTTGTATATAAAAAACATGAAAAACGCGTGAACCCAATAGGTTTCTCCGAGGAGACTTGTTTTTGGCGTTTCTCGCTTAACCCTCGCTAAACCCAAACAAGCAGAAAATAAATATTGCGAGCAGTGGCCAAGGTGTAAAAGGAGGACCCTTGAGGCTGTTTGGAGTTTGTGATGTATTTTAACGCGTCTGGCGCGTCGCGTGGCGTACCGTGGCTCGTGCGCCGCACTTGACCTCAACCTCCCTCGGGACCCTGGTCTACCCGGCAACGCCTGAAACTCAAAATGAAACTTTTCACACTGCGCCCTAACCACCCTCGTGAACATCAATTACCGCCTTTGCCGGATCCCACGGCCCCGAAATTTGGTCCTTGTACTTTTGACTTTTCAGGAACCACCACGGTATGCCAAATGCCACGCCTGTCTCGGCCAGTAGCCACCCAATGCACACTATAGGCCCCACAAATGCCGCGCTCAAGACAGCTCCGCTCACGCACAAGCCTACAGTGTATCCCTGGAACGTCATGGCGCTCATCCGTCGCACCCAAAGACCGGCCGAGGGAAGCAGGACAAACGTCTGCATGGTAAACATTAAAAAGTAGAAAACTTGGTCGGCAGTTGCCAATCGGCTGGAAAATACGATCGTGGCAGTTAGGGCTGTGTTTGTGGCCATGACGCGGGTGTGCCGTTTGTCGTCCATGGGCAGGCTCGCTAGCACCACATAGAGCAGGCAAAGCCAAGCCCCGAGATGCCAGATACTGTCGCTTGAGGTTGCCCGAGTCAAGCTCAAAAAGACTGGGCTCAGGGCGCGCGTGACCATTGTTAGGAGAGCCACGCTCTTGAGGGTATGTGCCACACTTTTCCGGTGGTCTGAGCGGCTCCAAAAGCAGAACAGCACCAGGGAATGCACAGTTGCGGCACCGCATGCCACGCGGGCATCCAACAACCCCCTATAAATGCCCACAAACACTGAAATAAAGATCTGGACCAGGGCCACATTTAGCACCAACAAACTGGCGTCTTGGACTACCGGCCAGTACTGGTAGGTCTTGACGTTGTGGTTTCGCCGTAGTTGGCCCATAAAGCTTGCAGGGACATAGTTGTCTGGGTACCCCTGGCGCACCCAAAGCACTTTTTTCCACATGCGGCGAGCTAGACGAGGAGCAGCGAGAGATGGGCCTTTGTCATGACGCTGGCGGACGAGATCCCAGAGGCCCAGCCGGGCGTCACTGCGCACGAGCGCCTTTGGGCACAAATGGATACCCTCAAACAGGACGTGGAACGTGCGCAAGACGCCCAGCGCACGCGCATGGTCTCGAGCGAGCAGCATGTGGACGCCATGGCCAATTTATACAAATTACAGCTGGATTTCCACCAGAAAATGATGCAGCAGGATGCTAACCTCGGAATTGACCACTACAAAGAGCTGTGGACGGTGGGAGACCCCGAAGTTTTGCGGGCGCGGCTGTTTAGCGATCCACACTTTGAAGCGTTAAATCAAAACGTTTCAAAGAGTTCAGCGGCAATTACGGCGCTAGCGAATGCCATGCACGGCGTTCCGCGGGACCGGTCAAAGCGGGACTGAGGTGTAGGTTTATTTATTATCTTTCTAATGGTTGACCAGCCGGCCAAGAACGAGAGCTGGCCGCTGGATTTAGTTGATTTGGAGAAGGAGGTGGATGGAATTGATGTGGGTGAGCCTAGTAAAGCCCCTCAGGCAGGCGTGCGTGACCCCAAGCAGCTTGGGCAGGCCGGGGGGGCCACCCCTGATGTATCCCCATCAGCCCCCGCGCAGGCCCCCGCGTATTCCCCTCAGCACACCCCTGAGCACCCTGAGCGCCCCCCCGATATATCCTCAACCGAGAGCGACGCCACTGCCTACGACAGCGAGGACGACTATGAAGATACTCTCGAGGTCGATGCCGAGTCTGAGTTTGACGAGGACGCCAATGAATTTGATGAAGATGCCGATGAGTTTGACGAAGATTTTTGAGTGCTTTGGAGCTCGATTTATTTAATTAGATAGCTAAAGTTGTGCAGATCACTCGCAGGTGCCCTGTGCAGAGCTCGGCGCTACGCTCGGCGCTACGCCTACGCCCGGATCAAAAACGGTTTCCCCTCAATCTTAACCTGGGCTCTCTCAACCAAATCATCACCCACCGCCACGCGGATCCGCTCGGTAGTTAGCGGGGCCTCAATATGAGTATCCATTGCTAGGCCGCGCTCGGCGCGCGCCGTCTTGATGGCGTCACGCACAGCAAACATCACGCTCGAGCCGAGGAATAGAGGGGGCTCGCCGATACCTTTGGACCGGTGAATGGTTTTGAGGTGGGAGAAATCGCGGTCGGCAAGCATCTGTACGTTGAAATCCTGCGGGATATCCCTGAATCCAGGGATCTTGTAGTTACCGGGCCCGCGCGTAAACAGCGATCCGTTCTGGAACCAAAGACTTTCCTCCATGGCGAACAAGCCCTGGCCTTGGACGAAGGCACCCTCGATCTGACCATAGTCAATGGCCTTGTTGATGGGGCGGCCAATGTCCATAATGATATCGGTCCTGAGGTTGGCCCAGTCGCCAGTAAGAGTGTTTACCTCGACAAGAGCGATTGCACAACCCTGTGTATAATAGAAGAAGGCCGGTTTGGGGTTGGGGTCGCCGAAAACATAGCCGATATCAGGCGTCTTGTAAAAGCCGTTGGCGCTCAAATTGACCCGGTCAAAGTAGCACGCGTGCGCCAGTTTGGACATGGGCACATCTTTACCCAGCTTCTCACGGTACGGCCGCAAGCGCTCGTTGAGCTGGTCGCACGCGTTCTTGACCGCCATACCGTTCAGGTCGCTCGAGGCAGACGCCGCCGAGGCGCTCGTGTTTGCCACCACCTGGGTCGACGTCTCGCTGATAAACACGTTGTCCAGCTCGACTCCCAGCTCTTCGGCGCAAATCATGGACATTTTCGTGTGCAAACCTTGGCCCATCTCGGTACCGCCATGGCTCAGCAGCACGCTGCCGTCCTCGTAAATGTGCACGAGCGCGCCCGCTTGGTTGAGGAAAAGCGCGCCAAATGCCACCCCGAACTTTGTTGGGACATGGGCCAACCCCCGTTTAATCCATTTGCTTTTCTTGTTGAACTCATCGACCTCCTTGCGCGCCTCCTCATAGCCAAACCTCTCTTTGAGCTGCTTGGCCATGATGGGCACCGTAAAGTCTTGGCCGATATTTTGCTTGTAGGGAGTGACGCCGCCCTCGAGTGGAAAGTAGTTGCGCTCGCGCAGCAGCTCATAGTCGATGCCCAACCGCTCGGCCACCGTGTAGATGATGGACTCGGCGCTAAACATACCCTGGGGCCCGCCAAACCCGCGGAACGCCGTGTTGGACGCCGTATTTGTCTGGCACGGCCACGCCTTGATGTAGCAATTCTTGAAATCGTAGCAATTATGCGCGTGCAGCACCGCGCGGTCCATAACGCCCTTGGTGAGGTCCATGGAGTACCCGGCGTTGGCGTACAAATCAACGTGGTACGCAGTGAATTTGTAGTCCTTGTCGAGCGCAACGCGCCATTTAGCCAAGAATGGATGCCGCTGGCCCGCCTGCAGCATATCGTCGTAGCGGCTGGGGATGATCCGCACCGGCTTGCGGAACTTGCGCGCGGCAACGGCCGCAATGCCCGAATAGTGGCAACACCGCGTCTCTTTACCGCCAAACCCACCTCCAAGGCGCTTGACGCGACACACAATGCGTGAGGCAGGCACGCCGAGCACCCGCGCGGCCAGCAACTGCGACTCGGTCGGGTTCTGGCTCGAGCTGTAAACCTTGTACTCTTGCCCTTCTTCAGGCACAACGATGGCGCCTTGCGGCTCGAGATAAAAGTGTTCTTGCGCGCCCATGCGCGAGCTGCCCTCAAAGTAGTATTCAGAGTTGGCCAGGTGGTGCTCGGGGTCACCCTTTTCAATGATGGGATGGATATCGAAAAACGACTTGGCTTCAATCGCTTGCTCAATGGTGGTAATGTGCGGCAGCTCCTCGTACTCCACCTTGACTAGTCGAGCCGCCTTTTGAGCGATTTCTTGCGTGGTTGCGCAGATGGCACCAATGCAGTCGCCAGGGTAGAGCACGGTATTATCCTCGCAAAAGTACCGATCAGGACCGATATCGGGGAAGATTCCGTACCGATTACTGCCTGTGACATCATTCACATCCACATAGCCCTCGACGCCCTCGAGCTCGAGCGCTTTGGAGTAGTCCACGCTGAGGATCTTGGCATGGGGTTTGGCGCTCAAGACCTGGACACAGTGCAGCTCGTTGTGAAAAGGAGGCATATCGTCCACGTAAATGGCCTCACCGGTCACCTGTTTTTGCGCGCTCAGGTGCATATCGCTCTTACCCACAACGCGCTCCTCGAACCGGTTCTCAATTTCGCGCGAGCCGGTGGCAAAGCCGCGCGTGACCTCGCCGAGGGCCGCTTCGTCAAAGGAGTTGCCGAGGCGTTGTTGCAGCCGCTGGTAAAAAATGTAGAAAAACGACAAAATCAGCGAGCGCCGAAACACGGCCATACCGCCGGGCACGCCGTACGGCAGCTGAAACTCGGCGTCGAGGCCCTTGAGGACCTTGGCAAGCAGCTCATCGTTGAGCTCACGCCCAACGAGCAACGCACTAGTTTTTGCGAGCACAGTAATAGGGGCCACACCACCGTAAACGAGCGTGCACTGCTCGACCTGACCAGCGGGGCTCACCGTGGCGCGCATGGCCGCAGTCACAATTGAGATATCGTCGTCTTTGCGTTTAGCTTGCTTGAACGCCTGCACGATCTCACCTGCCTTTGTTTCAGGCACGAAAACACGGCACAGCACCGAGCCGGGCGGCACGAGCGTCTTGCGGTACCCGGTGAAAAACGGGTTTGAAGCGTCGCCCATGAGGAATTCGCGCTCGGTTCCTGCGTCCCAGACCACCAACTTTGCATTCGCAGCCACCAGGATCGGGTTCAGGTCGGCAATGGGCGAGGCGGTGGCGATATTTCCCGCGGGCGTCGCGCAGTTGCGGACCTGCCGGCCGGCAAAATACTTGAGCTGGTTGGCGATTGCCATATAAGTTTGGGAGCGATCGGGCCCGATTTTCGCCGCTAACGTCTCGAGTTTGTGCTCCAAATCGCTCAAGCTCAAATTAGCGCCAAACCAAACGCCCTCGCCTTGGACATGCTCAAATGTCTTGAGAGCAGGGATATCGTTGATGAACGCACATACCGCGTGCTCGTCACCCCTAATCTTTTGCTCAATTTGGACTTCGGACGCACCGCCAATGAATTTCACGCCGGGATGCTGCCCTTTGAGGGCGTACAGCTCGTCGAGGGTCGTGGGCCGGTAAAACAGCGTATCATCGTACTCGACTTTGAACGTTTGCATTTTGTGAGCCTTGAGCTCTTCAGGGAACGCCAGGTCAAGCTTTGGTTTGTACTTTTTCAGCGGAAGGCCGTTGGGGGTCGTGAAATCAATCTCGCCTTCGAGCAGGCCAGGGGCATCTCCAGGCCCACGCTCAGGGGCATCCCCCTCCGAGGCCTGCGTGAAAATGCTCGACTCTTCGTTTGCGCGGCCGTGGGTGGTCCCGTTCACGCCGTTTGAACCGGTGGCTCCATTGGCCGTGCCGTTGGGCCCGTCTTGGTTTTTCTGCAATTTGCAGCACTTGTTGCCCATAGCGCACCCCTCGGGCTCCTTGCCCGGCTTGGAAAACGTATAGGCCGCGTCAATAATCGGCTTGTACCCGGTGCACCGGCACAAATTTCCATCAAACGCCTCGCTGATTTCTTCCTTGGAGGGCTGCGAATTGGTGCGCAAGAGCGAGTACAAACTCATAACAATGCCGGGCGTGCAAAACCCGCATTGCGAGCCGTGAAATTTGGCAATTCGCTCCTGAGCGGGATGCATATCCTCAGAGGTGCCAATGCCCTCCACAGTGATGAGGTGCTTTCCCTCAAGGGCAATAAGCGGGACAAGGCACCCATTAATTGCATAGTACTTGGCTTTTTTGGCTTCAGGACTCCACTCGGCGACGGTCATTGTACACGCGCCACAGCCGCCCTCCTGGCACCCGAGCTTGGAGCCGGTTAGGCCAATGCTACGCACGTACTGAAGCACTGTTTGTGCCGGGTTTACATTCTTTGCGGTGTGCCTTTTACCATTAATGTATAAAAGCATCCTATCAGGTTGAGGAGATATCAATACTGAAGATAACGCCGTTAGTCACGTGATGAAACTTGGAGGGCGGGTGAGGAGCCGGCTCCAATAGAACTACACTTCTGAGAGCTTTCTCTTGTTTCATGTAGTATGGACATGTGAATATTTAGCTCAACTGCATGCAGGAGATCGCTGATCGGATCGACGATTTTCACCGAGATTCGCCGCGTACGCCCTATTTCATACACTCTAGCTAATGTACTATTCGAATTCTAGCCAAGTATGCACCAGAAAACGTCTCCACCAATCACCTTCCCTAGCAAGGAGCCATTTTCAATGGATTTTTATGCACCCCGACGCACCATGCAGCACCCCCACACTAGCCGCTTCCCGGCCTTGCCGTGTTACATTAATCTACAAATAAATAGTTGCCCGCCTCAGATATTAGAGTTGGCAGCGTTTTCGGCTCGTAATTCTGCCCGCTCTCCCACAGTTGGTTCGGGCACAACCTCGTTTATTCGCGCGAGCTGCTGCAGCTGCCTGTTTTCCTCCATCAGTTTAGAAAGCATATCAACAGTTTTTTCAAGCACTGTGGCCTCTGACCGGCTCTGGGTCGGGTCGAGCTCAGGGACGATGGCAGTTATCCTGTCAAACCCTTTTCGAATGGCTTCGCGGCGTTTCTTCTCGCTATTCACATGATTTTGTTTTCGGTCGTCTGCACTGAGCGGATCTTTGCGTATTTTTGCTCGACGGACGGACGGCGGCATGTGACAGACAATGGCTTTGCTGACTGTACTGACGTGACGCGAACTGTCGGTCGGGATCTAAGATGCGACAGTTCTGAAACATATCTGAAACGTTGTACTATGGAAAAGACGTCTATTAAATTAAGAGTACCAGGGGCAGCCACGCGGCCAATTGTGCTGTAGCGGCCATATTGGCCTGCTCAACTGTTTGTGCCGTTGACTCCTGCACGGCAACTCCAGTGTGGATGGAGCTCAAAATCGTGGCGCTGCTGCTGCTGCTGCTTGTGCTGCTCAGGGTCACAGTAACGTCGCTATAGCTCGTCACAACAGTGCTTCCCTCCTCAGAGCCGGGGCTGGGGCTGTAGCTGGAGCTAGGGCTCGCGGTGACAGCAGCAGCGGGCGTAGTGTCTGGGCTCGTAGTCACGGCCACAGAGCTAGTAGCGCTCACAATAGTCGAGGTTGTACTACTCTCCTGGTCAGGCTCGTTAGGAACAGTAGTGCTGCTTGACTCGGGAGTGCTGGCCTCAGCAGTGCTGGTCTCAGCAGGAGTAGTTGCAGGGGTAGGGGTAGCAGGAGTAGTCTCAGCAATAGTCTCGGGAGTCGCGGGAGTGGTCTCGGAATTTGTAGGAGTCTCGGAAGGCACAGGAGTAGTCTCAGAAGTAGTCGCAGCAAGGACAGTCTCAGAGGTAGAAGTCTCAGCAGTAGTAGTCTCGGAGGCAGAAGTCTCGGTCACGCTCGTCGTGGGGGTCACAGCCTCTGAAGGGGTCTCCATACTAGAAGTTTTTGTGTCAGGGCAAAAGGTAGTGTAAACAGTAATACCCGAGGTAACAGTTGTGATGAAGTCAGGCGAGGTAGTAGTGGTGGAGCAGCTGCTACACTCGACAGTAGAGCTGGTAGTCTCGGTCAACACGATAGTGGTGGGTGAGGTGCTAGTACTCGAGCTCAAGCTAGTGCTAGAGACAATGTCAGGTTGAGGCGGGGTAATGCTCGAGGAGGTGCTAGAGCTGCTGTTGCTAGGAGTGCTGCCGCTAGGGGTGCTGCTGCTAGTGCTGGTAGAGCTGATAGTGGCCACAGGGGTAGAATTAGGGCAATTGTAACTGCCATCATCACCAGTAGTTGCCGAGGCACCATCGCTGCAGCTGAGAGTCGAAATGCTAGTAGTAGTTGTAGAGCTGGGAGTAGGGCAAGTGTAGCTGCCATCAGTACCGGTAGTGGCTGAGGCACCATCAGAGCAGCTGAAAGTCGAGGAAATAGTAGAAGTAGTTGTTGAAGTGGGAGTAGGGCAAGTGTAGCTACCATCGATACCAGTAGTGACAGTCACGCCGCCAGAGCAGCTGGGAGCACCGGTAGTAGTGTAGCAGCTGAGGGAACCACTAGCATCGGTAGTCGAGATCCAACCAAGCCTGCAAGTGTGGATGATCTGGGTGGGGCTAGGGCAGTAGAGCGAGCCGTCGGTGGCGGTCAGAGCGGTGCTTCCACCAGCACAATTAGGTGTAATAGTAGAGCCCGAGGTGGTTGTAGGGGTAGACGAAGTAAAAGTAGTAATAGGCGTGGGGCAATAGTAGCCGCCACCGAGGCCATTAGTAGCAGAGGCACCATTGTCGCAGCTTAGGGTGGAGGCCGTGGCACAGTAGCGAGTGCCATCAGAGGCAGTTTGAGTTGCGCCTGTGCTGGTAGGATTGTAGCAGGGTGTCGAGAGTTTGCCGCAGTATTGAACTGCAACGGTTGTGTCGCCCAAAATGGTAAACACTTGGCCATCGGCAGTAAAAGTGATTGTAGGGCCAGCTGCGGTAGACTGGGCAGCCACAAGTGCAAACAAAAGAGCAAACATGGATGTTTTGGATGTCGAGTAGCAGCTACGAATTATATACTCTTTTGTCCTGCCCTCCAAGTTGGTGCTGTAGGTGCATTTCAGGGTATCGCAGCCGGGTGCCATGACAGGGGATTGAAGAAATGACGGCAATTAATTACCAAAAGTTGGGAAGTCTCGAAATTAGCTCGATCAGATGCGTTTTTTGTGTCGGGCACTCCAAACCGCGTGTGCCATTGGCACCTTCCTAATTCGGTCGTAGGACCAAGTGACCCACACGCGGCAATTCTGAAACAATTTGGTAAGCGTTTCATATTGGCTCGGGAGTGAGGCTTTGAGCGAGTGGCGGCAAATATCGCGCAGATTTTAACGGGCCGGAAACAAGCACAATGGGGCGAAATTTTAGTATGCATTTACATTCGCTAAATCTGGGACGTCCGCCTGAAACCAAGTTTCGGCGCCATGCACGATCTGCATATTGCGATTAGTCATTCTACCCCCTAAAAGAAGGGGCCCCTATTGCATAAAAGGGACCGCAGCCCCGACTCTTTGACTTAGTCGTAGTCATGAGCATCCGCGGCAAGACATTGACGTACCGGTCAATGACCCAGGATATGCGCAGCATCACGTTTGAAGTTGGCGACCAGTACGAGGTCGGTCAGGTGATTGGGGAGGGCGCCTATGGCGTTGTGTGCAGCGCAACGCACCTACCGAGCGGCCAGCGCGTGGCGATTAAAAAGATTCACCCGTTTGAGCGGCCAATGTTTAGTTTGCGCACGCTGCGCGAGATTAAACTGCTGCATCACTTCAACAATGAAAACATCATCGGCATTTTGGACATTCAAAAGCCGCCTAGTCTCGAGCAGTTTCACGATGTTTACCTTATTCAGGAGCTCATGGAGACCGATATGAGCCGCGTCATTAACTCGCAAGCTCTGAGCGACGACCACTGCCAGTACTTTACCTACCAAATTTTGCGCGCGCTCAAGGCGCTGCACTCTGCCAACGTACTGCACCGCGACCTCAAACCCAGCAATTTATTGCTTAATGCCAACTGCGACCTCAAGATTTGCGATTTTGGCCTCGCACGGCCCAGCACCACCGGCCCCGAAGAAGCAAACAAGGTCGGGTTTATGACCGAATATGTGGCCACGCGCTGGTACCGCGCCCCCGAAATTATGCTTACTTTCCAGCATTATACCAAAGCGATCGATGTGTGGAGCGTGGGCTGCATTTTGGCCGAGATGTTGAGCGGCCAGCCCCTGTTCCCCGGTAAGGATTACTGCGACCAGCTGAGCCTGATTTTGGATGTGTTGGGGTTCCCGAGTGAAGAAGATTTCAACAACATTAAGAGTAGCCGCGCGCGCTCGTATATCCGCGGGCTGCCGACCCGCCCCGGGCGCAGCTGGCAGTCGCTGTTCCCCAAGGCCACCCCAGCAAGCTTGGACTTGCTGGACAAGATGCTGACGTTTGACCCGGGCCGCCGCATCACCGTGGAAGAGGCGCTCGAGCACCCGTACGTGGCCCAATACCACGACCCGAGCGACGAGCCCGGGGCAGGACCGTTGCCCCAAAACTTTTTCGATTTTGAGAACCGCGATGATTTGACCATGGAGGAACTGCGCCAGCTGATTTATGACGAGATCCACGAGAGCCAGAGCGTCATGGACGCACCCAAGGTGCCCCAGCCGGTGCAGCCTATGGTGGCGGCCTGAGCGCGAGGGGCGCCTCACCCCGTGGGCACCCTCTCCCTTGCTAGACTTTGCTAGACTTTGATGTAATTTATTTTCACTATTACCACAATCATGTGACCCAGGTCAGATGGCAATTGGAACCTTGTCCCAGCCAGGCCAAGCCAGGGTCAGCATGATTCACGCCCAGATCCAGCTGCGCCATTGGCAGCTGCGCGACCTCTTACGCCCAACTACCGATGGCGTTGTATTTTCCGAAGGCCCAAAATTGTGCTCCACAAGCCTCGACGGCTCTGAACGCCGCGTCCTGGCCACGCTCCCAACGGCTCCACACTGCCTCGCCTTGGACCCCCAGCTCAATCTCGGGCTCTGTGGCGGAGCAAACGGGTCAATTGGCCAGGTTGTGGCCATCAACATCCAAACTCACACCGTGGAGGCTTTTGCAGTCGGCAACGAGCTCATCAATGCTGTAGAATTTGGCCCGGGGGCCACAGCACTCGCATGCAGTAATGACGGCGGCGTTTATGCAGCTCAACTTGACCGCGCCCCTGAATTGTGTGCTCGAGTTGATGCAGGCATGCCTGTACAACTCTATAGCGGTTCAAAACCACCAGTGGGCGCTCGTGGGAGACAAGAGTGTAGTGCAGATTTGGGACCGTATGCGGCTCGAGCGAACAGTGCAGGCACCTCTTGGAGCTGATGTGGGAAGCTGTGTGGCCTTTGATGAGGCTGGGCTACTGCTGGCAGCAGCGTTTCAGGGTGGAGTTGGGCTCGTGTGGGACCTTCGCAGCATGGCCGAGCCGTTGACGACGATTCACAGTTTGAGCCATGCTCGACAACGATCGGCTGGGGCCCTAAGGGTAACCCGGTTTGCGCCTGTAGGCCTGGATAAGTTGGTGTTTAGCGAGGACCATGGCTGTGTGCACTCTATAGATTTGGGGACCCTCGAGCACCTTGTGCTGCCGCTAACTACCGAGAAATGGAAGAGTGCACGCGAGTTTAGAGTTGTGCCCTATGAATTGCCCGAAACTTTGGGGGTGGCCGTGGTGGGTGACCAGTTGGCGGTAGGTACTCCAGAGGGTATTCTAGTGCAGGGGTTGCCAGAGAGGAGAAAATATTATAATTTTAGGTAGGCTTACGACTTTACGACTAATTTAGCTGCATGTGCCTCCTCCGGTTTAATTTAGCTGCATATGCAGCTGCAGCCATCGCCCGAGCGGCATACAGGCGATGGGGCTTTGGCGCATCTGGGGCGGGTCGGGTAAGTGGTTTTAATGCGTTTTGGTACACTCAGTGTAGAACTATAAAGAATATTGATTTTTTATTCCCCAAAAGGCTCTGCCCAGCTAGAATCCCCATACGGACTGATGTCATTCTGCAGCACCAGCTCCATCCCAACTCGCTATGCACACCCTTTGCAACCAAAGCGCATTTTATAACTACAAATGTCCCTTGCCCCTCAGCACGGTGCTAATAGACTGGGCAATGTACTTGACATTCTGGGCATTCACGCCCGCCATCGACACACGGCCGTTACCCGCCAAATAAATGTGGTACTCGTCCACAAGCGTTTTGACCTGCTGAGGACCCAACCCAGTGTAGCTAAACATGCCAATCTGGTTCGTAATGTGCTCCCAGGTGCCGGGGGTACCCAGCTCCTCCAAAGCGTTGCGCAGCTCGGCGCGCATGTTGATGATCCGCTCGGCCATGGTCTTGATGTTTGCCTTCCACTCGGCATAGTGCTCGGGGTTGGTGAGCACGTGCTGGGCGATGCGTGCGCCGTACGCGGGGGGGTTGGAGAACTCGGCGCGTGTGAACCGCTCGAGCTGTGACACAGTGGCTTTAACGCTCTCTGTAGTCGCCTCTGGGTCAACAAAGTGGATAGCACCGGCACGCTCGCCGTACAACCCCATATTCTTGCTAAAAGACTGGGCAACAACCAAGGGCACCTTGGCCTTGGCAAAGTGGCGCACGGCCCATGCGTCATTGTCCAAGTCACCTGACGCAAAGCCCTGGTACGCAGAGTCAAACAAAACAAACAGCTGGCGGTCCTGCACCACCTGGAGGATCTGCGACCACTGCTCGCGGGTGGGGTCCACCCCGGTCGGATTGTGAGCGCACGCGTGCAGCAGAACGGTGTCGCCCTTTTCAGCTTTACTCAAAGTGTCGAGCATGCCGCCCAGGTTCAGCGAGCGCGACTTGGCGTCCCAGTAAGGGTACTTTTTGGGGCTTAGGCCGGCGTGCTCAAAGATGCTCACGTGGTTGGCCCAGGTGGGGTCGCTCACCCAAATCGTTTTGCTCTTGGTGTCGTAAGTGCCAAAGTGCGCCAAAAACTGCGCCGCCATGTGGTTGGCGCCGGTGCCGCTGATGGTCTGGACGCTCGCCACTTTGGAGGGCTCAACGCTGTCACCCAAGATCAACTTGGCCGCAGCCTTGGTGAATTCCTTGTTTCCACCAATTGGCAAGTATTCATGGTTTACTTGAGAGTCATTGGCAAGAGCAATGTCCACTTTCCGCACAACAGGCAACACCCACGGCTGGCCCTCGTTGGTACGGTATGCGCCAACGCCCAAATCGCATTTGTTGCTGTTGGAATCAGCCTTGTAACGGGCCATCAATGCAAACAGGGCATCGCCCTCAACTTGAACGGGATTTACAATCGGCATTATGACTCAGGTACGGCTCCAGGCTGCGTTATATCACCCCTTCCTATCGTGCCCTAACCCGGCCCCGCATTCGGTTGCGCGGGGTACCCCTGCCCAAAGCTTTCGGAAAACATAAATCGTCTAGAGCGCTTTTCTAGTTTGGTGTATACAACCTGAATTTCACCCTCGGCACCGTGCTCTAGGGATGTGGTGCCCCGATGGCCAATGAGTGTAGTCTTGAAGCGAACGCCCTGTGGATCAAGGAATGCACTCTTATATCTTGCCAAGCACAGCTATCAGCTAATTCTTGCACTCTTCTCACTTGATCCCCAACTACCTGCCAGAGTCCTGTCAAAGCTCTCAGCCTCAGGTGCACTTTTATACCCTTTTAGTTCTTGATAAGCTCACATAGTTATAGCTAGTCTAATCCCTTTAGATTTACCTCGACGCTCACCGATGACCAACGAGATGTTTCCTAGCGACCATTATGGCCTGCCAAAGACAGACCTCAGCAAATGGAGCATGGTTACCGATGAATACGGTAAAATGAATTGGATCTACTCGAGGAACTCGGAGAAATCAGCGCCCAACCGCTCGCAATTCACAAAATTTCAGCTGCAGTCAGACTACACTCCTCCTACCCAGCCTCCAGTCAATGGATCAGCCTACCAAGCAGCAGAAAATGCGTTTCGATTTCTCTGCGATTTGCAAGACGAATCCGGAATTTTCCCTTGCCAGTACGGCGGCCCCATGTTTATGCTGTGCGGCTATGTCTACACCAAATACTTTTGCAAGGTGCCGTTCAGCCTCGAAGAAAAAATCGAAATTACCAGGTACATTGTCAATAGAGCGCACCCTGTGGATGGTGGATGGGGTCTTCACTCGTACGACAAGAGCACGGCGTTTGGTACCGCCATGAACTATGTTATTTTGCGGCTGCTGGGCATGGACGCTGAGCACCCTGCTGCCGCAAAAGCCCGCAATACTTTACACGCTTTGGGCGGTGCCATTGGTGTGCCCATGTGGGGCAAGGTCTACTTGTCTGTGCTCAACTTGTACGACTGGTCGGGAGTCAACCCCTCACCGCCCGAGTTTTGGATGCTGCCCGATTGGGCGCCTATCCACCCCGCAAAATGGTGGGTGCATACCCGCGCCATTTATCTACCCATGGGCTACCTTGCAGCCAATAAAACAAGGGCAGAGCTCGACCCCTTGTTGCTTGAACTTCGTCAAGAGCTGTATACGCTCCCGTACGAGTCCATCGATTTTAGCAAACACCGCAATACCGTGTGCGCCGTGGACCTTTATTACCCGCACTCTGGCCTCCTGAATGTGGCCAACAGCGTGCTGAGCGCGTGGGAGCAAGTGCGCCCCCAATGGGTCCTCAAGCGCACAAACAAGCTGGTTCTAGACTTGGTGCTCAAAGATTTGGTCAACACTGACTGGCTGGCGATCGCGCCCATCTCAAATGTTATGAACGCTCTTGTTGTACACCAAGAACTCGGCGCAGACTCGGCTGAATTCCAGCGGTTCTTGTTTCGCTGGCCAGACTTTTTGACCATGTCCCCAGAGGGTTTACAGATGAATGGTACAAACGGCGTGCAAGTTTGGGACGTTGCCTTTGCTCTACAGTATGCTGTGGTTGCCGGCGTCGCCCAAAACCGCGAGTTTTTCCCCGCACTCGAGCGGGGTTACCGGTTCTTGTTGAGATCACAATTCACCGAGGATGCGGTGCCCGACAGCAACCGCGACCACCGCAAGGGCGCATGGCCGTTCTCGACCAAAATCCAAGGGTTTACTGTTAGCGACTGCACTGCCGAAGCCATCAAGGCCATCATCATGATCCAAAATGTGCCTGGGCTCGAGCACCTCAAGGCCGAGATCGAGCCTGAACGTCTTTACCAAGGAATTGATATTTTAATTGATTTACAAAACCGCGGATCGTTCCATTTTGGATCGTACGCCTCGTACGAAAAGATCAAGGCTCCACAGTTTTTGGAGCGCCTCAACCCTGCCGAAGTGTTTGGCAATATCATGGTCGAGTATCCCTATGTCGAGTGCACTGATTCCTCCATTCTGGGTATGAGCTACTTTACGCAGTATTTTGACTACCGCAAAGAGGATATTGCCGTGCGGATCAAGGACGCCATTGAGTACATCAAGCGGTTCCAGCGCGAGGACGGCTCTTGGTACGGCAATTGGGGCGTGTGCCACACCTATGCCGGCATGTTTGCGGTTGAAGCGCTCGCAACCCAGGGCTACACCTATTCAAACTCGAGAACCGTGCAGCGCGGGTGCGACTTTATTGTGCGCTACCAAGAGCAAGACGGTGGATGGGCAGAGGACTTTAGGTCGTGTGAAATCTTCACCTATGTGCGCCACCCTCAATCCCAACCGGTTCAGACTGCTTGGGCGCTCATTATGTTGCTTTTGGCTGGATACCCGGACAACCAAGTTTTGGCCAAGGCGGCCAAGTTCCTCATGGATACTCAAAATCCCGACGGTTCATGGTCGTGGAACCATGTGGAGGGTGTGTTTAACCACTCGTGCGCCATCGAGTACCCCAATTACAAGTACTACTTTACGATGAAGGCTTTGGGGATGTACGCCAAGAGAGTATAGCTAGCTAGAGGCTAATTATGAGTACCGCAACCTCGGGGACCGTAGGGGACCCACACGGAAAAAGTTGGCATACAGCGGCACCCAAAAAAGTCGCTCCAAAACCAATTCAAAATGGTTAAAACAATCAAAAAAGAAAAAGAATTGGTGGTTTTGAACCACCGCGCCTCCCGAACCAGGGGTCGAACCTGGAATCTCTTGATTCGTAGTCAAGCGCCTTGCCATTGGGCCATCCGGGACTTGTATGTGCACATTCTTGACATGTTCTTCAGGACGCTGCATTGACCTGTAGCAACTCGCCAAAATTTTAACTAATAACGGCAGTTTTTGGGTGATCTATTACATTTTCTACACTCTACAAAGTTCTGCCTACTCCACATTTTTTCGGCCAGATCGGGGCTCATTTAGGCGAGCTAAAAAATTTTTTCCTGCACAATCTTGCATAGTCCTGCATAAGTATGCATAATATGCGTGCTTATGTCAGTCGTGCATTAATTGTGCATGTCCTTCAGTTCAGCTCCAATCCGTTTGAAAAAACGGCCGTTGCACTTGCTAGCCACCAAAAGCGGCATGCACCGTTATGGGCCGCCGGTTTATCCCATCCTACACTCTTGACCACCCCAGCCCACGATCTCAACACCAACTTGTGACTTGGGACGGCGTATTTTGGGCACTGAACACCTCAGTTATCCTTTTCCAGCTAGTTCTAGTTGCAATGGGCAGGCCGCAATCACGCTGGCAAGCTAATATGCCCATTATGGAGCTAAAGCTCGACCAGACTTGAGTGCAGGTTCGATCGCTCTATCGCCTTGGTTCTTGGTATCCGCTAGCTCTTGCTTAAATTTTATCATGAGCCAAAGCATTTCGGCGCCTCAGCAGCATCTGCGCGCCAGAGGTAACCGAATTAGCCACCATGCTCAACTATGATTTGGGTCCTGAGAGCCAGGCTTTTTCTCTAAAATCCACAATTCAGAGTCCTAGCTTTGCCTTGAGTTGAGCAATATCTGGCAACACACAGCCCAAGTCACCATGACAGTTCCGAGACTTGACCTCCTAAATGTCTACTGTGACTGATTGGCTGCACAATTTCTTCTATCAGGGCTTTGTTAATGCTCAAAAACCTCATAAATCTTGATCTCTCCGCTATCCTTCTTCTTGATTGTATTGGCCGCAACACTCTTGTTTGCCGCTCTGTTTTGGGTGCTCACGTTCTTTTACGATACAAAGGTCACGCAGCAAGAACCCAAACTCGCCGACAGAAAACCCATTAGCTCGAAATCTAGCGCCGTTGACTCGCAAAATGGCGCTCGGTCTCGCAACAAGTCTACCAATTGATTCTGGCTCGGCTCTGGTGCAATGAGACTTATTGACCGGGTATTTGGGAGCGAAAGGGCATTTTGCACATCTTGGGCCTAGTTTATATCAAGTTTAATGTCTAGTATTGTCTTTTTGGTAGTGTTTACCATGCTGAATCTCGTGCGCGTCAATTGCATGTACGCGCCCACGCACGTCTCATTTAGATGCTCTGGAGCCCAATCCTTTTCAGATTTTTGGTCAAACTCAACTGCAAATTGCCCAAAACTATAAAAGCATTGCCGGCTCCGAAACTTGGTAATGAGTGCCCCGCTTCTTGGCGGTCAACGGCAGCTAGTTGTCGAGGATACAGACGCGCAACGAGCGTGGGTCCGAGTGAACGGGTACTGGTACCCTGCCCCACTGCGCACGGCATGGGATAAACAGCTCTCTGCGCTTTCAATTTTGGTTCCCTGCCTCGGGGTCGCTCTCAAGTACGGGTTCAAGACGCGGCAGTTTTTCGTTGCAATGGCATTAACAACTCTCCTGTACTTTCCGGGGCTATTTTATGCATTATTTATGTTGCTTGTTGCTCCACGGCGACCGTCGCGCGAGGAGCTCGAGGCGGCTCCACATGGCTATGTATTTGGAACCGACCTGCTTGCCGAGGAGGTCATAAGTTATTCTAGTTTGGACTAGGTGATATGATTGAATTAAACGGGGCCAGGCCTGCAGCGTGCGTGATCCGTCGACAGTTTTGTCGCCTACGAGAATGAATTGGATAGACTATTTTCTTACCAGGGATCCACAAGGCCCTACGGAGTTTATTGCGCAGATCATAGCGATTATACTATTGCTTTTTCTGGCTATAGCTATGGTTTCGGGCCCTATTATTTGGCTCGTAGTTAAATCGGTTCCGGACTCGAGCTCCGAACCAGCTCGGCGTTCGCCGCTAGAAGAACAGTTGCTCGAACTTGAAATCAAGTTTCAGCGCCGCCAGCTCGCAATTGATCCGAATTGGGGCCCATCGTCACCATCGCATCCCTGGCTAGCTTGTAACCTTGCAAGAGCTGTTCAAGTTGCCAAGCTTAAGAATGATGCCTACGCCGTGGCTACCGAATCTAGTCATAAATAAATAACTACGTAGAAGCATGTGTGTGACCCCGCGAGATTACATTCGTACTACTCCGCAAAGTCACTCTTAGATGCCTGTTGGCGACCTGCTGGATTATCTCGATGAATGGGGAAACAATACCAAGTCAAACGCTGATTTTTTGCTTTTCCTTATTTGCATGGTGGTATTCAGCCTCGTAAGTTGCGTTTGTTTCTTTGCCATTCTTGCCGGTTTTGTCTGGTTGGTGGTGAGAGCTGTCTCGCTTTTATCCTCGTTTGATAAAAGCGAACGCCCCTCGGAACTCAAGCAGACACCTCGCGACGAGCTACTGGAGCTTGAAGTCCAGTTCCAGCGGCGCCAGCTCGCAATAGACTCCACCTGGGGTCCCTCGTCACCTGCTCATGGTCTATTGGCAGCGAGTAGTTTTTTGCCTTGCAATTACAGTTTAGCTCTCGAAGTGGCTAAATTTCAGAATGAAGCCTACAGTTTGGCCACCGGCTCCGACAGCTTGGGCCACGGTACACCAGCCAAAACTGGGTCATAGGCTAACTCGATTTCGCCCAATTCCATGAATGGCTTATGGAAATGCTACATGGAACAGTTGCAAATTCGAGAAAAATAAATACTAGCAGCTCATGTACTCGTTCAACGCCTTTCACAGACCTCCCGCTTTTCGCCGATAACGGCGTGGGGGGCATGCCTCGCCCTAACCCTGACATTTTAAGTAACCCCACCAAGCTCAGCTCCAAGAATCAGTCACATGTCTACCAAAACTATTGTTGTTCTTGGCGGCGACCACGTCGGCCCCGAGGTAACTGCCGAGGCTATCAAGGTTCTCAAAGCGGTTGAGTCGAAAATCAGCACCAAATTCGAGTTCCAGCAGCACCTTATTGGCGGTGCCGCTATTGATGCCACTGGTGTCCCCCTGCCTGACGAGGCGCTCGAGGCCTCGAAAAAGGCCGATGCAGTGTTGCTTGGAGCTGTTGGAGGTCCCAAGTGGGGTACCGGCTCGGTGCGTCCCGAGCAAGGTCTGCTCAAGATCCGCAAGGAGCTCAACCTTTACGCCAATTTGAGGCCGTGCACTTTTGCCTCTGATGACCTGGTCAAGCTGAGCCCTCTCAAGGAGGAGAATGTCAAGGGTACCGACATTATGATTGTGCGCGAACTTGTTGGCGGAATTTACTTTGGCGAGCGTAAAGAGGCTGATGCCGCAGCTGGTGCCGAGGCCGAGGCTTGGGATACTGAAAAGTACTCTGTTCCCGAGATTACGCGCATTGCCCGTATGGCCGGCTTTTTGGCCCGCCAGCAGTCGCCTCCTTTGCCTGTGTGGAGCCTCGACAAGGCCAACGTTTTGGCCAGCAGCCGCCTCTGGCGCGAGACCATGAACAAAGTGTTTGCTGCCGAGTTCCCCGACGTCAAGCTCGAGCACCAGCTCATTGACTCTGCGGCCATGATTCTGATCAAAAACCCGCGCCAGCTCAATGGTGTTGTGGTGACTACCAACATGTTTGGCGATATCATTTCCGATGAGGCCTCAATGATTCCTGGCTCGCTGGGTTTGTTGCCCTCGGCCAGCCTGAGTGCGTTGCCCGATACCAACGAGGCGTTTGGTCTTTACGAGCCTTGCCACGGCACTGCACCCGATTTGGCCAAGAACAAGGTCAATCCTTTGGCCACGATCCTCAGCGCTGCCATGATGCTGCGGTTGTCGCTTGGGTTGCCCAAGGTGGCCGATGCGGTTGAGCAGGCCGTGCGCACTGTGCTTGATGCGCGGATCAGCACTGCCGATTTGGGTGGATCGAGCTCGACGAGTGAGGTGGGCGATGCGGTTGCCGCCGAGGTGGTCAAGCTTTTGTAGTTGGGTGTAGCTATTTATGATTTATGAGAGAGGTGGAAGAAGGGGGGCAGGGGAGCGCACCGCGGCTGGCAGTGAGGGTGCGCGAGTGGATTGCAACACGTGCAAAATGTGACTTAGCACATTGTGACCCAGCACAACGGCCCAGGGTGAAGGAGCCCCCAGGCACAGTCATCCTAGCTCACTCTTAATATGATCTAACTCATAAACTACAACTTGGCAAAGACCCTGCGCAGAGAAGCCTCCTCACAACTTGGTGCTGCCATTCTCCACCCCAGCCCAGTGCTCGCCCGTCAGCTTGACATACTGGTCGCCCATGAGCCAATAAATATCATCCTCGGTGCTGGGGATCTTTTGGGCCCTAAAAGTCTTTTTCTGCGTCTTGTTGTTGCCCGTTGTGGCAATTTCAGAAACAAACTTGATAAAGACGGGCGCCGCGTAGCGCGGCAGGCGGCCCAGAACGTGCTTGCCCAGCTGCTTGAGGTCGGGCACCTTGGAGATATCCTTGAGCTGGACAACTGCAAACCCGGCGCGGCCCTCGTGTTGGGGCACCTGGACGCCCACGCACACCACTTGGGAGATGCCCTCGACGTCGGTGAGAGCTTCTTCGACCTCGTTGGTTGAAACGTTTTCGGATTTCCACCTAAAAGTATCGCCAAGACGGTCCACAAAGTAGATCGAGTTGTTCTCGTCAATGCGCAGCAAATCGCCGGAACGAATGTACGCATCGCCCTTTTTGCGCAAATCAAACGCAATCTTCTCGTTCGTGGCCTTTTCGTTGCCCACGTAGCCCTGGAACTGCGCGTGCACGTCGGCGGCGTTCACCTTAAACAGCAGCTCACCGGGCTCGCCCGTAGCGGCCAGCGCGCCAAGGCCCGTCTTGGGGTCGCGCCACAGCTCCTGCGTATCGGGGTCAACCTTAAAGATCGAAAACACAGCGTTCTTGTAGATGCCGCCCAGCAGCGTGCCGTACGAGCCGCAGGCGCCCACGGCAAAGTCGCCGTTTTGCTGGTTGGTGAGGACGGTGGGCAGCTCCGTAGCGCCGTAAAACTCGCACACGGTCACGATTCCAAACCTTTCCTTGAGCTTCATCCAAATATCGGGCCTGAGGCCATTGCCCATGGCCTTGCGCACCTTGTGCTTGCGTTCGTCGGGGTTGTAGGGCGCATTGTACAGGTAGCGGCACGTCTCGCCCACGTACTGGATGGCGGTAGCCTCGGCGAGCTTGACCTGGGTCCAAAAGGTTGTGGTGCTGAACTTGTGGCCAATGGCGTACGAGGCGCCCGCGTGCACGGCAGGCATCACGCCAAGCACAGACGCGGTCGAGTGGTACAGGGGCATCGCGCTATAAAGGCGCTCGCTCTGGTTGTAACCCACCGCAGTACCGTAAACGCTCGAGCTCATGATTTTGCGCCACGACATGATGCCGGCTTTGGGCAGGCCGGTCGTGCCCGAGGTGTAGATGTAGCAAGCGGCATCGGCCATATCGGGCACGCCACGCTTATCGCCGAGGTCCAGGGGGGTTTGCGCAGCCACCTTGGCCTTGAACGCATCATCTACAATGAGAGTGCTGACTCCCTCGGCCTTGAGCTCGTCGGCCACCTCGAGGCCGTTCTGGCCCACCTCAGCGTCCACAAGCAACACCTTGGCCTTGGCGGCGCGCACGCAGTGGGTAAGGCTCTTGGTTTGCAGGTTATAGTTGATAAATGCCGGCACGGCGCCAAGAGACCAAAGACCAAACCACACATAGATAAAGTCGTCCTTGTTGACAAAGTCCATTGCAACCGCATCGCCGGGCTTGACGCCGTACTGATCGTGCAGCAAGCGGGCCCATTGCAGGCACCGCGTGTGGGTCTGCTTGTAGGTGGACTGGCGCACCTTAAACAGGTCGTCGCCGTTGCTCAACACCCCATTGACAAACCGCGCCTTGGCGCCCTGGACCGGTTCAGGGTAAACCAAAAAGACCTTATCGGGCTGAGCCTTGACCCATGCCTCAAAGATGGTCCAGGCGTTGATGTGGCCGCGCCGAAGGTTGAGGAGGATACTAAAGATGGCGCCGAGCGCGCCCTTAATTGTACCTAGATCCTTGGTGATTTGGTGCTTGGCGTCCACGTACGACACGCCCGCGAGCCCCAAAAGTGCAAGCTCGAGTCCGCTCATCTTGGCGAGTCGAGGGGGATATGAGGAAGCTTATATATGCCCTTGCAGGTGGGGGTCACGTGCAGAACCTTTGTCCGAGGTCAGTGCGGGCCGGTCCCGTGAGGCACATAAATAAGTACAACGCGTTTATTCCGTGAGGTAGTTTGCAATGTCTGTCTGTATGCGTGTTGGTTGGTATGCATGTTCGTCGGTTCGGCGCCATGTGCTGTACCCCTACCCTGATGTGGGGTTGCGCGGGGGATACCCCTGTTTGACCGCGGCTTGTGAAAGGGGCTGCAAACCAAAGCTCAAATGAGCACAAGGGGCTGCAATTGTGCCAATGCAACGCAAGCTTATCCAAATTTAGTTTATTAAATAGACGCCAACTAGCGTTTTGCCTTTTGTAGCAGACCCTCCAGCACGTTGCCCAATTCCTGGCGCTTTTCCTGGCGTTTGTGTGTGCCTAATTCGTGTGTGGGAGTGGGGGCACTCGGGGATGTGTGAGTGCTGGGGGGAGTGGGAGTGGGAGTGGGAGTGCCCGAGTTTAGTCCACTCCGGTGGGTCTGAGCAGACCCACCCTGTGCAGCATCGCCTCGTACGGCAGGAGAGCTGTGACCGCTCGTGCTACGGGCCCTAATCTTCTCAGCAACAAGCGCAAAACTCAACGGAACCTCTTGGCTCGGTTGAGGAAGGTCGACCGCTACCTTGACTTCTGGCAGCCGTATTTCGCGCCACGGCCCGAGTTCAAACGATTCATTTGTTGCCAGGATCTTTTCTGGCGAGTCCCAGCCGCTTGGAACAACGATTCGCGTTACCACGTCGTGCGGGTGTTTAGGGCCCACACCGGCCTCGCCAAGCACAAGCAAGCTCCAATCGGGGTCAAAGGCAAGGGCAGAGCCTGCTTCGAGGCACACAACCCTAAGGAATTGCTGCACAAACTCGGCTTTGGGGTCCCACGTTTGCTGGTGGCAGTTGTAAACGTAGAGCACTTTGGGGCCTTTAAGGGTGCAAAACCAGTCGAGGGGCCAACCCCTTTGTAAATAGTCGATGCATAGGACAAGCACATTGTGCTCAATGGAGTAGGCAAGGCCTTGCTGGGCATACAAAGCGCGCGGTAGCCAATAAGCGTCAAACGCGCTGGACGTGAATCCCACAGGCCCTTGCGCTCCAAACTCTGTGCGCAGACCCTCTGGGGCATCTAGAAACAACACAGAGACCCTAGGTCGCACACTCGTGCCCGTGGAATCCAGCAGCTGGCGCCACATTTCTCCCATTTTCTTATGAATCCAACCTCAAACTGGGAGCGCGTGGGCACCGAGTTTTATAAAACTAGCGAGGGCAGCTCGCTCGAATGGGACCTGGACCTTGCTCACGTGCACACCGCGACCTCGCTCGGGGGCGGCCTCGTGGCGGTCTGGGACAGGACCGACGAGATCCGCCAGGGCACGGCTCGCAAGCAGCAAATTCGCGTTTTTGATGGCTCGGGGAGACTACAGCTAAGCATTCCCTGGGACGCTGGGGCCATTCTTGGCGCAGGGTTTGTGCAAAACGAGCGGCTGGTCGTCGTGAGCAGCCTGGGCCACGTGCGCACATACTATGATTTACGGGGGAATTTCGAGCTGTGCGTGCTTGACGGGCCGCTAGGAGTGCAGTTTGGCGTGCAGGCAGTCGTGGAACTCGAGGATTCGTTGGTTTTGGTCGATGGATCTCAGAGCTCAAGGCTGCCAAAACACACTTCTGCAAAGGCCAATTGGGTCCCTCAAGCAAGAAATGGGTCTACAGAAATTATCTGGTACGGCGAGGGAACAAATCTTCCAGAGGCTACGCACGTTGTGCCCTCGGTAGATGGCTCGCTCGTGGCTGTGAGGGAGGCCCAGGGGGGCTCCTCTGTGCGGGTCTACGATGCAGATCTAGCTTTGGTCAAGGTGGAAATGGCCTGGGGAACCCCTGAGAGTACCCCTAAGTGGATCGGCACCCAGGGACTCGCCGAAATTGTCGCTCGCCACGACGAGCTCGAGCTGGTCGTGCACGACCTCAGCGGCGCCAAACGCACGCTATACTTTGACCCCGAGGCAGCTCTTATTAGTGAGCTCGACGGTTTAAGGGTTTTGACCAACGAGACCCACAACTTTTTCCAAAAAGTGCCGCGCGCCTCTGTCCAAATTTTCATGCTGGGAAGCAATGCACCCGCGTCTGTGCTCATGTACTGCACCGACCAAGAACCCCGCGAGGCCCTGGGGCTGGTGGGCGACCTCAGTGGGGCTGTATCGGCGTGCCTTGAGGCGGCCACTTTTGAGATGGACGCGCGCACCCAAAAACGGCTGCTTAGGGCCGCCCATTTTGGAAAAACGAGCCTTGAAGTGTATGATAGCTCCTCGTACCTGCGCACGCTCGACTCGGTGCGGGTCGCAAACACCCTGCGGCAGCACGACGTCCTGTGCACGGTTGGCCAGTTGGAGCACATTGGCGCGCGCGGCGTGGTCGAGATATTGACGCGGCGGTCAAAATGGGAGGTCGCTTTGGGGGTGGCCAAGTTGCTCAGGTTGCCGACTGAGGCGATTCCCATTGCGTGGGCGTGTGCCACGATTGCTGCGAGTGAGCTGGACGATGATGCCCTGGCTGCCGTGCTGGACGCCAAGCTGGCCCAATTCGACAGCTTGAGCTATATTCAAATCGGCCAAACAGCGTTCGACGAGGGCCGCATTCAGCTGGCCAAACAGCTCGTGGCACGTGAGCCGAGCGCCGCCAAGCGCGTTGGGCTGCTGCTCGAGATGGGCGAGGATGAGGGGGCGCTGAGGCAGGCTGTTGCAAGTGGGTCGACCAACCTCGTATACTATGCTTTGCTGAGGCTCTCGAAAAAGCTATCGCTTCCCCAATTTTACCGCCTCTTTAGTGATGAAACAAGCGTGCAGTGCTGGCAGTACCTGCAACCTCCTGCCAAGTTGAGGGAATTTAACTATCAGCTTGACCGCCAGCAAGACGATTTCAGGTTGGAGTTAAGGCTACAATTGGCCAAGCCCGACCCAAAGTTGCTCAAAAGTGTCAAAGCAAATGGCTACGCAAAACATGCTCTTGGGGACTATATAAAGTTGCTGGAGCTGCAAATCCAGCTGGGGACCGAGTTTAATACCTCGTTCAAGGGCCTCAGCGCTGTAGCTACCCTCGCAAAGCTCCTCGAATTCGGCCAGGTCCAGCGCGTGGCGAAGCTGCAGAGCACTCTCAAAGTTGACGACAAGCAAGTTTGGTGGCTAAGGGTGCGCGAATTTGCCGCACGCCGCGACTGGGACGGTCTTTGGCAGTTTGCCCAGGCCAAAAAGAGCCCTATTGGGTACGTTCCTTTCTGGCGGGTTTGCGTCGAGGGGGGCGCCCAAGAAGCGGCCGAGGGGTACCTGGGGATGATGAGTGATGCTCAGAGAGCAGAGATTGCGCAGGCTTAGCCCGCCGTTGCCCTAAAACGGATCACCTTTTGTTCGAAAAGGGGGTAGCCCTTTGCGAGCTGCACTCAGTTGAGCTCATGCTGGGCGATCTGCAGGCACTCCCCCCCGCTGTCCATATTTATTTGATACTGATAAAAACTCCCGCTCAACGTGGCCACATAGACCAGGTTCGTTAGTGGCGGGAGCCCCAGCACATGCGGGCCCGCATGCGGCCCCGAGCTTGGCACCTTGAACCACGCAAAGTCGCGCGAGTTTTGTTCCCACAGCATGTTGCGCGTTTTGCTGAGCTGGCGCTTGATGGACCATCCTTTGCGTTTCTGCTCGAGGAAATCTTGCATGGACGCTTCAGACATTTGCGACGCAACCGGCTGCAGGCCCGCGTCCAGCTTGTACAGGTGGACAGTTTGAGTGCTGCTGGAGACGGCGAGAATTGTGGCGGTGAGGTTGAACACAATGGAATAAATAGACGAGTTGTAGGACCCGCGGCGGAATTGATGAAGGAGGGTGCCGGCAGGGACGCTGAAAACGCGCACGAGGGTGCCCTTTGTCGAGGCTGAAGCAAGCAGCGTTCCGTCGGCGCTGAGCCGTAGCTGGGCGAGCGCCGTGCGGTGAGCCCTAACTACGTTGATGGGTGTCAACGTTCTGCAGTCGAAAACCGTAAACTCGCCTCCATTGTAGGTGGCTCCAGCCAAAGAATGCCGTGAAGGCCCCGAGGGGTAAACAAGCACAGAGGCCTCACTCTGGGTGCTCAAATCGGCTACCCCCAGCGGGTTTGGGGCCGTTTCCAAAGTGTGCAGCAGCTTCATGGACGCAATATTGTAGATAAAGATCTGAAACTCGAGCACAACCACGAGCCGCGACCGGTTCATTACCACCTTGAGAACGCTGGTGGGGAACGTCAATTCGCAAATCGTGAGTCTCTTCTTTGTATTCACAACCTTGAGGCGGCGCGGCGACTGCGTGGGGTCCTCGCCCTGGCCAATAACAACCACGAGCGAAGTGTTGAAGAGCATTTCGGCCTGCCCGATGGCGCCCTCGCCGCCGGCATGGTACCGGCTGAACGGATTGCAGTTGTAGACCTTGTACCCGTTTGCGCACCCCACCGACACGCAGCTCGCGTCCTGGTTGAACGAGGCCGAGTTCATCTGGGTGGGAAGACACTGACAAAGCTCCATGCACACCAAAGAGCACCCGGCTGCGCCAGTTGCGCCGGCCGCGCAGGACGCGGAATCCGCTGGTTATTGGAGTGCGGAGTTTCCCCCCGAGTTGCTCGACCTCAAGGTTGTAGAGGAACGCGTGTGGACGTGGTCCCTGAGCGAGTGGGACACGCTCCCGGCGCAGGTCGAGAGCCCGCGCTACGAGCTGGGCGGCCAACAATGGCTGCTGGCGCTGCAGCCCCAAGGCGCAGAGGGACAGCGTAATGCAATTGCGTTGTTTTTGCGCCGTGCGGATGCCGAACAGAGTGATATTTGCGTGCAGTTTGTGCTGGTGATGCACAACCCCAGAAACCCCCGCGCGCGCGTTGCTCACCGTGTCAACAAGAGGTTTACACCCGCAACAACCGATTGGGGCTTTCGCAACTTTACAGACCTGAGGCACGCCCTCATGGGCAGCACAGAAGGCCCCCCACTCATCGAGAAAGGGGTGACCAAAGTGGAACTGATTCTGCGCCAAATTGAAGATCCCACCGGCCTGCTGTGGCGTGAAGACTTTAGTGACTATGATTCGCGCAAGCATACCGGCTATGTCGGCCTCGAGAACCAGGGTGCCACCTGCTACCTCAACTCGCTTCTCCAGAGTTTGTACTTTACTGTTGTGTTTCGCGAGGCGGTTTATGCGATCCCAAAGGGCGATGCAATGGCCACAAGCCTGCAGAGCCTCTTTTGCCAGCTGGGGGATTCGCCACACCCTGTTTCGACCATGGCCCTGACCCAGTCGTTTGGCTGGGATACGGTCGATGCGTTCACCCAGCACGACGTTCAGGAACTCAACAGGGTGCTGATGGATAAGTTGGAGACGTCCCTCAAAGGCTCAGCGGCCGAAGGAGCCCTCAACAACATCTTTGTGGGTCAGATGCGCTCGTACATCAAATGCGTCAATGTCGACTTTGAGAGCTCGCGCACCGAAGATTTCTGGGATGTGCAGCTCAATGTCAAGGGAATGAAGGATGTGTATGCCTCGTTTGACAATTACGTCGAGGTCGAGCTCCTCAATGGCGAGAACCAGTACTCGTGCGACTTTGGCCTTCAGGACGCCCAAAAGGGGGTCATTTTCGAAAAGTTGCCGCCGGTTCTGCACCTGCAGCTCAAGCGGTACGACTATGATTTTATGAATGATATCGAGGTCAAGATTAATGACCGGTATGAGTTTCCTTTGGAGTTGAACTTGGACAAGTATGTGGACCAAGGCAGCGCTGAGGGTAAGGGCAGCGCTGAGGGAAGCTGGGTGTACGACCTGTACGGAGTGCTCGTACACTCTGGCAACCTCGACGCAGGCCACTATTACGCCTTGTTACGCCCGTCCAAAGCCGAGCAGTGGTTCCGGTTCGACGACGACCGCGTGACTCCTGCCACGATGCGCGAGGTCTTGGACGACAATTACGGCGGCGGCAACTACTCGAGCGCGTATATGCTGGTCTATGTACAGCGTGAGAGGGCTGGGCAAGTCCTCAAGGAGCCCAGCGCCCCCCCTGCGCACATTCAGGAACTCGTGGCCACCCAGCAGCGCCAAGAGGACGCACTGCGCAAGCAGCAGGTGGAACGCCGCCAAAACTTGCTCGTCCAGGTCTTGAGCTCCCAAAACGTCCAGGGCTTTAGCGGCCTTGGCCTGCTGTCGGTCTCGCAAAAAGAGGCGTGCACTCTGCAACTGCGGCGCGACGTCACCCTGCAGCAGCACCTGGCGCAAATGGAGGCTGCCCTCGGTATCAAGGCGGTGTCCCTCTGGCTTGTGGCCACGCACGATTTCACCACCATCCAGCTGCACCAAATTACCGACCGGTTCTTGGGCGTGCCGGCCGAGCACCTCATGCAATGGTCGACAAGCTCTATCCCGTTGCTGTGGGTCGAGGATAAGCCGGGTAACCCCGAGACCCACAATTTGGTGTTTGTTAAGCGGTTCGATGGGGGTGGCCTGAGGCTGGAAGGGTCGCAGTGGGTGCCAAAGGAGGGCCCTGAGGGGGTGCTCGGGCAAGGGCACACCCAGGCGCTCGGCCAAGGGGTGACTTCGACCCCCGAGGTGACCCCCGGTACCCATTCCCCCCTTGTCCTAATCGAAAGCAGAGGCTCGCTTGTCCCGCTCAGCTCCAAACCCAGCCTTAACCAGCCCGGGGCCGTTTTCGTTGTTGATACCACCGGCTCGCCCAGCGCGCGCGCCCAGTACTACCAAGAGCTGCACGCGCGCGTCACGATCCACTGCTACCGCAAAACCGATGACGAGACCGAGGAAGACGATTCGGGGCCGGTCGCCGTCACTGCCTCGACCCGCGACTCGTACGCCGCCCTCACCGCCAAGATTTCCCAGGCTGTTGGAGTGGCTCCCGAGCTCCTCAAGATCCAGCCGTACACGTTTGTACGGCACCTGCAAAAATGGACCGGGCGCGACCCGCTTGCGAGCGACGGCTCCAACATCGCCGAGCTGTGGCAAACCGCGGGCGAGGACCGCACGCTGCACGTGCTGTACGAGGCGCTGGACCGCCCGCTGGCCTCGCAGGAGCGGCTCGTGCAGCTGGATATTTATTGGTACCCGGCAAGTGTCATCTCGGAGGTCGAGCCGGTGGCTTTTGTGGCCGATGAGGAGCGCTCGGTTGGCAGCATTGTGGATGAGTTTTTGGGCGGGATCGAGCAGGCGGCACAGGGCCAAGCGGCATCGCAGGCCGTCCGCCTTTGGACATCGCCAGACTCGAAACAGGTCGTGTCAGTTGACCGCGCAACGCTCGTGGGGGCCATGCGCAAGCGCCCTTTGTTTGTGGCGGCAGAGCCCACGGCGGAGCCAGGGGTGACCCCTCTACCCGAGGAAGTTGCATTCCCTGCCCCTGTAGGGACTCCCCAGGCCCCCCAAGGTACCCCCGCTCCCCTTACCATCACCGTTTACCACTTTAGCCGCGAGCTGGACCGTCCTCACAGCACGCCGTACACCCTCTCACTCGAGCCTGGGCTCAGCCACGAAGCGCTGCTCGCCGCCCTCCAGCAATCCTCGGGCATCCATGGCAAAACTTGGGAAAAAGTGCGCCTTGCCATTGAGCGCGATGGGGGGCTGGCCGAGCTGACGCCGGACCTCGAGCTGCGGGACGGCGACCAGGTGTCGCTGATCCACCCGCTGCGCCGCAAATTGCATACACAACAAATCGTTATTAAATAGCTAATTATTCATCTCGGGCAACTGCATCCCCTCCTTCGTCCTCCTGGACCCACATCCAAGGCATCCCTTGCCAAGTGCCCCCCGCTTGGGCCTACTAATATGAATACCGGCCTAACCATTGAATAGCAAACATTCTCGTTTTTTTCACCACCTTCTCCATCCTCCTCCTCCCCCTCCCACGGGACCCACATCCCTTCACACCCCCCTCCTCCCCCTTACTCATGTCCAAAGTATTCCTGCCAAAAGACATCTTTGACAAGGTCAAGCAAGGGGACCAGGACCAATGGAATAAATCGCACAACAATCTCAACCAGCAAAGATCTCGTAAAGACCGCCGCAAGGCCGAGCGAGCCGCCAAACGCGGAAAACAGCTCAAGCCAAAATTTCATCCAGAGCCTCCAGCTAAAAGGATGGGCAAAAAACCGCATTCCATCACAGTTGACGGCAAACAAGACACGCTAGAGGACCTTGGCGAGAACGAGACGTGGGCAGCGCTAAAAAAACTCAAGGAAAACAAGCGCAAAGCCCCTGGCTCAGCTGCTACATCACCCCCGGCCAAAAAATCAAAAAAGCCCAAAGTCGACTATGAAAATTTCCAAAGCGCCGCCGAGCAAGAAAAAATGGCCCGCGACGAGCAGGATGCTCAGTACTATGCCAAAATGCTCGGGCAAAAGTCGCTCAAACTCAAAAAAACCGAGGATGATGGGTTGGATGATATTTTGGGTGATTTGGATTTTGATCATTTTACTGATGGGAGTGAGAGTGCTGCTGGGGACTCCCCGGCCGAGAGCGAGGGCGAGGATTCCTCGGCCGACTCTGAGCCTTTTATTGAGAACCCCTGGGGCAAAGATGATACCCTCAGCGAAGGCGACTTTGATTCGGGTGAGCCAGATAGCGATTCGGATATGGACGAGCAGCAGACTTTGCAGGCGTTGAAGAGGGCCAAGGCCAAGGGGGGCAAGGCGGCTCCCCAACCGCCTGCATCCTCATCTGATTCCGAGTCCGAGTCCGAGACGGAGCCCTTTATCGAGAACCCATGGGGCAAGGATGATACTCTAAGTGAGGGTGATTTCACCGACAACACCGATCTCAGTGAGCCTGAGGCCCCGAGGAGTAGCTTCAAAGATGCCCCCGAGGGACCAGCTGGCCCTGAGAGCGATTCTGAGCACGACAGCGAACCGTTCATTGAGAACCCTTGGACTGACGACAGTCTCAGCGAGGGCGATTTCGATTCCGAGGACGATGACGACGACGAGCATATGACTGCCGAGCAAACAATGGCGCTTTTGGCAAAGAAAAAGGGCAAGGCCGCGCCTCATGAGAGCGATGCCAGCGACGAGGATCTCGACCAGGACATGGACGAAAACGAGACGTGGGCGGCTCTTAAGGCGCTCAAAGCAAAGAAGGGAAAGTCCGCTCCCCAGGCCGAGCCTAGTCCCAAGCCCAAAAAGAAAAAAGAAAAGGAAAACCCGTTCCTTCCTGGTGGCAAGTACGTTCCTCCCAGCAAGCGTCGGCTGCTTGAGCAAGAGCCTCAAGAGAGTGAAGAGACCAGCAAACTTCGGCGCCAGCTCAAGGGTGTGCTAAACAAACTTACTGAAGCCAATTTGGGGCCCATCATCAATGAGGTCGAGTCGCTGTTTTCGTCCCACCCCAAACATCTTGTGGGTGCTCTTCTCACCAAACTGATAATCGAGGCTGTTGTCTCACAAGGCACTTTGCAAGACTCGTTCTTGGTGGTGAATAGTGCGCTTGTAACCGCCCTTTACAAAACCGTCGGCGTCAATTTTGGCGCGCAGTACGTGCAGGACATTGTGCAAGAATACCTCAAGCACCACTCTGCGACCGAGCGCAACAAGGACTCGAGCAACTTGCTCATGCTCATTATGGGCGCGTACTCGCTGCACATGGTCGGTGCCAAGCTCATTTACGACTTGATTGACGACCTGCTCAAGGACGTCACCGAGACAAACGTCGAGCTCATGCTGCTCATTGTGCGCACGTGCGGTCAGCAGCTGCGGTCCGACGGCCCCGAAATGCTCAAGGAGACGGTAATTCAAATGCAGCGCCAGATGGGCGATGTCGACAGCGCCAACATGACGGTGCGCAACAAAATCCTTGTGGAATCGATCCTCAACCTCAAGAATAACCGCCTCAAAAACCAGAATGAGCAAATTTACACTCTACAGACGCGCGTGCGCAAGTTTTTGGGCGGCATCAAGGGTCAAGTCTCTGAGCCGCTGCAGGTGACGCTGAGCGACGTTCGTAACATTGAAACCAAGGGTAAATGGTGGATTGTGGGCGCAGCCTACAATAGTGGCGGCGGCATTGAGAAGCAGCCCGACTTTGATGAAGAAGAGGTCGACAATTTTATTACCAGCGAGCCCAACTGGCTGGCGCTCGCTCGCAAGCAACGCCTCAACACCGACGTGCGGCGCGCGATATTTATTGCAATTATGGGCGCCGAAGACTTTATGGATGCGTGCATTAGGGTCGACAAGCTCCGGCTCAAGAGCAAGCAGGAGCGCGAGATTACCCATGTGTTGCTCCACTGCCTCGCCAACGAGCAGGTATACAACCCGTACTATGCGCTCGTGGCAGGCAAGCAGTGCACCAAGCACACAATGCGTAAGTCGTTCCAGTTTAGTTTGTGGGACTACCTCACTCTAATTCAAGAGTCGGACCGCAGCGACATCCACAAGGCCATGCATTATGCGCGCTTTTACGCGTCGCTGGTGAGCCAAAACTGCATTGGCCTCGATATACTCAAGGTGGTGGACTTTTTGAGCAACACAGAGGCCACGCGGGCTTTCCTGGAAGTGTTTTTTGTGTTTATGTTCAAGGCTGTGGGCAAGGAGGCCGAATCAAAGTCCTCCAAGGACATTTTGGGCACTCGCTCGCGCGATGCCCGCGGCCTGGCCAAGATTCTGAGCATGATCAAGGATGAGGCAGTGACCCAGGGCATCCAGTACATCTTGCCCAGCCTCAGTCGCAGCGATGCATACGCCGCTTGCAAGCGCAAGGAACAAGAGCGCGTGCAGTGGTGTATCGAGACTGCTGCTCATTTGTTGGATAGTCGTAGCTAGATATTTATTGAGGGGTGTAGGCTCCGTATGGCACAAAAACAGGATGAGCGCAGACAGCTCGTAGCGAGGTTGATTGAGCTCAATTAGACCAAAAAGAAAATGCTCGAGAGCTCTCGAGCAAAAAGTAATGACGACCGAGGGATTCGAACCCTCGCCTCCGAAGAGATTAGAGCCTTAATCTAACGCCTTAGACCACTCGGCCAGATCGCCACTCCTATATTTTGTTGCTTAGACTGAACATCTATAAAGCTCAAATATACAAAAGTAACCGCACATTAGTAAGCAAAGTCCAAATTTAAAAACCAATTTTGATACTATTTTCAAGCAAGTCGTCAAAAAAGTAAGCGATTTGGGAAAAAAAGCGTTTTGCTGAAAATTGGATTTAATTAGGTTTAAAAACTCTTTAAAAAGGCATATGTGTGGTTAACTGGTTATGTGAGAATGATTTGGCAATTAAATGGTCCTGTACTGCTACATTTAGCGCACTGAAATTTGTTTGCGTTTACGACTCTATGCGGCTGAGCCGGCAATAAAAACCTGAATTATGGAACTATTCAAAAAGCTGTTAAGTATAATTTCCTACTCTACACCACCCAGCACCTCAGAAAGTCAAAACCGTGGGCTCAAATCTTTGGCGAGAGGGACCAAATGCACGCCCTGGCGCGCCCTGGCGCGCCCAAGCATGCCTCGAAACCAAGACAATTAGCTACATAAAGTAATAGAAATAACAGGAAGTAAAGACAAAGAGAGCCATCGATGTCCATATAGCTCTGGTAGCAGCGGCATTCCCAGAGTCTGATAAAAGCACCGAGATGGCCACCGAACCTAATGAGGTAGCTACAGCTGTCCATGTAGCTCTTGATGCGAGCTGCTCAGAGTCGAATTCGGTCGAGTTCCAGTACATCCATGTTTGCCATGCCATACTACTCAAGAGCACGGCCTGAACGCCAATGATAGTGGAAACTGTGAATTTTTTGAGGCTCGTTTGCGCGGTGGGCGGGGGCGGTGCGGTCTTTTCGGGCTGTGTCTTTGCGGGCATGACGAGGAGTCGATGGGAGGTCGCTGACGGGGTGCTTGAGAGACTGCAACAGCAACGCCCAAACTCCTCACCGCGCGAAACGCAAAGATTCATGCTTCTGAACGACTAGCATGATTTCCTAAAAATAATGCCAAATTCACCAAAAGCGGGCCGGCGGAAACCACAAAGAGAGCCGCCGATGCCCGTATTAGATTGGTACGATGCTGCATAGAGTCTGATAAAAGTAAGTTAATAGTCACCGAACCCCACGTGGTAGCTGCAGCTGTCCATGTAGCTCTTGTTGTACTCTGTTCAGAGTCGAATTGAGTCGAGCTCCAGTACTTCCAGATTTGCCAGGCCATACTACTCAAGAGCACAATCTGCACGCCGAGGATAGTAGAGATTACAAGTATTTTGAGGCTTTTGGGTGGGGTTTTCGCACCAGGCTTGTCAGTTTGTGTCGCAATTGGCTTTTCGGGCATGAGTAATGTGGGAGAGGTCGATTGCCGGCGCCCGAGGGCAACCTAGAGCACTTTAAGCTACAAGTCTAGCTACTAGCGCCCTCAATATACTCTGACCGCTGCGCCCATTCGGTCCAGCTGCCATCATAAACCAACGCAGGGCTCTTGAGAAGAGGGTCAATTGCGTACTTGATCACGCACGCAGTGACGCCCGAGCCGCACATTACAACTACTTGCTTGGAGAGGTCAACGTTGCGGTCCTCAAGCAGCTTGGCAATAGCCTCGGGCGACTTGTAGTGGCCGTTCTCGAGCACCTCACCAAAGGGAAGCGAAAAAGAACCCGGGATGTGGCCGTTGGAAAGGCCAGGCCGAGGTTCAGGGGCCTCGCCAAAGAATCGAGGGGCCGGCCTAGCGTCCAAAATTACAAAGTTGGGGTCGCGAGCAATCGATTCCATCTCCTCGAACTCGATCCATTTGCCAACAGAGGCAACCTTGTACTGGGTAGCCACCTGCTCGCTAGGGGGCCCAGTTTCGAGATCGAGGCCAGAGGCAGCATACTGCGCATAGTTGTCCAACAAGTAAAGGTTCTTGTGGCCAAAGATCTCGAGCATCCAGTAGAGGCGGTGCGACGAGAAAAAGTCCTTATCGTAGACGACAATTGTGTCGGAATTGTTAACTCCAAGGCCGCTCAGGGCCTTTTCGAATATTGCGGCCGAGGGCATCATGTGCGGGTAGGGCGATTCGGCCTTGACGGCGTCGAGATCAAAGAAACGAGCCGAGGGCAGGCGTTCACGAATATAGTCGTCGCGGGCTGATTTGGGGTTGTTTGGCATGTACCATGTAGCGTCAATGGGGATGAACTGACGGGGGAGGCTCTGGGGCTTGATGAGTTTCATGGGGGGGTGTTGCGTAAGGGGTGCCTTGGGAGGTGCAGATGGGGCGAGGTGGGAAGTGCCAAGGGGTGCCTGGAGAGGGTGCAGTCGGGTGCAATCGGGTGCTCTGATGAGAGCCAGGGGTAAAATTAGCTAAATTCTGGTTGTCCACTGACTACAGCTATAAATATGACCCGGGGAGGGGGTGATGGGTGCCCAGAGAGCCCCTCGCCCAGGGGGTACCCTTGTGCTCCCTAGGGCACCCCTTGGCCTAGCTAGACAAATACGGCGCCTGCGCCTCTATTTGACCTTTAAAGTGCTTTTCGAGCCGACGGTCGCGATGCTCTTTGGTGCCTCCGAGACCTCAGATTCGGCAGTGCTCATGCTCTGGCTATCACTGCTGCAGTTGCTGTTGATTGTTGGGGATGGAGGGGAGGGTGATGCGGCCTGGGCAAGGGGTGATGTTGGTGCCAGTGGGGAGGTGGGTATGAGGGCTGGCGGTGACCCTGGGCCAGGTGCTGAGGGTGCTCCTGTGGGTGCCCCCGTGGGCGCCTTTTGCCCCTCTGCTGGAACGCTCGGCGCTGGCCTCAACGGAAAAGGCCCTTGGACTGTGCTGGGGCTCCCCATAGGGCTCCCCATGGGGCTCGCCGCGGAGCTCGTGGACCCCCCTGCCCCTTGGCGCTTGAGCTGCGGCATGGATGCTGCGGCCCTCAGATCCTGCTCGGCCCTCGATTTGCGGTAATCGGTACGCGTGCTATCGGCCACCGAATGCTTTTTGCGCGGCGCTTTGGGGTCCCCGCCGATCGACGTGCACACAAAATTCAGGAACCGCTCGCCGTATTCGTGCGCGGGAATGGCGCTCAGCTCCATTTTTTTGTGCCTCAAACCTTTGAAAAAGGTCTCGGTGCTCTTGCGAAAGTTGTACTCGGTCAAAAAGTCGATAATGCCGACATAGTAGATCACGTCGGTCAGCTCGTTGGAGGGCGACGTCCCGCGATACCCACCATGATCACGGTAAAAAATATTGTTTGGGGCGCGCCGCTCATCGCTAAAATCAAGGTTCCGCAGGCTCGTGGGGTTTGTGTCGGTGAGAATCTTTTGCAGCTCCATAAACTCGTGCCGCTCGCGTCGGTTCAAGTTTCCGTAATTGTTGGGCGGGGCAGCCACGCGCTCGGGGCCAAACTCAATGCAGTGCTGCTTGAGCAGCTCGATCGCGCGGTTGCCTTTATTGATATCGTGAATCCCCACCAGAAACGAGTAATCCATGACGTTGATTCGTTTGAGGAACGCCACGTCGCGCCGTAGTTGATCCTTCAGTTTGGCGGAGCGCTCGGGGCCCATAACAATTCGCTCGCCGCTGCGGATCCAGTCGAGGTCTTTGTGGACGGTTGTTTTACCGGGATTGGGGCCGCAACTGCGCCCCAGCGTGCTTCCTTTTAGGTCGTACCGGCTGTGGATCTCGTAGAGAGCAGGGAAAACGTTGTTCATCACCACAAAATGGATCTTGCGGCCCAGGGGCAGCTTTACGCGGTGGAGCCCATAAAACTGGGAAATCAGGGTTTTTGGGTGCTTGCGCACGTGTTTGTAGTAGTCGTACAAAATTGTTCGGAGCCTCTTGTGCTCAGAGTGGTGGATTGTCTTGATAATGAACCGGTAATCGCGGCTATAATAGAAAAACGAGCCCGACTTGCCGGGCGACCCCAACTCGTTGACAATGTACTTTGCAGTCAAACTCATGAGATAGTCCACCGGATCTAGGCCAAACGCTTCGCGTAGTTGCCGGAAAACCCACGGCATATAGTCCTTAAACTGGAAAAGTGGGGCCTTGGACCCTTGCTGCATGTTGAACGAATAGACAGCTGTTTGGTCAAAGTCGGCTGCAGTGAGCGGGCGCGACATTTTGGCATTAACATTGGACACGGCGAACCGGATCCCCGTGAGCATGTTGTACGCGGTGATAAAGTTATCGTGGTTCTCGTCCACTTTGGTGCCCTCCATGCTCTCGTTGAACCCTTCAAACACGTACCCGGTGCTCAGGTCCACTGTGGTCATGTGCGACACGTTTGCCATGTCGCTAGTATCGTCTCCAACAACGTGAACCGGCCGCTCTGGCTTGGTCTCGCCCAAGAGGGTGTCGTCGGTCATGGGTGGATGAGTAAGGGTGCGAGCGAGCATGTGACGTGCAGTTGCGCTGCCGAAATGCGCAGCGTCGAGGGCGGCTGTCATCTTTATTTGGGGCAAGGGATGAAGTGAGCCAAGCTGATTTGGACCCACTTGAAATCTAAAAATATTATTGAATAGCGAGCCACCAAGGAACCACCGAGGAACACCGAGGAAGCCTTCACCGAGGCACACCCGCCCGCACCCTCAACCTCATAATTCTACAAATGTTCTATAGACTTGTTTAGCATTATCCTCTCCTGGCACGCATTATTTATCGCAAACTGCATCTGCTGAATGCATTGCTGGTACAAGTCAACCAAAAAATCCAGCTCGCGCATCCGCTGGTCCACAGGCAACCCAGCAGGAGCAGGCGCCAACATCGGCGCCTGGATTATCGAACCCGGGATAGCGCGCCGCTGCCGGTTCCGGCTCTTGAATGTGTTTGTTTTGAACGAGGTCGGCCGCGACTTGCCGTGCAATTTTTGGAAAAGCCCACATGCGTTGCACAGAGGCCTGCCATTTTGAGCTCTGCGCCAGAGCGGTGTTTGAGTTGTATGGCAGTTATCACACTCCTGCATGGGCAACGAATGTAGTCACAATTAGTCGCTCGAGGAGATGCGGCACGCAATGATATATCATTGACCGTGCATAATCTATGCACGTTTATCAGTCGCTGATAAAAGATAGTTGGGACCCGCGCACGATCCCGCGCGAGTACTTTTGCGGATATGTATGTTTGAACAATTAAATTATACCCTCAAGGTTCTTGGTACCTATAAAAAACTAGAGTTGGAGCCCGCTAATGCACCTCCACTTTGAATTTGCGGCACGCTGATTACACGGCGATGGGGCGTTGGGCAAGAGCACGTCATGCCGGCAGGACTGACTGCATTGAGTGGAATGAGCACGTATTAGGGAAACAACGGTCTGCAGCGTGTGCCTTTAACTATCTCTAGAATTTGAGCCATAGCCGTCTTATCACTGACGCCTTATCTGCTGCAGCTTACCCCTTGGGCCAGGGCCAGGGCAGGGGCAAGGATCCCCACGATGCGCCGCCTGGGGGATGTTTGTCAGCAAACTCCCAATCGCGGTGCGGCGCTCGGCTGGCAGCGCGCTAAACATAAGACCCCTTGGTATGGGGGGGTGTACGCTCGTCATACTCCCAACTCCCAAGACCCCGGTTTAGACCCCACTGATTGCACCCAAATGCCTCCTGCCTAATTGCTTCCCACTTGGCGGGCGCGATTAATAAAGTGCAATATACAACATGACACCCACACAACCAATGGACACACACAATGAAGGAACTGCTACTCCGGACCAGATCCGGATTAATGTGAGCTGTGGAGATACCCAGGTCGACGTCGACGTCGCCCACAGCCAGACGATTGGCGAGACAAAGGAGCAGCTGCGCCAGCGGGGGCTGCCGGTGGATAAGCTCCGATTGAACGACAAGGAGGTTAGCGACAATACGACAATTGCTGAGCTCTGCGCCCTGCACAATGAGCCGCTCGTCTTTACTGCCGAGCGACAAACGCTCGAGGTGAGCGTGCGCCGGCGCAAGCGCTGCTCGGCCCCAAAATGCACCAGTGCGCCGCTGCGAGGGGTCGGCGACTGCGCCTCGTGCGGCGGTAACTTTTGCTCCCGTCACCGCCTAATGGAGCAGCACCAGTGCGAGGGGCTCCAGGGCTGCAAGCAGCAGATGCATGAGCGCAACGCCGTTCGCCTCCAGGAGCAGCAGACGGTGGGCAACAAGGTATAGTAGTAGCATAGCATTGGGATTAGATTATTATTGAGCAGTTGCGCTGTGCACTGCCTGTGCGCCGCCTGTGCGCCGCCTTTAAGTCCCCGCCCGGCACTCGGCTGCGCGCGCAGGCGCCGCCGGAGGTCAGGGTTAGGGTTCAAACTCCCAAGCGCAGCCGGCGCAGCACGCGACCTTCCTGGACCCACAATGCAGCCACAAAGCCACGTGACGACGCCACCCATTCCGCCACCCCAGCCGCCACACTCACGATAGACTCCCACCCTCGAGACCTAAAGACTCTAATCTAGTCAGCCGCACCCCGGCATATACAAAATTCTATACCAAATTCAAAAGTGTACGGTCCTCCTTAAAGACAAGGAAACGCAGGCCACCCTTTTCCCCATAACAGCAGCCGACCAGGTCCCTGCGAGCCTTTTGTACTACCTGTGCGACGAGTTCAATCAAGAGATTGAGGCCGGCTCTTCAAACCCGATCCTCAACCCCCTGCATGCCGAAGTTTTTAGGATTCATTGGTTTGGCAGCTTTGCCGCAGTGCTGGTGTTGGGCGACGTGCCCTCAATTCCTCACACAAACCAGTGGCAACGCGAGTGTCTCGGGAGCTTTTTCATAAAACCAAATTACCCCGGCCGCTCGGCACACATTTGCACTGGCGAATTTCTGGTGAACTCGCACCTAAGAAACAAGGGAATTGGCAAAACTCTGTGCGAAAAGCTACTCGAATGGGCCCCCAAACTCGGGTATTCTCAGATTTTGTTCAACTTGGTTTACGAGACAAATGCACCTGCCAGGGCTGTCCTCGAAGGCCTCAAGTTCCGCAAAATAGGTCGCATAAAAGGTGCAGGCATCCTTAAAGAGCACAAAGGGGCTGTGGATGCGTTCATTTACGGGCAAAGCCTCACCGAGTACGACCCCGAACGCGTCACTGATCTGCGATTTGACAAGATCAAGTACTACCTCGAGACTGGCCTTTATCCCCAGAATATGGACCGCCAGGCCAAGTCGCGTTTACGGTCTTCCAGCGCGAGTTATCGCCTTGAAAACGGCAAGCTGCTCCTCAAAGACCGCGAAGTCATTGCCGAGCCCGAGGCCCAGCTGGCGCTGGCGCTCAAGGTGCACCGAGAAAATGAGCATGTGGGCGTCAACAAAACCACCACCCTCATTGCAGAAAAGTTTCATTGGATCCGCATCAAGGACACGGTTGCCCAAGCAATCAAAGGGTGCGACTGCTCCAAGAGCGAGCCGCGGGCCAAGCGGCCACGGCCTCAGCCCTCGGAGGAACTGGATTTGCAGCAGTTTTACCCGATCTTTGAGCAGAGTACAGAGGAGCTAGCGATCGCGCGCGCGCTCATGCAGGCTAATGGTTTAGAATAAATATTTATTGTGTGTTGCTACAAGGGGTCCGCGCGCCAGGGGTAACCCCAGGTCTCTCACTATCGCTTGCCAACGATTTAGAATAAATATTTATTGCGTACTACAAGGGTGACCCCACGTGCCAGGGGTACCCATGGCCCACCAGGGGCCCCCTACCACCATCGCTTGCGCCCCTCGAGCGCGCGCCAGCGGCGCTGGCTCTCCTCCAACTTTAAATGAAACTTTTCCACCGCCTTTTCGACCTCATCCACCTGCCGCTCCAAAAAGGCCCACTGATAGTCCAGCTTGTCAGTGACTGCCTCCAAAGCGCTAATCTGTTGCTTGACCGTTTGCTCCTTGCGGGTACTTTGGGTAATGCGATAATTGATGGTGTCGCTGTACCTGCTCTCGCTCGTGAGCTCGGCCTCCTGAGACTGCAACAGCTGCCGCAGGTTGTGGCCCTGTCTTTCACTTTGGTCAATGTGCTGCGAGAACTCTTGCTTGAGGTGGATTGCTTGCTGGTAGAGCCGCGACACGCGCGCGACGGACGAGGGAAACGTCCACCTAAAAACCACTTCCTCCACCTCGCTAAACGATTGGGTGCGCCGGCGGGCGCCATGGCTGCGCGCGCTGGGGGGTTTGTAGGTGTCGTCTTTTGTGAGCAGCTGGAGGTCCGACATTCGAGAGCGGGAAGAGGGCGCACTAGGGGCTGGGGCAGTCCCCTGTGCACTCGCACTCGCACCCGCTGAGGCACCCCCGCTCCCCCCGGAGCCCTGGCTCAGAGCGTTACTGGGCGCATGGCTCGCGCGCCGGCCGGGGTACTCCTCGTCGCTAAAGAGCACCGCGCTGACGTTGGGCAGGGTAAGGAGAGTCGAAGTTGAAGGCAGCTGGTGCTCGGCCACCTCGGCAGAGGCATCAACCGACTTGCCCTTTTTGCGCAACAAGTTGCGGCCCGTGCGCTGGCGCGGTGACCGCAGGAGCGCCTTGGGCTCGGCCGCGTCGTCGGCGAGCGAGTACAGCGGGATCCCCGTTTTCGAATCAAACCGGTCGCTCACAAAACTCGACAAAGGAGTGTACTGGTGGCCCGAAGCGCGCCACAGGTACTTTGCGCGGTGCCCCTTGGCCACGGCCGCCAGCACCTCCATATCCACCGTTTCATAGTCCATGAGTTGCGCGCTCACTTTTCCCTGCAAATTCTCCTTTACGGTGCTCTTGAGCGAAGTAATGAGATCGGGGCCCTTGACGTGCTTGGCGGTGAGGTCCCGAAGGCGATGCACCGTGGCCACATTTAGAGTGTCTGTGCGCTCGAGCCGCTCGCTCTTTTGGAACGTGTGGATACAATTGATAAAGTAGTGCGCACTAAAGCAATCTTTGGGCGGTTTGTAGCCCAACAGCGACAAGCGATTGTTGCACCCAAACACAAACCCCATCACTGCAGCAACGGTAAGGGGCATAAACGTGTGCTGGCTGACGTGGGGGCTGCGCTGGCCAAACTGTTGCCACCACTCTTGCGCAGCCTTGATGGTAAAGTCGCACATGAACCCGTCCACGTACTCGCCTTTAAGGATCCCACAGTAAAACAGAGACAACTGCAGCAAGGTTACAATCTCGCGGACGGCAAATTTCAGAGGCACCTCGCTGGGGACTTTGTAAAGCTCATAGAAATTCGCGCCAACTGCGTCGCTACACGAGTGCAAGCTCACCGGCAAACGACCGGTACATCCGAGCCGTTTGAGGTTTTCGTTCATTTTAAAGAATGGCAAGCCCCTCTCAAACGACGTGGGAATGGGAATCAACGTCTTGTTGCTCGGGAACGAGCTCATATTGGCAATAAACATGCGTCCCTGGGGGATATCCATTGTGAGCAGGTGATTTCGGGAGATTTCGTCCATAAATGCGGCTGTAACCGGGCCCCAAAGCTCGCGTTCAGGTACCTGCACACTGCAAACTGTAACTGTGTTTGCAGCATTGCCGGTATAGCTCGAAACGACCGTGTTTGAGGCGCGGCTGCATGCCCACTGTTCGACCATGTATGCATCGTAGCCTTTGATGACGAGCCCCGAATCCTCAATTGGGCACTCGAGCTCGAGTAGTCGGGCCGCCTCGAGGTCCACAAGCAGGTATTTCATGGGGAAGATGAGGCTGAGGCTAAGGGTCCAACCGCTTAGCTAGCGCTTAGCGAGGGTGGTTCGACGGGTCCAACCACTTTGCGAGCCCCTTGACCTTCCTCCCTGGCGCTTACGCTTAGGTCAAAGGGGTTCACTCCACGTTGGCTTAGTTTACATGGAAAACATCTACCGGTCGGCGCCCATGGCGCTTGTCCAGCTGTACATTAGCCACGAGCTGGCACGCGACGTGCTCGGGGCGATCGGCCAGAGCGAGCTTGTGCAGTTTCGCGACCTCAATGCCGGCGTCCAAGGCTTCAATCGCACGTTTGTCAAGGAGATTCGCACCGTGGACGAGACGCTGCGCAAGCTGCGCCGGTGCCAAGCAATGCTCGAGGACAACAATCTCCCTTTGGAACGACCAGAGCCCGCCCACGCACTCGACTCACAACAAGTGGTGACCGACGCCATGGTCGCGATATCGCAATTTGAGGAGCGGCTCACCGTGCTGTGGGCGTCTACAAACGAAATGCACGCCAAACGCGACCTGCTGCTCGAAAAACGCCAGGTTCTGAGGGCGTGCGACGCCTTTTACCGCGGGTCCTCCGCCCCAAAGCAAGAGCCCAACTGGACCGACCGCGCGCCGCTTTTGGAGCCCGACGCAGACGATTTTGATATCCACAGCGAAGATGAAGAGATGGGCGCAGGCGCCTGGACCGCCTCGAACCTCGAGATGCCCGTGCTGGCCGGCACGATCGAGCGCACCAAGTACCCCGCTTTGGAGCGCCTTTCATGGCGCGTTACGCGCGGAAACCTCATGATGGTTGCGTATCCTATTGAGCGTGCCGAGGGAAACTCCTCTGAGGGCCCCCCTCGCTCGGTTTTTGTCGCCTACAGCCACTCGGACGCCATCACCCAGCGCATCCGGCGCGTGGCCGAGGCACTCGATTGTGAGCTTTTCGATGTACCCCCGAGCTCTGGCGAGCGTGCGGCCGAGGTCGACCGCTGCAACGCCCAGCTGACCCAGGTTTTTGCGCTGCTCGACTCGAGCGTCAAGTCGTTTCAAACCGAGCTCTCATTGCTCCAGCAGCAGCTCCCCGAGTGGAAATCAATGATGTACCGCGAAAAGGCGGTTTACAGCACTCTCAACCTCCTGAATTGGGACCAGCAGCGGCGTTGCCTCATTGCCGAGGGGTGGGTTCCGCGCGACGATATCCCCGAGCTCAGGTCAATATTGGCGCGCGTCACCACCGCTCATAGCTCGAATCCCACCGTGGTGCACGTGATCCACACCAAACGCCAGCCGCCTACCTTCCACCGCACAAATAAGGTCACCGCGGCGTTCCAAGCAATTGTCGATGTCTATGGAGTAGCCTCCTTCCAAGAAGTGAATCCGGCCCTGCCCGCGGTAGTGACCTTCCCCTTTATGTTTGCCGTGATGTTTGGCGATATCGGGCACGGCATCATCCTGAGTTTGGGCGCGCTGGTCCTGGTCCTAAAAGAGAAGAAAATCGCCCTGCAGAAACGCGACGAAATCTTTGACATGGCGTTTGGCGGGCGTTATGTCCTCCTATTTATGGGGCTCTTTTCAATCTTTACGGGTCTCCTCTACAATGACATTTTTTCAAAAAGCATGACCCTGTTCAAGTCAGGCTGGACCTGGCCGGAGGGCGCTCAGGGCGACAATCTGGTGGCGACATTTTCTCATGCATACCCCATTGGCCTCGATTGGAAGTGGCACGGCGCGTCAAACAACCTGCTTTTTACCAATTCCTACAAGATGAAAATGAGTATCCTGCTGGGGTTTGTGCACATGTCGTACTCGCTCTACTTTTCTCTGGCCAACGCGCGCTACTTTAACTCGTGGGTCGATATTGTGGGCAACTTTGTGCCCAGCGTGCTCTTTATGCAAAGCATTTTCGGGTACCTTTGTCTCACTATTGTGTACAAATGGTGCGTCGACTGGGTCGCCCTCGACAAGCCCGCGCCAGGGCTGCTCAATATGCTCATCAATATGTTTTTGAGCCCAGGTACTATTGACGCCCAGCTGTACCCCGGCCAGTCGTTTGTGCAGGGTCTGCTGGTGCTGGTAGCCCTCGTGTGCGTGCCGTGGCTGCTGCTGTTCAAGCCGCTCTACCTGCGCAAGCAGCACCTGAGCGGTGGCGCGTTTGCCCAGCTGCACAATGATGTCATTGAAACTGAGCAAATGACCATCCACGACGAAGAAGAGGACCACGAGGAATTCGAGTTTGGCGAGATTATGATCCATCAGGTCATTCACACAATTGAGTTTTGCCTCAACTGCGTCTCGCACACCGCGTCCTACCTCCGCCTGTGGGCCCTTTCCCTCGCCCACAACCAGCTCAGTTCGGTGCTGTGGGATATGACCATCCACAATGCGTTTGGGCCCACTGGGTGGGCGGGCATCGCCATGGTGTTTGCGCTATTTGCCGTGTGGTTCGTGGGCACGGTGGTGGTCCTGGTGTGCATGGAGGGCACCTCGGCCATGCTGCACTCGCTGCGGTTGCACTGGGTCGAGGCCATGTCCAAGCACTTTGAGGGCGAAGGCACGCTGTTCCAGCCGTTTACGCTGGCTTATGATGAAGAATAGATAATGTTTATGTTGAATGAAATGCGGGGTGCCCCCAGGGCGAGCGGGAAAGTGATCTCTCCCCGGCTGCACGCTGTGCGTTTCGCATGGCTTCATAGGTTTTGAGTCACAAAAGCAGAGCATGTCCGTGGAATGTTCCTACAGAGCCTGATCCAAGTGTAAATATGTAAGTTTCACTCTGGCGCGCCCCGCACACCCCTCGCAATCCCATCGCTCCCTGGCTGCAGGCTATTTTGACCAAGTCAGAAAACACGAGCATCCTCCTAAACCCCCTACAAAGCCCAATCCAAATGTAAAAAAGTAACTTTCATCTAAAACTCCTCGCAATACCCCTGGCACGCCCCCTGGCACGCCCCTGGCACGCCCCTGGCACATCCACCCTCGATCCACCTGCTGAGTGTGCAGTGTTTACTTGCCCAAAAGCACCCTCCAAATGCGCGACAAGATCGATGAACTCATCCACCGAACGCCAAACTTTTTATTTGAAGGTCTGCAACAACTCCGCTACCTCATACTCACCGAGGGGCTCGCCACAGACGCCGCAGGTGACTGCCACTACCGCAACTATGTTTGGACCATTTTGCTTCAGGCAAACCTAAGCAAATCGCGCTACCCAGCTCTAGTTTCCCGGGGGCCTTCCCAAGTCGACTCGAAAATCAGCAATGACACTTTTAGAACTCTGGCCACCGACCAAGCATTCAAGGCCAAAGTCTCGGAAAATGCACTCAGCAGAGTCCTAAATGCCTATGCACACAAGTACAACAACACCTATGTCCAAGGAATGAATGTTTTGGCCGCACCGTTTCTCTACATTTCACGCTCAGAGTCTCAGGCATTCACCCTTTTTAGCACGTTTGTGACCGAGTACTGCCCAACATATGTGACCCCAAACTTGGTAGGGGTGCACAATGCCCTTGCCCTCGTGGACGTTGTCCTCCAGATAGCAGACAATGCTCTGTTTAGCCACCTCAAATCCAAAATGTTGCAGGCAAACCTCTATGCGTTTGCGCCCATCATGACCTTTAATGCCGGCACTAAACCACTGAGCGAAGCCCTAAAACTGTGGGACGTGATTCTGGCCTATGGCGCCCACCTCAACATCCTGTTTGTTGTTGCACAAATTATCCGCATGCGCGACCAGCTGCTGCAAACCAATAAACCAATGGCTTTGTTGAGGTCTTTTCCTCCTTACAAGGCCCGCGATATTGTTACGGCTGCGCTTGGACTTCTGCGCAAGATCCCAAAGGACTTGCACGAGCTGCTCGTACTCCATGGTATTGACCCTGGACTCAAACAGAGAATTAATGCCTTGTAGTGCCCTATTTATTTAACTTCGTATGAACAAGACGGCGAACAACTCAACCGTTGCAGCCCGACGCGCTTTGGCTCATGTTCATCTGGTCCTGGCGCTCATGCATGCCACATATTCCCCGCATGAAGTGTCTATATCTGTTTTTTTAGCACATCTAAATTTGTGCTGATAGTTGTACAGGTGTCGGCCCGGCAGTGGGGTGCACATGCTGACCCTCTCTTATCGCACGTGACCAATATCAGCGCCCAATCCTCCGCGCGCACAGTCTCTATCTTGTTTCTCAGCGATCATTAATGTAAAAGTTATCTTGGTAGTCTCATCACTGCTAATGCATGCCGCTGCAGCGGCTAAGACATGTATGGAATCTCTTTCCTATTACGCAAAGCACGTGTGCGATAGTTTATCGCCGTATCCAGTATATCACCTGGCATAAGTGTAAAATCTTGATACGTTCAGTAAACAAGGAAAACACATCGCTAATCGCTATCGTGATTCCACATGCCCTTGCCCACCCCACGCGCACGGCACCAGTCAAATGATTGATAAGTTGATCTACACCACAACTCCATAATGTCTAAAGTTGCAATTGTGGTCTCAATCTACGCGTGCTCAGTGCTCGCCTTGGCCGCCAAGTCCTTCGCTGTCAATTGGCCCGACAGGCGTAAGGCGACTGCGAGTGCTATAGCTGCTGCTCTTGTGGGTTCTGGACTGGCTCTGTGCGTGCATGGTGCTATCAAGCAGCGCCAATCTGTTGACAAGCAAGCAATTGCAAGCGACGACGATAGTTTGAGCGAAACTGAGGTCAGACAGAGGAGGAAAAACCACTCCTGCGTGATAGAATTTCGCCAAGCAGCGACGACGACAATTCGCAGAGTGGCTCTGCAACTATGCTCACAGGATTGTGTCAGACTGCTATGGGCTGTTTAATGTTTCTTATTGCCGGTTGATAGTCGAGTCATTACTTTAGAATCAGATAGATCAACCGCAATCTAAATTACCTATCAAAACAGAAGAAGTCAATCCCTACCAACTTGCATAAAGCTTGTGCTGCTAGTCGCAGTCACTGTCGTCAGAACTTGAGTCACACTCGCACGGCGCAACAAAGAGTCACCTGATGACCATCCAGCGGCCCGCATTATCAAAAAGTCCCACTTCTTGCTACCTTCATGCCATTTCTTGATCCGTCCCCGGAACCAGAAATTGTCCCAACGGACCGCGCCGATATCCTCGCCTGGCTCCAAAATGGCCACAACCTCCAGCACCTACCTACCCCCCTACGCGGCGATTTCGAGCTTGTTATGGCCGCCGTTTGCGCCAATGGCTCAGCGCTACAACACGCGCTGCCCAAGCTCCAAAATAATAATGAAATTGTCGAGGCTGCAGTGGCGCAAGATGGTTTGGCACTAGAGTTTGCCTCAGATGGGCTCAAAAACAATCGCCAAATTGTTCTTTCTGCAGTGTCCAACAACGGGAATGCTTTAGCATATGCCCCATTTTGCAACGACTACGAGGTGGTTATGACCGCAGTCCTTGACAGTGGGTGTGCTCTCAAGCACGCATCACCCTCTCTCCAAAACAATTCCGCAATTGTCGAGGCAGCAATTTTGGAAAGTGTCTACGCATTCGCTTTTGCATCTAGGGCGCGTCAACTCGACACCAAAATCATAGGCAAGCTCGTGGCCCGTGAGGGGCGGGCCCTCCTATTTGTATCACCCGAGCTACAAAACAACCGGGAAATAGTGCTCAAAGCAGTCACTCAAGATGGACTAGCGCTGGAGCATACAGAGCTGCGAAACGACCCCGAGATCGTGCTGGCCGCCGTCAACAATAACGGGCTAGCGCTGCGCTGTGCTTCTTTTGCGCTCCAAGACGATGCCAAAATTGTGCTGGCAGCTATGCACAATAATTTTGAGGCGTTTGTCTATGCGTCCCCTCGGCTGCAGCTGCTGCTCGAGGGAGAACCGTACCTTTTTATGCGCGTGAAAACGCAAAAGGACCGCGAGTACGTGCAGCAACAAATTGCGGAAAATGATGTTAGCGCCATTATATCCGACGTCAGCGAGGTCCTGCTTTACGACTTTGCTCTAGTCAAAGAAGCAGTGTCGGTTTACGGCTGGGCGCTTGACTGGTTGCCTGATATGTTTCAGGATCACCCTGAAATTGTCGCAACCGCAGTCGCTGAAGATGGCACAGCTCTTCAATTAGCTTCCAAAAGGCTGCGCGCATGCCGCTCAATAGTGCTCACCGCCGTAAAGAACAACGGGCTAGCACTCGAGAATGCCGCGGCCGAGCTCCGCGACGACCCCGAAGTTGTGGCAGTGGCAGTGGCACAAAACAAGAACGCACTGAAAGTTGCCTCTACGAGAATTAAAAAGGAGTATGCTCCGAGCGACCTGGGCTAGCATTATATACATATTCCACACAGCACCTAACCCCAGATCTCCAACTCGTAGGCAAGCTCGTCGCCATAAGCGCAAAGAATGCGGCGACCATTAAAAGGACTGCTTTCAAGCTGGATGCCCGCCTCGGCGCACGGCTCTATATCAGGAAACAGCGCGTAAACAATCGGTAGCGGCTGGCCAGAGGTCTTGGTACTGAGAGCACCCAGCTGCTTGAGACGGGCAAGCATGGGCTCACAGTTGACACCGCTGTTTAAAACAACAAGAACTCGACTAGGCTGGATCGAATCTAGCTCGAGTTGCACGGGGTACAGAGGCCGGCCGCGAGGATCGTTTCGGGCAATAGCTGCAAGCAGCGCACCCTGCGTATCTTTGATGAGCTCAATTTCATCAGCGCGTGTGTCAACAAGCTCTGGCTCCAAAATAAATGCATCTTGGCTGCTCCAGATCGACTCGCTCCACCCAGTAACTAGCCCCGGGGGCCGCTCAATTTTCAGCGGTCCAGGCAGTGCCAGCATGATCGCCGCGTGTTTGGGCGAGTCAAACTCGACAAGTGTACGACCATCTTTGAGTTTTGTCGGCCGCGGGCGGCATGCAAGGCCTATTGACTTGAATAAACCCAGTGTGTAGTCGCGAGCCTCACCAGCGATAATGAGGCTACGGTTGAGCCTGGCGTGCTCAAAAGTAAGTGGAGTCTGTGCCAAAGCGTCCAGAATACTATTTTTGGTCCTACCCGAGATATATTCGCCTGGCTTGAGCATGTTTTGCTCGAGGACCTGCCGAGGCCTAATTTGTTCAAAACCGGATGGGCACACGTCCCAGCGACTATTGGGCCGAGCAATATCCTCCAGACGCCGTGTCCTGTCTTGGCGATAACTCCTGAGCCTTACAATGTTTGGGCTGTTTGGCTTTTGGTACTCTCGTTTCATGATTAGAAGAGGATGAGCCTGACATTCTGCTTTAGATGGCTATGATTTCGGCGGTCACAATATGCCCAAGTTGCAAATTCACTTGGAACTGCTTTCCAAGCATTGCAATTAGCAAGCGCAGTGTAATAGAGAACGATCCGTCACAATTTATGTTGGCGGCCACCACTCCCAGGCACACATGCAAGCCGTGCATGCGGACCCTGGCTGGGCGTTAGCGTCTGTCGATTGTTCAGATCTAGTCTTGGTTATAGATGCCGCCGGGACCTGGTGAGGCCTTTTGTGCAAAGAATATACATCCTGCAGGCACTTGCATATGCACGCGGACCCGCCGTCGGCAGAAAAGGCCCGCGAGATCCGGTCGCAATTACCGAGACCAAAACTCGCTGCAAAACGCTATGGCGCAAGGTCAGTCGCGAGTAGAGACGTGCTACCAGGCTTGAGGCTCGCAAGGCTGCGCGCGAGACAGCTGCCAGGGCAGAGGCGGCCGATCTTGCAGCCGCTGATGAGCCAGAAGCATCAAATGAGATGGACGCGCCCGAGTTTGAGCTGCCCGAGCTGGGCGAGGACGAGTCAGAGTTCGACCTGGAGGACGAGCCGGAGGACGAGTCGGTGGACGAGTCAGAGTTCGAGCCACCGAACAAAAGGCGCCGGCCGGATCTTCAGCACCAGCTGCGAGTCCCATCTGCCACTGAGGTTCCTCGGCCCTCTGCTTCGTCTACGCAGCCATGCCCCCTTCACAATCGAGCAAAAGGATGTGCTGCTCGCAGAGCTGTGCGAGCACCTCGATAGGCCCAGCCTTACCAAAAAGCTGTTGCAGCCGCTTGCCCAAGATGCGGGCTCAATTTCAAGCAGGTTCAAAATTGGCTCTGGATATTTTACAGAGCCAATCCCAAGCCTAAGAGGGAGCTGATAATGACCTGGAGGACCAATAACGAGCGGCATCACGCCACAAAAGTTCTTCGCGCATGGTTTGATGAGCACCGCGAAAACCACTATCCAACCAAGGAGGAGCATGCACAGCTGGCCCAAGATTCTGGCCGCACACCAAAAAACGTCAGATTTAGGATGGAATATGCTCGGAAAAGGTGGAAATTAGCTTCACGCAACTGTTTTTTTAGCAGTGACCAGCGAGCTGTGCTTCAAGCATCGTTTCAGGTGAATTGTTATCTAGACACTGACGAAAAAGAGCGGCTGGTGAAAGAGACAGGGCTCAATGCAACGCAAGTGCTTAACTGGTTCAATGCTACTCGATATAAAAGATCAAAGTTGAGTGATGTTGGCCAAAAGGCCCGCTGCGCGCTTGACTGCATGCTCATTTTGACGAACCCTATCCGAGCATCTCAGAAAAATACGAGCTGGCGCAGCAATCTGAGCTTGCTTTGGCGCCGTCTAGCCGATTTCAAGTTGTTTTGGTGTTACCAGGGCCGTGTCTATGCTAGACCCAGCGCCTCAAGCTCCAACACGGGCTCATCAAGCGCAAGGTTGAGTCGTACGACGCGCCACACCAGCAGCTCTGGCCTGACTTGCCATGACCAATTCAGGCCGCCGCACTTACAGCAAAGAGGTCGACAGGTTTTAGATGATAATGCTCGACACACATTGGCGTTGACCCGCTCAACCTTTACAAGCAGATTCGCGGGGCCATTTGCGAGTCGCCTCTGTTGAGATTTGACTGGTTTCTCCTTGGCTGCACCCCGCAAGAGATTTCTCGCCGCTGCCAGACGCTTGTTGGTGCCATGACGCGCGAGCTTGGAGAGAAGGACAAGGACCCCAAATGCCAAAAAGTAGAATGATTTATGTGATTTGTGTACTCTGTGATTGTAGTTTATGGCTGAGGCACAGCCAAGGCACCGTCAATTATGCACGGCGTCAAGCACGGCGCAGCAGAGCGCCGTGGCAGGTTAGTGACCGTGACAGTCTAGACAAGCACAGGGCACATCTAGGTGCTTTCCCATGCTCAATTTTACAAAAAATCCTCGAGAATCAATTTTTGGAACCCCAATATAATCACTACATGCATGCCCCTGAATTGCAGGCGCCAAAAAAATGACACTCGGCAATGCTGCTTCAAAGCAGGCCAACCCGGTGTACCCGACACGAGCTTGTACTCGAAAAGCCGTCCCCATGTTGATTGCTTTCCAGCTATTTGTAGATACAGCGCAATACCCGCCATCTATAATTAGCGCACGTTTCCTGGGGTACCTCAAAATATCTCCAAAAATAGTAGTGCCCTGCGTATGACGTCATTACGCGTACTGGACCCCCAGGTATATATACTGTGGGGCCAAGCTCAGTTTAACCATCATGCTCTCTTCTGTTCTCGCTCTCCTCTCTACTGCCACCGCTTTCCACGTTGTGACTGTCCGCTCTGGCAGCCCCTACCAGTACTCTGAAGTCAAGCTCTCCTCTGACGGCCACTGGTCGCTCAATGGTGAGTCTAGTCTTGACTTTACTCTTGAAAACGGTAGCTTGCGTGGCAACGGCCGTAGCAACGATATCCGTGGCGGCTTCCCCATCGTCAACGACGAGTCTTGGTCCTCTGACATCTGGTCGGTGCATGCGCACAACCTCGAGTGGGCCTCGTCTGGCGCTTGGTACGTGTGCCCTGACAACAACAACAACATTGCATTTGGCAAGTACGGTGCTCCTAGTGACTGCACCAACGCCGTTCCTGTTGTCTTGTACAGCAGCGACGTCACCGAGGCCTAAGGCCCAGCGCAGGTCGCTTCGGTCCCTCGTTCGCATTTGGCAATTTAACTATACATATTTAACACCCTTTCCAAGCAATTGATCTTCCAGCGTATACCCGGTAATGCGCATGCCGGCTCTGTTTGCTCTCGCAAGTCGGCGGCAATAATACTGGCATTGTCGAAGGCCTTGCGGTTAAGCTAAATTTTTGATCTGTGAACAAACGCAAAACGATTAAGCTCAACCTGGCCAAAAGAGAATTTGAACGGCATTGTCCCTGCTGTGGGGTGCCCAATGGGGAGCCCCGTGAGGAGTACAGAATGTAGTTATTTAATAATGAGCAAAAGTATTCATAAGTGCGCAAATAGTCAACAGAGGAGGAGCTGCTTTACTGGACCAGGGTCGGCCGTGGTGGTAGCAGTGGCGGTAGCAAGTGCGAGCTCAGAGGAATATTCAAAGCGATTGTCGGCGTAACCCCGGCACATACCCATGTAAAAAATGAGCGCAATTATTTGAATGGATTGCGAAAAAGCTTAGCTTTATAGCTACCTTTTCTTCAGTGCTTGAACCCGCTTTGCATGAGCATTTACAGGGGTGGCGTCGTGTGGGTAATACTAATGGTACGGAATATATGGCTTTTAGCAAAACCAGCGAGGCTTGTACCCTGTAGATTATTGCAATTATGGCTGATGTGGTGGTTACGCTTGGTTTCTGGGCCATTGAGCCCACCAGGTACTGACCAAGTTGTGGGCACCAGTCTGTAAATATACGAGAAATATAGAAGTTTACCACGCTCAAACCGTACTTGGGCCCCCATCACAGCTTGAAATATATCTAGCTATGTATATTGATTAGTCTTTAGGAAGAATTCGACAGCCTGCCTCCCCCAGCGAGCGTGAGACCTCAAGACCTGAATGACTCAACTCGCTAGCCATGATTCCACTGGAAATCCTTCTTTTGATTTCCGAGTATATACCAAATCCCGACCTGCTACAATTTGTGCGCTTGTCTCAAGTTAATCGCGAGTTTCGCCGAGCTTTTCTGAGCAACCATGCTTGGGCCAGGTTTGATGTTTACGGCGTGGCAAACAAGACCCCAGCGCCTTTGTACCACTATAAAAACTACAAACTGAGCGGGATCGCAGCCGATTTCCTCAACCGTTGGTTTGAATACTCTGAGCTTGAGCGACGGCTCATTCTCCCCAAAGGAGCTTGCCATCTGGGTAGATTGGACACCGATGAACTTTACATACATCTCCACTTTCTTCGCGACACTTTTGGGTTTCAACAGTGCAAAAGACAAAAGCGTGTACGGCAAGTGACCTTTAAAAGGATCGAGCTTGTTGTCTGGCAGCAGTGGAGTTCTCATTTGGACGAGCACGCGGTGGCTAAATATGGCAGAGGGATCTACGAGTCGCTCCCTAAAGAGGTGCAGCAAAACAAACAAGTTTGCTTAGCCTTGATTAAAGTATCAACCGTGCAAGAGGTGGACCGCATCTTTGCAAACGACCGGGATGTCAACCTGGCACGGATTAAGCATGACCCGCACCATGCAATAGAGGCGCTTCGCACAGATTTGAAGAGAAATAGAGACTTTGTGCTCCAGGCACTATTTGCATTGAGGAAATCCGAGAGAAGCTGGCGTGGGCATCTAGCTGATCTCCTTAATGCGTGGCAGAGCGACGGGCAAGTTGCGCTTGCAGCAGTGTCTACGGATGGATTGATGTTGAACTACCTTGCCATCGAATTTCGCAATAATCGTGAAATTGTTTTGGCTGCTGTGAAACAAAATGGCCGGGCTCTAGAGTACGCATCCGAGGCGCTGCGCGGTGATCGCGATTGTGTGTTGGCGGCTGTGAAGCAGATTGGCTGGGCCCTTGAGTGCGCATCTGAGGCGCTCCGTGATGACCGCAACATTGTTTTTGCTGCTGTGAAGCAGATTGGCTGGGCCTTTGAGTACGCGTCCGAGGCGCTGCGCAGTAACCGCGAATTTGTTTTGGCAGCTGTGGAGCAAGACGGCTGGGCTCTCGAGCACGCATCCGAGGCGCTCCGCGGTGATCGCGAGATTGTTTTGGCAGCTGTAAAGCAGACTGGTGGAGCTCTCAAGCACGCATCCGAGGCGCTGCACAAGGATCGTGTGCTTGTGTTGGCAGGAATTAAGCGGGACTACAGGGCTCTCAGGTATGCATCCCAAGCGCTCCGAGGCGATCGCGAATTTTTCTTGTTGGCTATAAAGCAAGATAGCCACACTCTCGAGTACGCATACGAAGCCTTCAGAGGCGATCGCGAAATTGTTTTGGCAGCCGTGGAACAAAACGGCTGGGCCCTCCGATATGCATCCAAAGCACTCCGCGACGACCGCAAAATTGTTCTGGCAGCTGTGAATCAGAATGGCGGAGCTCTCAATTACGCAACTAGGTCACTCTGTGGCGACCGCGAGATTGTTTTGGCAGCCGTACGGTCTGGATGGGCTCTCCAGAACGCACCCGCAGCTCTGCGAGACGACCGCGAGATTGTTTTGGCAGCTGTAAATCAGGATTGCAAGGCTCTCGACTACGCATCTAGAGAGCTCAGTGATGATTTTGCTTTTGTTTTGGAGGCTGTGAAGCGAGATTTTAGAGCTCTTAAGCACGCATCCCAAGCTCTCAGAGGCGATCGCAGATTTGTTCTGGCGGCCATAAAGCAAAAATGCAGGGCTCTCGAGCACGCATCCAAAGCCCTCCGCGGTGACCGCGAAATTGTTTTGGCAGCTGTGGAGCAAGATGGCAGGGCTATCGAGCACGCATCTGAAGCCCTCCGCGGTGATCGCGAGATTGTGTTGGCGGCTGTGAAGCAGGCAGGCTGCGCAATCACTTTTTCAGCTAGTTCATTTCGCGACGACCGCGAGGTAGTCTTGACAGCTGTAAATCAAAGTGGCCTCGCTCTTGAGCATGCATCCATGCCGCTGCGCAATGACCACGAGATTGTTTTGGCAGCTGTGAAGCAAGAGGGCCACGCCCTCAAGTATGCATCCGAGGCAACTTCTGCCGATCGCAATATTGTCTTGATAGCTGTGAAGCAAAACGGCAGGGCCTTGGAGTATGCCTCCACAGCACTCCGCGGTGATCACGAGATAGTTTTGGCAGCTGTCCAGCAACGCGGCTGGGCGATCAAGTATGCAGCCAACCCATTGCGGGGCGATCGTGAGATTATCCTTGCGGCCGTCGAAACCCACGCTGCGCTTTTAGAGCAAAAGGGCGAAAGTTTTTGGCAAGACAACAGTTTTGTTTATGAGGTGCTGGGAGTGCACGATCGACTCCCACAAATTGGACTGTTGCACGACCGAGATTTTATGCTGGCTGCAGTTTCTGAAGATAGAAATGCTTTTACGTTTGCATCCGAGGAGCTCAAGAGTGATCCCGAAATACTGGCAGCTTGGGAGTCGTGGCAATTGTGATGTAGCCCCAGTTCAGGCACTGCCCACGGCAGTTGGATGCATTTGCAGTCTATAAATGTTTTCGAGCACCTGAGCGCAGTGAGAGCACTGTGCGTTTTAGGGCTTAATACATAGTTTAGCTTTGGCCGGTAATGAGTACACTTAATGGGCTGTACTTACCACCATATGAGCTACTGTTTATTTTTCTTTTTACTTTATTTGGACTCAGCTAGGCTCTTTCTGAGCGAGACGAGATTGGCAGCACCCCGTGCAGCACACTTGACATGTGGAATCCACTAACCTAAGGTTTCAACCTTAAACATAACTTAAAGATCCTGCGAACGTACCTATTTAGGCATATCTATTGCGGTCACTGCACACTGCACTTCCCAATGGAATTTGACCTAATTGATCAGCCTGCTCTTGGTTATGTTCGAGCACTCCCCAATGCCAACATTCGCAAATGTTTTTCCAATATCTCAGAGCTTGACCGTTTTATTGATGAGGACTGCACTCCCGCTCCTTGGAACTTATCCGTTGACCGGACAACCCCCAACTCTTCGGAGCCCCCTCCTCTTTAAGCCTCTCAGAGTCTTCTTTGGCTATGCATTGTGCTTGCTCGTGGTCCGATCCCTGCTCTCGCCAACAAAATCACCCACCCTGCCCTTGCATTGAGCGCAGCCAAGCCAGGCACTGACTATGTCGACTTCAACTGCGAGCAGATCCAGGTCCAGGATGTCTCGTACTAGCGCAAGCTCGTCGGGGCCAACCAGCCTGCGTTTAGATTTGCTCCTGCTCACGTCGCATCTGGTATGATTTCTGCCTTGATTGCAATTCCTAGCTCCCCAAACTTGTTTAGGCACGTGTCTCACGAGCTCCGCAATAACGCTGCGCTCGCTGCCATAGCCATAGCAGCTGATGGCCTTCTGCTCGGGCAGGACGGACCGGATTTATAGCGCAACGAAGCATTAATTGTTCTTGCATGCCTGCAGAACCCAGCGGCATGCCAGTACATTCCGCTCTATATGCTAGAAATCCCAGAAAACCACCACAAGTATGGTACTCAGGACTTTGTGCAGCTGCCTTTTGAGACGCGCGTGAAGCAACCGATCATTCTTGCTGCCCATAGTGCCGGGGTGCTTAAGGTTGCAGAGGACGATCCCCAGTGGTATAAGGATCAACTCAAGTTTGACTTGACTAGAGCTAGGCAAGGTCCGGAGCGCTTGTTACTGAACCACTTCCACCGTTTGGCACAGCATGAGGATGTGGAGGATGGGGCTGTAAGGCCTCTCGGCACGAGGTGAATGCTTGCTCACCAGGAAGAAAACACAGAAAACACAAAACACACACACATAACACACAAATAAATACATAATAAATAAAACATAGATTTCTAGCTAAACTAATAGTCTACACCAATGACCATGAGCAACAAAGCCATGCGGACAAACAGACCATAGCGCATCTGCCTAAAGTAGGCGGCGCGGTTGTCAAAGTCGACCTCCTCGGCGATCTCGTTAACACGGGGCAGAGGGTGCATGATGCACATGTGGGTCTTGCACTTGGACAGCACGTCGTTGTCAATGTGGTAGACGTCCTTGAGGCGCTCGTAGTCGGCGGCGTTGGGGAAGCGCTCCTTTTGGATGCGAGTGACGTAGAGCACATCGGTCTCGGCAAGAATGTCGTCGCTGAGAACCTCGCTCTCGACAGTGAGCTTGCCGCTCTTGGCCAGATTGTCGCGCAAGTTCTTGGGCAACTGGAGGTCCTTGGGCGAGACGAGCTGCACCTTGATGTGGTAGAGCTGCAGCAGCTCAACGAGCGAGTGAACAGTACGGCCGTACTTGAGGTCGCCCATGAAGGTGATGGTCAGGTTGTTCACGGTGCCCATCTCCTCGCGAATGGTGAACAAATCGAGGAAAGCCTGGGTAGGGTGCTCGCCAGGGCCGTTACCACCGTTAATCACAGGCACGCTGAGGTACTTGGCGGCAGTGTGGATCGACTCCTCCTCAGGGTGACGCAATACAACGGCGTCGCAGTACGAGCCGAGGCAGCGAATAGTGTCCTGGAGGGTCTCGCCCTTTTGCACGCTCGAGTTGCTGGTAGCCACATTGATCACGCGGCCACCGAGACGCTGCATGGCCACATCGAACGAGGTGCTGGTACGGGTACTGGGCTCGTAAAACATGGTGGCAATGACGCGGTTCTGAAGGATATCAAGACCGCCCTTGCGCTCGACGGCAAGGCGCATCTCCTGGGCCAGGTCAAACAGCTCGTGCAGGTCGCGACGAGTGAATTGGTGCACCGAGGTGATGTGCTTCTTGAGGAATGGGTTGCGGCGTAGCGAGTCCTTGAGGGCGCCCTTGGCGCTAAGCTCGCGAGGGCGCTGCTCCGAGGTGAACGACATGCGCTGCGAGCGGTCAAACGGCGACGCGGGCACGGCGGTCTCGCGCACAATCGTGGACTCGCGGCGGCTCTTGGCCTTGCTCACAGTGGGGACAACATCAGCAAGGTCCTGGCCAGCAGCCTCGGCCACGAGCTTACCCTCGAGCGACACAACCTTGCCGTTAAACTCGACGCGTTCAACAGAGCCGCAAAGGGGGATCTTGGAGAACTCGGCCCAAACCGGCGAAGCGACGCTGCGGTCCAAATCCAGCTCGACAACGGTGTCGTTGCTCTCGGAAATACCGAAAATCTCGCGAGGGCGCGTCGACATCTTGGAGACAACGTCGGCGTGCGACAAGCGACCGTCGCGCACAGCAGCAGCCAGGAGCGGCGTGGCCAGCTCGAGGCCAGAGCCACTCAGGCCATAAGCCTCAAACACAAACTCGGCGACCGAGCCCACACTCAAAACATCCACAGTGGCAATGTTGGTCCACAGCGCGGCCTGGTCCTCGGCACTCGGCAAGTACTGCGCGGCCTTGGGGGCAGACTCCTTGTTGAGGTAGAGGCTCACGAGCGACACGTCGCAGGTGACTTCGAGGCCCTTGGAGCGCGAAACGTTGATGAGCTTGAGGTCATCAATACGGCGCACATTGGTAACGTGCACGCGGCGATCGTACAGCGAGGCCATGAGCAGCAGCGACGCCAAGTTGGTGGCAGTAGCATCGGTCACAATGATCTTGCTCTTGGGCCACGACTCAAAGTGGGGAATGACCTCAGAGACATTGTCAAGGTGCTGCGTGGCGTAAAAGGGCAACCAGAGGGCACCCACATCGCTGGCGTAGCTGGCAATGTTGGCGGCGTTGCTGGCAGTAGCGGCAATAGTGAGCAAGTAGTCGGCGACGCCGGCCTTGGTGAGCGCGCTCTGGGCGGCCGCAAGCGACAGCTCCGAGTTGATTGCGTGCTCGCTGTACGCGGGCATAATCACGTTCTGGGTGAAACCATTTGCGAGCGCGGTTTGCAAGGTGCTCTTGACGCTGGCCACATCGCCAAACTTGGGCATGCAGGTCGATACATTCACCAAACCGCCAGGAATAGTGAGCAAAGTGTTGCTGAGCTGCGAATCGATCGAGCTCACGGCAAAGTCGGGCTGTAGAAGCATCGCCTCAAACATGAGCTTGGCGCACTTGACGTTGGTGACCAGGGGGATGGCATAGTCGACCGCCATACGACGTGTACGGTAACCCTTGGACATGTAGCTGGCAGGGCGGCGGAAGCGGTTGCTCGAAGGCAAGTTCACGTACAAATCAATCATGTTGTTGGACAAGTACTGGGTGAGCGAGAACTCGGCCTTCTCCTCCTTCTCGTCCAAGTTAAACTCAAGGAACTTGGCCTTGACGCCGTTCTCGGCCAAAAAGTCGGCGGTACCGGCAGTAGCATAAATGTTGTAGCCGGCATAATCGAGGCGCTTGACCACGGGCAACAGCTCGGCCTTTTCCTTGTACGAGCCAATAGACAACAGCACATTCTTCTTGGGGGGCTTGATGCCGGTGGCAATAAGCGACTTGAGGTAAGCCTCGTACTTGTTGCGGCCAAACGTGGCCACCTCACCAGTGGAGGCCATCTCGACACCGAGCACGGGGTCGGCACCGCCCAGACGCGAGAACGAGAACTGGGGCACCTTAACGGCAACATAGTCCTTGGGCAGCTCCTGCAGAGGGTACGGCACAATGGGCTGGCCAGTAATGACCTTGGTGGCCATCTCAATGAGGTCCACGCCGACAACCTTGGAAACAAACGGGAACGAGCGCGACGCGCGCACGTTGCACTCAATGACCTTGATATCGTCGTCCTTGGCAATAAACTGGATGTTGTACGGGCCAGTAATGTTGAGCGCGTTACCGATCTTGGCGGTGGCGTCGACAATGCGCTCAATGGTCGAGGCGCTCAAATCTTGAGGGGGCACAATCAAAGTGGCGTCACCAGAGTGCACACCGGCGTTCTCAACGTGCTCAGAGACAACGTGCATGACCATCTGGCCATCGCGAGCAACGGCGTCCATCTCAATCTCCTTGGCGCCCTCAATGTACTTCGTGATAACCACGGGGTAATCCTGCGAGACCTCCACGGCCTGGTTGAGGTAGCTAGCGAGATCGTCCTTGGAGTAAACAGTGTTCATGGCGGCACCGCTCAAAACGTACGAAGGGCGCACAAGCACGGGGTACGACACGCGGTCGGCAAACTCCTCGGCCTCGGCGATCGAGGTGAGCTCCTTCCACTCGGGCTGGTCCACGCCAATCGAGTCGAGCATACGGCTAAACTTGAACCGGTTCTCGGCACGGTCAATCATGTCGGGGGACGTGCCCAGCACCTTGACGTTCTGGCGGTGCAGGTTGAGCGCAATGTTGTTTGAGGTCTGGCCACCCATGGAAATAACCACACCGGCGGAGCTCTCGAGCTCGTAAATGTCCAAAATACGCTCAAGGTTGATCACCTCAAAGTAAAGACGATCGGCCTCGTCGTAATCGGTCGACACAGTCTCAGGGTTGTAGTTGACCATGATGGTCTTTGTGCCCTGTTGGCGCAGAGTGCGCACGGCGCGCACGGCGCACCAGTCAAACTCGACTGAAGAACCAATGCGGTAGACACCCGAGCCAAGGACCATCACACCATTATCGTCAAAGTCAATATCGTGGGTACCCGCGTTGTAGGTCATGTACAAATAGTTGGTCACAGCAGGGAACTCAGCGGCAACAGTATCAATGCGCTTGACAAAGGGGGTGATACCAAAACTCTTACGCAAATTGCGCACGCTGAGCTCGTTGGACCGCGTAAACTTGGCGATCTGGCGGTCATCGAAACCGAGCTGCTTGGCCTCGCGCAGCTCGAGCGCGCCCAGGGGACCGGCCTGCGCCTGCTTGGCGATCTGCTCGCCAAACCGAATAAGGTAGTGCAGCTTGCCCAAAAACCATTTGTCGATGCGGGTCAAACCCCAAACCTGGTCCACAGTGTAGCCCTTGGTGAAGGCGTTGGCAATAGCAAAAAGGCGCTGGTCGCTGGGAGTCTGCAACTCGCTGTCGATATCAATGCTCATGAGCGCCTCGGTTTCGTTGAAACCCAAATTGTGGTAGTCGGTCGAGCGAATAGCCTTTTGGATGGCTTCCTCAAACGTGCGGCCAATCGACATGACCTCACCGACCGATTTCATGGCCGAGCTCAACTCCTTGGACACACGAGTAAACTTTTTAAGGTCCCAACGAGGAATCTTGACCACAACATAGTCTAGCGACGGCTCAAAGCACGCGCAGGTGCTCTTGGTAACCGAGTTTGTGATCTCGTTCAAAGGAATGTTGAGGCCCAACTTGGCAGCAACAAAGGCAAGGGGGTAGCCAGTAGCCTTGGAGGCAAGCGCCGAGGAGCGCGACAGACGCGCATTGACCTCAATAATGCAGTACTCCTTGCTGAACGGGTTGAGCGCGTACTGGATGTTGCACTCACCCACGACGCCCAAGTGGCGAATCACATTGACGGCGGTGGTGCGCAGCATGTTGTAGTCCTCGTCGCTAAGCGTCTGCGAGGGCGCAACCACAATCGAGTCACCGGTGTGGATACCGAGCGGGTCAAAGTTCTCCATGTTGCAAACAGTGATACAGTTGTCGTAGGCATCCCGCACGACCTCGTACTCGACTTCTTTCCAGCCCTTCATGGACCGCTCCACAAGCACCTGAGGGGAGGCGGCAAACGCGGTGGCACACAGCTTGCGCAGCTCGTCCTCGTTGTCTGCAAATCCAGACCCGAGACCGCCAAGCGCATAGGCAGCACGAATAATGAGGGGGTAACCAATATCGTTGGCGGCCTCAATGGCCTCGTCCAAGTTGCTGGCAGTGGCGCTGGTCGCGCACTTTTCGCCAATCTCTTCCATGGCGCGCGCAAACAGCTCGCGGTCCTCGGTAGTAATAACCGTGTCAACCTGGGTACCCAGCACCTTGACGCCAAGACCCTCAAACTCGTCCTTGAGGGCAATACCCACGCTGAGCGCAGTCTGGCCACCAAAGGTGCAGTAGATGGCATCGGGGCGCTCGTACTTGATGACCTTGCGCACGAACTCGGGGTTCACAGGCAAAAAGTAGACCTTGTCGGCCAACCCGCGCGAGGTCTGAATAGTGGCAATGTTGGGGTTGATGAGCACCGTGTAGATACCCTCCTCTTTCAAGGCCTTGATGGCTTGCGAGCCGCTGTAGTCAAACTCACCGGCCTGGCCAATACTGAGACCACCCGAGCCAAGAATAAGGACCTTCTTAACCTGAACGCGAGCAGGCTTGGGCTTGCTGGGGAAGCTCACGGGAGCAAGAGCAGAGGGGCTAAACTCTTGCACAGTCTGCAAAAAGGTGTCAAACAAAAACTCAGTGTCACGAGGACCGGGGTTGGACTCGGGGTGGAACTGCACCGAAAAGAACGGCAGCTCGCTGTGGTAGATACCCTCGTTGGAGCCGTCGTTGGCGTTGACAAAAAGCTCCTTCCAGCCGTTGCTCAGAGTAGTGGTATCAACGGCGTAACCGTGGTTCTGCGACGTGATGTAGCAGCGGCCATTGACCAAGTTGGTGGCAGGAATGTTGTGACCGCGGTTACCAAACTTCATCTTGAGGGTCGAGGCGCCGCTGGCGCGGGCAATAATCTGGTGACCAAGGCAGATACCAAACACGGGGAACGCCTTGGAGGCAAGGGCCGCCTGCACACGGCTCACGAGCTCGGGCAGCAGCGAGGGATCACCGGGACCGTTCGAGATAAACAAACCGTCAAACTGCTCTTGGCTAAAGTCATAGTCCCAAGGGACAACAAGCAGCTCGGCGCCGCGCTTCACAAAGCAGCGGATCTGGTTGAACTTGAGGCCGACGTCCACCGCGAGAATGCGCACCTGCTTCCCGTTCTTGAGCAGGGGCTGCACGGTCGAGGGCACAGTGTAGAGCACGGGCTCCTTGCACGAGACCTTGGCCACGAGGTTCTCCTGGTTGGGGTCGTGCCACTCGGGCTGCTCAAAGGTGCCGGCGCTAGTTTGGAGGCACAAGCGAGCCAAAGTGGAGCCGTTGTCACGAATCTGCTGGGTCATGGCACGAGTATCAACACCGTAAATGGCGGGGATGCCCTGCTCCTCGAGCCACTGGCCGAGGCTCGAAGTGGCCAAAAAGTGCGAATAATCCTCGGTGTAGCTGGCAATGACCAACCCAGCAACGTGGATACGGCTACTCTCAAAGTACTTGGGCAGCTGAGGCACAATCTCGTCCATCAACTTGCGATCAGGGACACCGTAATTGCCGACAAGGGGGTAGGTAATAACCAGGATCTGGCCCTCGTAACTGGGATCGCTGATGCTCTCGGGGTAACCAACCATACCGGTCTGGAAAACCAGCTCGCCAGAAATGGACTTTTTGGCACCAAACGAGTAACCCTGGACAGCAGTTCCATCCTTAAGCTCGAGCGTGGTGAGGGTGTGCTCGGACCTCAGAGGCGGGAAAATCGGTAGTGCAACAGACATCTCGCCAATGTGGTTAGGTTGGAGGATTAAAAATTTCACTCGCGAGAGGATCTGAAAAAAAAGATTATGTCACGCGCATGTGGCCTGCATGCACCGCTGAAATTCCCTCACGCGCGATTTTTCCGAAATTTCGGCCTGATCCCTAATTTTTCTCTGTTCTATAGGCTAATTTGAGGTTAATTGAGGATTTGCTCGGCCCATAGAGTACCCAGCCGGCGAGGTTTATTGGTCCCAATACCCCGCGTTCTCGGCGCTTTCTCGTATCGAGATTTGGCAATATACACGAGATCGGGGCCTTGGAAGTTTGGTTTCCGGGCCACTAGCCAATTTTTTTCATTTTTTGGAGTGTGCCGTTTTTGGTAAATTAACTGCAGCTGACTTGACTTGACTTGACTCATGGGCGCTGACTCCATGACCCCTGGGCCATGGATCGGGGACCAGGGAAAAGGGTGGCAAAGGGGCCTTTAGGGGGGTGGGGCAAGTGAGATATTGCCATAGATCATAATGTCGTCCAAGTCCACTTGAGGATCAGGCCGAATAGGGCTCAAGTTCACCCGGGCGGCATTGTCATTAACAGCAGCAGAAGGGGACGCTATAGATGATAATGTCGTCTAGGTTTACGCACGCGAACGTGTAATTCGCCCCCGTTTACCCCGACGATATCATCAGCTGCAGCTTGTGTAGACATAACTAGCATACTACTACGCAGCTCAACGGCAGGCGGTGGCGACTACCACGCGCTAAACTTCTCTGAACAACACAATTTACCAACGTTTTACCCTTTTTTCCCAGACCACCCACCCCTTGAGATCCACAGACACCACCCCTCAAATATAGCTCGTATAGACACATAAATCAATTTTGTGTAATTCGCCAGCGTCTACCAATCAACAACGCATCATCTATAGCTTTTTATAGACATAGCAAGCAGAGAAATCTCAACTTTTCACCCACCCCTTCAGACCACAGACATCACCCCCAACGATCAACTACAGCTTTATAGGCACAGCGAGCGTAAAAATCTATGCAACCCAATGCGGACTCTCTGTACTTTGCATCTCCTCTATTCTCTAAACTCTTGTAGCACCACACCCCCAGCACCACACACCCCTTCACCCTCCCAGCTGACACGCATGCGATTGTGGATCCCCCTTCAGCTGCTTCAACTGGCCGCTTGTGCCGTGCTGGGTATCGACTATGGCGCTGAATTCACCAAGGCAAGCCTCGTAGCCCCTCAAGTCCCGTTTGAAATCATTTTGACCCCTGAATCCAAACGCAAAGACGCTTCGGGCCTCGTGTTCCGGGTTAAAGGTGCCGAAGTCGAGCGCTTTTACGGCTCTGGCGGGCTGCCTTTGACGTCCAGGTTTCCCGAAAGCTCGCTTTACTACCTCAAGAGCTTGTTAGGGCGCGGAATCTCCGACGACGAGGTCGCCGAGTTTAACGCCGTGCACCCCGGCCTAACGCTTGTTTCAAACAAGCGCGGCGGCTTGAGTATCTCTGTGGGCGAAACGAGCTACCCTGTGGAGCAAGTTGTGGCCATGTCGCTCAAGGAAATCAAGCAAAGGGCTCAGCATGAACTCAAGGCCAAACTCGGCGCGGGGCTCGTGCAAAAGGCCGCCATTGCCGTGCCTGGCCATTTCGATATGAGCCAGCGCCGTGCCTTGACGGACGCTGCCGCACTCGCCGATTTGCAGGTGATTTCGCTTGTGAATGATGGCGTGGCCGTTGCGGTCAATTACGCGTCGACGCGCCAGTTTGACGAGCTCCAGTACATTGTTGTGTACGATATGGGCTCAGAGAGTACTTCCTCAACTTTGTTGAGTATCGAGGACCGCAACGGCACCGTGATTTCCCTCGAGGGTTATGCCTCGCTCCCGTTTGGCGGCAAGACCCTAACCACCAAGGTCCGCGACATTTTGATTGAGCACAGCGGATTCAAGGAGCTCCCTCCCAAAGTTTTGAACCGTCTTTGGAAGGAGGCCGAGCGCGCCAAGGCTGTGCTCAGCGCCAACACCGAGGTCAGCGTTTTCATTGAAAGCTTGTATGAGGATAAGGATTTGAGCGTGAAACTGACTCGCCAGCAGCTCGAGGACGCCGCGTCCGAGCTCGTTGAGGAGGTGGCTACGCCTCTCCGCGACTCTCTCGTCAAGTTTGACGGTACCACTTTGGCCGCCTCGGAGCTTTCCTCAGTGATTCTCGCCGGCGGTGGCACGCGTGTTCCGTTTGTCCAGCGCGAATTGGTCGCTGCAGCAGGCGATATCCTCTCCAAGAACGTTAATGCCGACGAGAGCGCCGTGCTCGGCACAACGCTGCGTGGCGTGGGCATCTCGGGCATTTTCAAGAGCCGCCCCATGACTGTCGAGGACAAGAGCCTTGCGAGCTACAGCCTGGGCGACGGGACCCAGCAGCAAGCACTGTTTGAGCGCGGTGCCGCCCTCGACTCGAGCCGCACTCTCAAGTTCCCTGCGACCGATGTCACGCTGTCCCTGTTTGAGAATGATGCCCGCATTGTGTCGTGGACGTTCCCCCAGCTCGCCGAGGTCGCCAAGACTCTGGAGGGGTGCGTCACCGAGCCCGAAGTTTCGGTGCGGTTCAGCCTCAGCAACAGCCAAATCGTCACGCTGATGGACGCCCAGGTGCAGTGCATGACTGAGGGCAAGACTGACAGCGAGGGCGACAAGCTCACCACGCGCTACCTGAGCGCCAAGCGCACCGATGTCGGAGTGTCCCCCCTCACCAACCCCGAGAAGGAGGAGCTTGGCTACGGCCTCCGGGTGCTCGACAAGCAGGATGCAGACCGTCTCAAGAAGCAAACTATCCATAACACGCTTGAATCCCTGCTGTACCAGATCCGCGAGCTTGACCCTGAGAACGAGCGCGCCCATGCGCTTCTCGAGGAGCTGGACGACCCGCTCACTGTTGTGCAGCTGAGCGAGCGCCTCAAGGAGGCGGAGACCTCGTATGCCGCTCTCAAAGAGGCTTCGGACCACGCAGAATTTACCGAGGCCACCCAGGGCGCACTCGCCCAGGTCGGCCTGGCAGCCGCCGAGGGCGTGGCAGCGCTCAAGGACGCCTCGCTCGAGCAGCTCGAGCAGCTCCAGAAAAAGCTCAAGCAGCGCGGTGCCCTGTTTGACGAGTTCCGCGCCGAACTCAAAAAGGCCATCGCCGCCGTTTCCCCTGATGAGGACGACGATGACGAGGCCAAGGACGAGCTTTAATTAATTTGCATGTTTATAGATCGCCCTAGGTGACGCTAGTTTCATTTTTATTTACTTCTACCGCCTCGGCGCCGAGGGTCCAAGTTAATGGGAGCTCGGGTTGGTCAACCAGACCAGTATAAGGGTAGGAGACACTGCTTTTGTTTCAGGTTCACCTTTCTTCACCTCATCCTCCAACTGATGTCCCTCCCTTTGATATACTGCAATACATCCTTGACTGTATGGACGACCAAGATTTGAGCCCTCGGCGGCTTCTGCTTTTGGCCACAGTCAACAAGCAATTCTATACCTATTGCATGGCCAATACTCGCCGGCACCAATTCGATGTTTGCGAGGTCGGGACAGGGGTCGCCAAGCACTACATCAAGGAGGCCTTGGAGATGCGTCCTCACGAGCAATGGGACCTCATTCGCAGCGATATGTTACTCTATGGTTTTCTGGATGAGGAGGATAGTCTCTACACCTAGTTCAACATGATCCGCTACGGAGCCTGGGGCATGCCGCGCCCTAACCAGCCTGATCCTGCGTGGCCGCTTGCCGGAACTGTGTGGAGTTGGCAGGTGGTGCGGTTGTTGTGGAAATCCCGCAAGGATATTGGCCTGCACTATATGAGCGGTCCTCGCATCAGGGACCGTGAGTTTATCCACGACCTTTTGCACCTGTAACCAAAGCTGTTTGAGAGGTTGGCCCAACGCGAAGACGATTTCTTTTATGCCGATAGAGGCCGCATCAATGACGACTATGAAGCGGTTAAAATCGCTGCTAGTCTCAACGGCGATACGCTCGGGTTTGCCTCTGCTTGCCTTCAGGCAGATCGCTCGCTTTTTGCCTTGGCCGCCAAAAACCTCAAATGGGGCGGTGCCGCTGATCCCCTGCCCACCTTTGTCTTTGACTGATAAGAGTATTCTGCTTGATGCGTTGGACCCTTTGGCAGGTTTATGGACGTTCTGCGCTCCTTCTCTGAGGCAAGACCCCGAGGTGCTCAGGCAAGTTGCGCGTGGAGACCCCTCAATTTGAAAGGCCGCACACGGGCTCCCTCTGACCCACGAGCTGTTATTGATTGGTGTGGAAAAGTTTGGCTTTATTCTGAAAGAGCACAAAGCCTACTCAAACGACAAGGAAATAGTTTTGGCCTCCGTCAAGACCCATGGCCACGCTCTCGAGTATGTGCACCCCGCGCTCCAAAATGAGCTTAAAGTGGCTCTGGCGGCCGTGGGTAACGACCCTCCAGGCCTTTAAGTTAACCAATCAGGCATTGCGCACCAACCGCATGCTTGTAGAGCTGGCAGTGCTCAAGGACCTGGCCCTGTGGTGGTGGGCCAGTATCTGACAGGGCGACAAGGACTTGGTCAAACGGGCAGTCGATATTCATAATCACGCGCTTGAGCTTGCGCCGCGCACCCTAAAAGCCGACTTGGAGGTGGTCAAGGTTGCTCTCGCGCAGACCCCGCAGGCGCTAGAATTTGCCGCGTTCAATCTGCGCAAGAACCGCTAATTGGTGCTCGAGACAGTAAATAGGAACGGTTGTGCTGCATTATGCCTCTGAAAAGCTCGCCAATTACCGCGAAATGGTCAAGGCCGCTGTCTCTCAAAACGGTTATGCAGTGGGCGGCACCCCCTTTACTGGCGACAAGGAGATCATGATGATGGCTGTAAAGACTACGGGCCGCTTTCTCAAGCATGCCCAGTGGAATTTTACTGGGTGTTGCTTCCAGGACGACGAGGAACTGACTATTGCGGCCGTTCAGCAGGATGGAATTGCGCTTCCTTCAGCCGCTAAAAAGTATTGGGTCCGCCTCTATATTACCATGAGCGCAGTCAAGAGCACACTGCATGCGTTCCAGTATATGTCGCCGCGGTTGGAGGAGAGCCCCTCGTTCCAGTTTACTGCATTTTGCTTGACGGGCGAAAACTATCTCATGGGCCCGCGACTCGGGAAAAGTATACAGACAAGATTGAGGAGGTGGATGTACGCAAGTGGAGATCAAAGGTCAAGGAGACCCTGAATCCGCAGAGATGATAGGGCCGTGGTGTAGCGAGCTTGTAGTGCAAGAGCAAATTAGGGGGTACAGAAGTGGAAGCAGATTAGAGGGTATAACCGCGGTCGTACAAACTTAGTGGAAAGCATTAAAGCTAGAGATTGATTATTTACAGTACGCGCCTGCACTTACTGATTATTTTAGCCCTACATCCCCCATCTAACAACACATTCCCCTAAAGTGCACCTGGCGGTTAAACCACACGCGCCCAATTTTCTCAATAAACCGGCGATCGGTCGAACTGAACGGGTCAAACCCGAGCTGCATAATATCGTCAAACCCAAGCACCAGCACGTCCTCGGCCACGAGTGCCGCAAACGTCTTGATAAGGTGCCGGGTATAATTGTGAAACAGCCCCACCAAGACAATTCCCTCCACGTCCTGCGTGTCCTGGGCTTCAGGGTCGTTTACGAGGCACGTATCACCCGCTGAGGCCCACCACAGCAGCCCCTGGACGGCGCTCTCAAAGATACGGTCTAGCGCCGGCACAGCCGTGGGAACATAGGAGGGCAGCAACCGGGGAGCATTTACGCTAAACCTGTGGCGGTCGCGGTAGGTGGGGGGCAGCGCCGTGCCGTCAATTGTGTGGAGGGAAGCGTCAAGCACGACGTCGCAAAAGTCGCGGTCGGGAAGCACTAGGAGCGAATCGGTAGTACAGGCGCACCAATTGGGCAGGCTGCGGAGCTTGGGAGTGTCTATTAGGGTGACATTGTAGAGGCAATGGTACTGCAAGTCGGGGTGACCCGAGGGCAACAAATGGGCAATATCGCTGGGAATTGCGCCCAGCAAGCTTGTGAGGTAGGTCAATTGACACATGTGCTTGACGCTGAGGTTGTCGCGGTTGTGCAAAATCAATTTTTCACGCGCTACGGCCGCCTTCCAGAGCCCGAAAATCTGGGGTCCAAACCGCTGGATAAAGTCGGGGGCAATGAGCAGCGGGTGGCACGTCGAGTCTTGAAAGGGGTCAGAGGGCGACTTCAAAATATGGGTGTCGCCAACAACAATAAACTTTTCGAGCAGTCCCCTGAGCCAAGTCTCAAGTTTATAGGGAGCACTTTGGTCGAGAGCAGCCAACGAGTAGACGCGAGTTTGCGCCCGCTGGCCGGGCGGGGCCGGCTGGGCCCGGGCCGAAAATACTGCACAGCCTTTCAGGGAGCCATGTTCAAAGTAAATTGTATCTGCGGCAACGTCGTGAAGGCCACTAGGGATCATTTGGAACTCGATTCCGGTGAGGTCGGGAGCGTCTTGGGAAGCCCAGAGGACGCGGTTTCCTACGCGGACATCGAATTCTGCTAGCACGAGCATAGGGAAGGGGAGAAGGGATGTGCCGAAGGAGCAATAGAGGGAGCGATGAGCTGAGCGAGGAGGGTGGGAGGTCCCCGAAGGGTGTCCCGAGGAACCCGAGGAGCCCGGAGAGGTGATGTCAAGGGCCCTTTATCGTCTGCGCATGCGCTATATATGCTATAGATTAGTTTAAGCGGGTTTAGGGGAGGCAGGGCCGGCGGCAGGACCGGCTAATGACCCCGAGGGAAGTGCACTCTGGGCACTCTGGGCACTCACTCCCGCTCCCTGGGATCCCGGAGCGCTGCTCGCGCCCTCGGCGGCCAATCGCTCCCTAACAAACCCCGCCATGTCCACCTTGGAAAAATCGCGGTCCTTGAGCCACGGATGGTCCAGCAGCTCGGCGTACGACGGGCGTTTGGCGGGATTTTTTTCAAGGCATTTCGCCACAAACGCGCACGCTTCGGGAGAGTACTTTTGCGAGTCCAGCTCGGGCGCCAGGCCATCCACAATCGCCGTCAGCTGGCTAAAAATATTCGAGTACGCCTCCTGAGGATAAGGATACGTTCCCGACGCCATCTCGATTGTGCTAAGGCCCAAACTCCAAATATCGCTCTCGACCGTGTACGTGAGCTGCGCCATGTTGCCGCCAGTGCGGATCCGCTCGGGGGCCATGTACGCTTGGCACCCCACGTTGGTCTTTGCGATCGAGGCCACCAGGTTGCCCGAGACGCCAAAGTCGCACAGCTTGACGGCGCCGCTCGTGCTGCACAAAATGTTGGTCGGCTTGACATCTCTGTGGATGATCTTGTACTTGTCCTTGAGCGTCTTGAGCGACTGGATCGTGCGCTCGACTATGAGCGCCAAGTAGTCCTCGGGCACGCCTCCTTTGTAGATTTTGTTGATGCTGCCGCCGTCCATGTACTCCATGCACACATAGACGCTGCTCTCGCAAAAGAATGCGCCATAGAATTCGACAATATTCACCAGGTTGGCCCGGTGAAGCACGTCCAATTCCATGATGATTTGGCTGAATGCCTGCTCGTCCAGCTCGAGCCGAATCTCTTTCATGGCCATGACAATGTTGGTGGGCTTGTGCAGCACTTTGGTCACGGTGCCATAGTTGCCAGCGCCCAGCTCTTCAAGCAGCTCAAGCTCGCTGAGGGTGATGTGAAATGAGGTGCCATTACTGAAATCAATGCCTTTGGAGTGCAAGGCGGCCTTGCCCTTGAAATTAAGGCTGCCGGTTGTGACGTCAATGTACTTTTTGTAGCTACCAAACAGGTCAGCTTTGGGAGCCGCTTTAGTCTCGGGGAGCAGCCCCAGAGAGAACCCCGGGTTGCGGCGGCGTGGGGCAGCACTTGGAGCAGCAGGAGCAGTTGCCGGGCCACTCGCAAGGCCCCCAGGGAGGCCTGTGGGGGCTCCACCCCGAACCGGTAGGGGCCCCAGGCCACCGGGCGCAGGGCCTCGTGGCGGTGTAAATCCGCGACGCTCGCTAAGGCTTTGGGCTGAGCCCGAGTCGCGACGGGGCCGGCTGGCCGCCAGGGCCAGAATGCGGGCCTGCAAGTCGGTGCCGTTGAGGCTGGCGGCCACGGGCGCCTGCTGCGCTTGCGGCGTCGCGGGTGCAGTGGATGCAGTATTAGAAGGTTGTGCAGGCGGCGGTTGTGCAGGCGTTGCGCCTGTTTTACTCTCTTTTAGCCTCAAATCTGCCATGTCCTGGCTCAGATCTGGTGGGCCGCCCGTCATGAGTAATCGCTGTCGATTGTTGATTCCCATAGGGAGGGTGTGAAGGTTACGGTGAGGTGAAGGGGTAAGGGAAAAGGGGTGTGAAATAGGGGCAGAGCAAAGGAGAGGGCAATAAGTTACTGCCGCGTACTCGGCTAGCCTGAAGCGAAGCGTGTGCGCCCCTGCATCTCATTAAGTACCATCGATGCACGTGCCTGCATAGCGCAGACAGCTATGCATGTTTATTTATAGCTCCTGATATATGCACCACAAATTTAGGCATGCTTTGAAATACAGAGCGTAGCGCAACTCCTTGTATTTCTTTTAAGCATTTGCACTGCAGTTTATTCGTAGCCCCCTTTCTCGCGTACCTTGCGTCCTTGCCCAGCGATGAGACTTGGCTAGTGGTACCCCTGACCCACTGACATGCATGTGGCGTGATGATCGGGCTACGCTCTAGACAAGACTCTTGGCTTTTTTTCTCCATGCAGGTCCTGCCCCAGAGCTGTGTGGAGATTATGCAGGGCAAGAATGCATATATTATATGCGCGCTCCGCTCGTGCATCGCTTGAGAGTGCACCTATTTTTGGCCATCGGCCCTTGCAGTTTGCAGATTGGAGTAAACCCTCAGCACAGAGGAGAAATAAATGCTATGCTAAAATTAAACAATGTTGAAACTGCGCGCACGTGGTCGTTGCTCGCGATCGCGGTGGCGGTCGCGGCTGGTGGCGCGGCTGGTGGCACTCATTCGCGAAAAACTGGGACGCAGCAAAGTGGTGGACCGCCGTAGCCTGCCAACATTGGAATTAACGGTCGACAACCAATTTTGCGGATCTTCTTCGTCGTCAAACGCAAGGCTCTGCAAATCGCGGCCCCATTGCTCCTGGATCCCATCGTGAGTCTCGACCTTGTCGCGCTTGATCATGATTGCGCGGTCCACATTGTATGGCAGGCCGCGGTGCCTGCCTCGGAGCATTAGGAAAGTGACAACTAGCTTGGCCACAGTGTTGAATTTCCCCGAAAGAGCATAGGAGACGCCGGGGTAACCTGCCGAGATGCCCACGTTGGAATAAGCGCTCATGAGCTCAAAAAACACGCTCAAAAAAGTCATGTTTCCGGCACTGATTTGTTTATCCTCACAAATACACACAATAAACAGCCCCAAAAACAGGATCCACAGGTCATGGCTGAGCTGGCGCTGGATGTGGGTCGTGAACGGCTTGGCGGTGTGCATGTTGTTTGTGCGGCTCGTCTTGATGCTTGTATTGTCTTCCTCGAGCTCGGGGTAAAACATACCCAGCGTCTGTTCTTCGTACACGTTGGTCTTGCGCACCGAGATGGCGATTGGGAAAACAGAGACATACATCATAAAGATGTAGCTCAGCTGCACGCTGGGGCGCACCTCTGCAATATTGACAATGTTGAACCCGGCGGTTCTGAGGCAGATTGCCTGGTAGATGCCGACCATAAACTTGTAGCCGCCGGGCAGGCCAGACACCACAATTCCGTGGAATTCAATAGCCAAAAAGACTACCACGTCCACCACATTGAGGACCAGAATCACGCCGACTAAGATCCACGTGCTCTTGCTTGGAAACAGCAGCAAAAAGCACCGGCGAGGGTGGTCCAACAAGAAGCCCAGCGACTCGCGCATAGCGCCTCCGACCGGCACCAGGTGGTACATGCACCACAGAATAAACCGTAGGAAAACGGGCTGGGCGATATCGCCCGCCAGCATGATGGGAATTGTCCATAACGGCACGTAGGCGCTCGTCTGAAACATCATCATACTTTGGGGGCTGAGCGAGTATCCATAATTCAAAAAAGCAGAGGCGCCCGTAAACACGCCGTTCCATGCCGGATTATAGCCCTCGGACTCGAAAATTTCCTTGTAGTGGGTCCGGGTAGCGCACCACGGCGCAAGCACCAAAAAGGATAGAGAAAGCCACCCAAGAAAGTAGCAGATCAGCACTGTAGACAACAGCTTGAGTGCGCGGTATTCGACACCGCCGAGCTCGTCTTTTTGCTCTTTTGTGAGGCCAACAAAAACGCTGCCGGTGATGGTGGGGGTATAACTGAGGTAGTTTCCGGTCATTGTGCGTTGCGGTCGTGTTGTGCTCTGCCTCCTTAAACGGCGCACTGTGCCTGTGTTGCTGTCGAGCCGCCGGGGCCGGGGCAAATCGTCGAATTTGATCGCTTGCTCTTGTTCCTGCTCTTCGCTGTCTTTTTCAATATCTGCCGGGTGCCGCACGACCAGGGGCGGCCCCTCGCCTTCGTCCAGGCTTTCACGTTCCTTGAATCCCGAAGTTGAGCCGCTTTCTTGCTCGATTTCCATGGGGTGCTTGACCACCAAAGCAGGGCCTTCGCCCTCGTCGCAGTCGTCATCGTCGTCCTCAAACGTCTGGGTGTGTGGTCTGAGGTGCTCACGGGCGCGGATCTGCATCATGTTGAGGCTGCGCACCACATCTTCAGCATGGTTGCGCACTTCGGCCGAGCCGCGGCGAGCGCGCGTGCGCGTACGGGTACGAGTGTTTACGCGGCGAGCCTTGCTCTGCATGCGCGAGCGCTCATTGATATTGTCAAAATGTTTTTCATAGAGCCAAATTCGGAACAAAACAATACCCCAATTGATCACAAGCGTATGGGTCAGAGCGCTAAAAATGAGCATGAAAATCTGCTGATAGAGCGGTAGTTCATTGCCTGTGAGGGGCCCCATGCCAGTATTGGTGCAAGTACTCACTGCCAAGTACAGGGCATCGGTATAACTCATGTTTTTCATAGGGTAGATGATCCAGGACAAAACGAGGCTCGCGACGATCATAAACGCATAGTGCATACCCATAAATGAGGTAACAAATATTTTCGACCGTTTGTAGCTTTCTACGACCAACTTTGTGGCCATGCTGCGCACAGCCGACGCCGCGGAAGCAGCAGAGTCCATGCTTAGCAAGATCAGGTCGCAGAGTCTATTTGAGGGGCGCGGGTAAGTGTACGGGGCGGATCAAGTGAAGAAAAGTCTATTCTAGCTAGAATCGGGTGCAGAGTGGTTTGGACTAGAGCACATGCAGGCATTGCATGTGCACGTGACCTAAGCGAGAAATTTTGCAATCATGAATAGCTCAAACCCTGGCGGCCAAGGCGGTGGCAAGGGCATGCAGAAAAAGCACCCCAAAGCACATGCCAAAGGGCACGCCAAAGGGCACCCCAAGCGCAACACGAAGCAACCGCAAACGTTGCCCAAAGTCCGGCTGATGGCGCCATTCACATTTATTTGCGACGCACCGGCGTGCCGCAAAACGGTGTTTAAATCGACCAAATTTAATGCCCGCAAGCAGCTTACCACAGAAACATACCTGGGGATTAAAATCGTCAAGTTTATTGTGCGGTGTCCGGCGTGCGGCCAAGCAATCGAGTTTCAGACTGACCCTCAAACCTCAGACTATAAACTGGTGAGCGGTGCTACACTGGCCCAGCCGCGGCAACCCGAGGAAACACCTCAAGAAAAACTCGAGCGTCTCGAGGCCACAACCAAGCAGGACGCGCTAGAAAAGCTCGAGGAGCAGGCCGCAGCCAACCAGTCCGAAGCCCAGCAGGATCGCGAGGTGATGGAGCTGTACAAAAAGGCGTCGACTGCAGCAAAATTTCTGCCGCGCAGTGTACGAAAGTCTAAGCAAGAAGAGCTATCTAAATAATTATGCAAATGCTATTAATCCTTGGGGAGGATGGCGTTGATCACCTGGACGACACCGCCCTCATTGTGGTGGGGCGCTCTAAAGTTTGCGACCTTGGCCACATCGGGGTGGGCATTAGCCATGGCAAAGCTCAAACCAACGCTCTGCAACATCTCAAGGTCGTTGAGGTAGTCGCCAAACGCAGCGGTTTGGTCCTCGGTGACGTCCAGCGCCTTTTGCATGGCGCGCACAGCAACGCCCTTGTTGACAGTGGGGTCCATAATATCGATCCAGTACTTGGACGAAACAACAACCGCAAGCTCGGGCTCAAAGTGGGCAAAGTGCTCACGGCACACCTCGGAATCATTAAAGTCAAAGATGGCGTACTTGAGGATCTTGTCGGGGATATCGTTCATGCTGTCAACAACAGCGCACTCGCAGTAGTACTCGCGCACTTTTTTCAAAAAGGCAGGGTCCTTGCGCTCGGTGTAGGCCGACTTGTGGCCACACACAACAAGGCCAGTATCACGGCCAGCAGCAGCGGCCTTGAGGACCTGAGCCTCGAGAATGTCGACCCATTTGGGGTCCATGCAAGTGGCACTCACAACCTCGTTGTTGTGCACGACCATGTTGCCGTTCTCAGCGATAAAGCTCATGTTCTCGGCCTCGGGGCCAAAAGACTTGCGCAGAGTGGCAAGCTGGCGACCGCTAGCAGGCATAAAGGGAATGCCGCGCTCCTGCAGCTCCTTGTAAGTCTCCCAGAATCCAGGGGGAAGGGTAGAGTCCTCCCTCAAAAGGGTACCGTCCATATCAGAGCAGATAAGACGAGGATCAGCGGAAAGAGGGATAGAGGGTCTGACTGTAGAAGACATTGTGTTTTTTTTTTTGAGGGGGGGGTGGTTTCTCTTTTTTTGGGGGGGCACTGAGAAATTTCTCATTTATATAGCAATATGCCTGCGCAAGCATTTTAATGTACAGTGACGTCATCTGAATAACGGCTGCTTTGAATGATCCGCATCAAATGACAGGTTCTGTGTACTTGTCATGATAAAGTGCTCGGGAGCGAGGATTCATGCACCACCTTGCTCGAAAACAGCAAACTACCACTCCAGGTGCGCTCTCGGCGCGTCAATTTGCCGAGAGATTGGTCATTTGTCATGGCTGCGATCGATGCATTTGCAGACAAAGCCGTTGAGAATTACATGCAAAGTGTTTAAAATTTTAGGTGCGGCGCTGTGTGCGGCTCCAATGCTTGGATCGCCCTTTTTCATCAAAATTTTGCTATTGACTGTTTTTAGTTTATATGCAGGTTCATGCACAATGTGATCTGAGTGAAATGTCTTATCTGCGCTGCACGACACTTCCTCTAAACTTTCCCTGCTCATAATCTTGAAACGCCTTTGTGATTTCCTTGTTTGTATTCATGACCATCGGTCCATACGACACATACTCCTCGTCAATTGGTTGCCCGGCCATTAGCACAAACTCGGCGTCCCCCTCAAGGGCCTCTACCTCCAAGCCCGAGCCATCACGCGATAAGGCCGCCAAACTGCGCTCGCCAAACTTGAGGCCGCCAATGTTGACCTCTCCACGACGTACCATGACTGCAGCCACCCAACCCTCTGGAATAGGGAACTTGTAGGTACCCTTGAGTTTGACACTGAGCAAATTCAGAGGGGTGTAAGTTTTTGCAGGGCCCTTGACCCCATTAAACTCGCCAGCGATAACAGAAACGGAGGCACCATCCACAGTTGAGGAGGGAATCTTGGAGGCGACAATTGCCTGGTACCCCGGCTTTGCCATCTTTTTTGAGGAGGGCAGGTTCACCCACAGCTGCAGCATCTCGAGGGTACCACCATTTTTTGTAAATTCATCAGAATGCATCTCTGAATGCTCGATTCCCGAACCAGCGGTCATCCACTGCACGTCGCCTGCATGGATAGTGTCGCTTGAACCGGTGGTATCTTTGTGGGTGATCTCGCCCTGGAACGCGATGGTAACTGTTTCAAAGCCGCGGTGCGGGTGCATACCCACTCCACGAGGTCTGCGGGCAGGCTTAAAGCTGTAGGGGGCTCCATAGTCGAGCATAATGAATGGGTTGAGGACCTTGCCGAGACTGCGGGTATCGATGCATTGGTACACGGGCAGACCGTCGCCTACCCAGTGCATCAGGTTTGCAAATACGGTGTGAACAATAGATTTTGTTGTCATGTGGAGTGTGAGGAGGGAGCGGGCCTTTTTATGGGGTGCGTCGCTGCGTCGCTTCTCCGAGCCCTTGCAGCGGAGCCCCGTGCTGGTGCTTGGAAAAGTAAGGAGTTTTCTAGATTAATCTTTGGGCGACCTGGGGCTATTTTGGCACGGCGAGACGCAGTGCGACGGCCCATTGGCGCGTCACGCCGTGTATATGCTGGGTCACATTTTCTCAATTGCCTTATGTCCTCGGTCACGTGCCGCCGCCCAGCGTGCACGCAGCGCCCTGGCCGTTCATCAAAAATTAAAACTAAAAAGAAAGTAAATAAATAAATCACTGCAAATCAGGAATGTCCAGGTGGAAATAGTCCTGGTTTGTAGCCAGCACGCTCAGCAACGCCGAATTCTCGGTGGTCTTGCCCTTGGCGGCCTCGCTCTCAATGTCAAGGTCGGTATCGCCCTTCTTTGCCAGAGTGTACTGCTTGTGGACCTGGGGCTCAACGTCGCCGCGGCCAAAGCCGCCATACACAATGGCGCGGCGCTGCCACTCCCCGAGCACGCCGACAAAGTGAAACTCGACGTCGCGGTTCGCGTACTTGAGCAGTTCTTGCTTGGTGTCCCAGAGCATTGTGATTGCGGTGAGATCAATGTGTGGGGTGCTGCTGAGGTCGAACACGATCGCGCGCAAAAAGGGGCGGTTGTCGACAAAGTTCGGGTCGTACTTGCGGTGGCGCGGGCCGTGGTCGTTCCAGGGGCGGTCGCCCAGCTTAACGTGCTGGGTCTGGTCGATGTCGCGCTTGGTGTGTTTGCGCACGTAAACCACAAGCTCGTCGCACTGGCGGGCAACGTTGGGGTACAGCAAAGACTCGTTGAACCGGTAGACAAAGACACCCGGCGCGGGCGGTGTGATGGTGACCTCAGGATTGATGCCCTTGTAATCGAGGGGAACCCACTTGAATCCGCTGCCCTGCACGGGCACAGGCGCGTAGCCGCCCACGACATTGTTGCTAGCGTGGGGCTTGACTGCGGCCTTGCCGTCCTGGCCGTACTCTTCAATATCAATTTCCTCAGTGCCAGAGGAGCCACTCGAAGTGGTGCCGGCCACGGGCGCCACGTTCGGGTCGTCCACAAGGTGCACGTTGTTGACCTTGGAGTACTCGAGCTTGCCGAGGAACTGGCCGTTGGGGAACGAGATGCGGAGAAGCAGCCACACGAGCGAGGCCGCGATCGAAAAGTAAATACCGCTCTCGATCGAGACAAACACGCACAAGATAATATCCACAAGGAAAATCAAAAACTCGATCGGGTTGATGAGCCAAAACTTGTAAGAGGCCTTCCAGTTGGCAATGAGGTCGACCACGGCGTGGATGATAACGGCGCTAAGAGCGGCCTTGGAGATCCAGTAAAACGAGGAGGTAAGAGCAAAGATGGCCACGAGCACGCACACACCGGTAAAGAGACCACTCAGAGGAGTACGCACACCACACTTTGCCTTGAGCGCCGTGCGGCTAAACGAGCCAGTCGAGGGGTACGCCTGGAAAAAGTGGCCCACCAAGTTGGTAGCACCAATAGCAATAAGTTCTTGGTTGGGGTTGATGCGGTAATCGTTGACGCGGCCAAACGATTTGGCGATGGCAATGTGCTCAAGCAGCAAAATGATGGTGGCAATAGGCAGGTGCGACGCGAGCGCATTCACCACCTTGACGTCTACGGGGTGCAAACCCACATCGTGCAGGCCGCTCGGCACCGTCTTCAAGAGCGAAATGGGGTAAGAGGCCTTCTCTGTGTACTTGGGGTGGTGGCACACGCCCCACGAAATGACGGTCGAAAAGATGATAACAAGCGCGTTGCGCAGGTTACTGATGTAGAAAAAGATCTTTTGGTAGCGGGGGAACTTGCGCCCGAGGTAGTCGCAGCCGAATTTGATCACAAACAGGATGAACAGCGACACAAGGCCAAAGGCTGCATCGAGCTTGGACTTGTGCAGGTTCTTGAGGGTGTTGACCACAACCAGGTACGACACGCCGCGCGAGTCCACGACTTTACTCAAGCCCATGAGAGCAGGCACCTGGCCAATAATAATTGTAAACGCCGAGCCACTCATAAAGCCCAGGACCGACGGCATCGAAATGTACTCGAGCAAAAACCCGAACCGAATCACACCAATGCCCATGGTGATACCACCGCACAAAAGTGACAACACACCGGCAATCATGGGGGCATCGTCGGTGGTCAACTCGGGCACCTTCTTCAAGACGCTGTGAATGATGGTATAAGTCTCGCTGGACATGACGGCCACGGGGCCAATGCAAACATCTTTAGAAGTGGCAAACAGGGCGTAAAGGCACGCGCCAATAAATGAAGAGTAAAGGCCGTACTGCACGGGCAAGCCGGCAATCTGGGCGTAGGACATGGCCTGGGGCACCATCACAATACCGGTGGTGATACCGGCGACCAAATCACCATAAAGCCAAACAAAATTGTAGCGGTAGATCCATGTAAAGATCGGAAACAGGCTGAGGGCATACTCCTTTGCGTCTTGCCAAGGGTTGCGAGCAAGCCTGCGGAATTGTCTGTCAACGGAAATAACGGGAGGCTCGTATCGAGGAACCGAGGCACCCGAAAATTGATCAGACATTTTGGGGACAAGTGAGGATTTCTCCATACTACGGATTTAAGTCCCTATTTTAATGCTTAATGAGACGATGTCGAAAGGTCACGTGTGTAGGCATCATGCATGAAATTATGCACCTCCTGCAGCTGTGACTCCACATGTTGCTCCCCGAAAACCAGGTGGGCGCGGCGATAGTTCTGAGGATCTCAGCGCAGTTGTTGTGCGAGTGCCCTGGGGCAAAAATTTCACCGCAATTCAGACGCGCTGAAAATTTTGCCGCTTGCAGGTCATGCAGATAAGACGCACATGCATCCATGCATATGAAGCCAAGAGATCTGCGTGGAGCACGTCAGTTGTGGGGAGCTACAAGTCTGGGCAAGCACGAACAAGGCGGGGTGACGGACGAATGCCCGCAGGCGCCTTGGCACCCCCACTCGCCACGCGCTCACATGAAGGCGGTAATGTCCGCTGGCATCTCCTGCATCTTGATGCTGTAGTACTTTTCAAGGGCCCGCATCTCGTCGGCATCTTCCTCTGTAATAAAATTGATGGCAACACCCTTGCGTCCAAACCGACCTGAACGACCAATACGGTGCAAATAGTTTTCGCGGTTTGTGGGCAGGTCATAGTTTACGACCAACGACACTTGCTGCACGTCAATTCCCCTTGCCCACACATCTGTACTAATGAGCACGCGAGACAATCCCTGCCTAAATTCGTGCATAACCGAGTTTCGCTCGGTCTGAGACATTTCTCCGTGCATGGCGCTCACGCTAAAATTGGCCTGGCGCATCTTGTTTGCAAGCCAGTCGACCTTCTTGCGGGTATTGCAAAAGATAACGCTTTGTGTAATTGTCATTGTATCATAGAGATCGCACAGCGTATCAAACTTCCACTCTTCTTCGCCCAAGTCAATGTAAAACTGTTTGAGATCAACAAGACTTAGTTGGTCGCGCTTGACGAGAATTTTGACCGGGTCGCTTTGGAACTTTTTGCACATTCCCATCACATCAGTGGGTAGCGTAGCACTCACAATTACCACCTGGGCAGAGCTCGGCAGCTGGCGGTGGATTTCGGTGATGTCCTTTTGGAACCCTTGTTCGAGCAGCGAGTCTGCCTCGTCAAGCACGAGCATCTTGCAGTGGCGTGTACTAAGGTTTTGGCGCTTGATCAGGTCCTTGACGCGGCCGGGCGTGCCGCTCACGACCTTGTGGTTCTTTTTGAGCTTTTTGAGTTCTTCGCCAACCGAGGTGCCACCAATGCACGGTACACATTCCACACCCATATAATCGCCCAAGGCATTCACCACCTGTGAAATTTGGACCGCTAGTTCACGTGTCGGGCTAAGGATAATGGCCTGGGTCTCGGGGGATTTGGGGTCGATACTTTGCAGCATTCCGATACTAAATGTAGCGGTTTTACCGGTACCTGATTGAGCCTGGGCAATTGTGTCTCTGCCAGAAATAATTTGCATGATGGCTCGGGACTGGATGGCACTGGGGAAGTTGAAGCCATAGTTGTAGATACCGCGCAGCAAGTTTTCGTCGAGCCGCATGTCCTCAAACGATTTGACGGCCTTTACTTTATCGCTAACGACAATTTCATGATCGCCAATGTCGTCCATTTTTTTGGAGAGTTCAAGGTGCTTTTTACAAAAAATTTATAATATGCTTGTGCTAGTAGCGGGAGGTACGGCAGCGGGAAAACGCACTATTTGCAAGGCTATAATGGCTGAAATTCAGCGTGAAGACTCCAATCTCAAAGTACAGTGCGTCGACATGAGTGCGTGGCAGCAGGAAAAGTACGGGCCTGCCGTCGACTTCCACTCCATCAAACAGCACCTGCGCACCCTTGGCGACGACGTGGTGCTGTTGCACGGCAAGTATGCTCTCTATAACAAGGAATTGCGCGACATGGCGCAGTTCAAAGTGTTTGCTGATACCGATAGCGACGAGCAACTGTCGCAGTGGCTGCTACGGGACAAAGACTCGACTGATGTCAACACTATTTTAAACGAGTACCTCAACCATGCACGGGTGGAATTCCAGGAAAAGATTGCTCCCACGCGCGATTTCGCAGACATTTTGCTCCCCAGAGGCATGGACCTTATGAGCGTCCAGGTCATGTCGCGCAACCTCGTTGACCTGCTGCGCCAGGTGCAGGAAGGCTCATCTCCCCTGCGTGTTGCGCAGATCGATCTGCGTCGGGAGTTGCTCGAAGATAGCCGTTACTACTCGGCAACTTAAGCAGCCAAGGGGGCCGATGTGCGTGCGCACGCAGGGCAAGGGCACATTTGTGCAAGGGCGCTGGGAATAATGCAAGGGCAAGGGTGCTGGCGCACGCTCTGGAACAATGCTGGCGCCCCACATTACGTCACCTGTCAAATATTGCCCCTGCATTGCGCATACCTGGAGCATTTGTTTTATATTGTATTCAATTTTTTTTTAGCTTTATATTTGACCACCATTCGATTCGGCTCAGCGTGCCGCGCAACAACAGCAATATGCACCTCCTGCAGCAACTGGTTTATATAGCAAGGGTAGGTGCGTTGGGGTTTGTGCTCCTATATAACCATGTCCAAGGTTACCGATATCGACGATATAGAACAGATGTTCACCGACATTGTAGGCCAAGACGGCCACCCAGTAGCATTCACACCAATGGACAAGGTCCAACGCAGGCTGTCTGAGGCCATTGACAAGGCACCCCCGCAGAAGTTTTTCGAGTACAGCGAGACGCCGACCCCTGCACTCGAGCCGCTTGAATTTGTTGCCAGCCCAATTGAAAAGACTCAGGAGGTGCTGCGGAGCGCTAGCACGAGCTCTGGCGACAATACGCCCCAGGCTACTCCGACCGGGTCCTCGTTGGATATTGTTGAGGCGGGAAAGCCAAGCAAGGGTGAGGCCAAGGATGAGAACTCCCGCAAGAATGAAAAGCTCGCACAACCCCAGGAGGTTGCGCAAACGGCGCCCCGGATCAACGTGCCGAAACCCGAACCGCAGCTCAATTTCCGCGAAACTAAAACCGTGGACGCCCCTGCACAGCCCGATGTGAGCCCGAGAACTGCCCCCACGAGCCCCAACCTCGATGCGACACCCGCGCCGGGCGACGAGCTCAAACCGCTGAGCGCGCCTCAGACGCGGCCGCGGCGCGGGTCCGAGCTGCAGAAGCCCGAAACAACACAAAAGATGCAGTCAATTGCGGTCGAAGGCGGCGACAAGGTGCGCCGCGAGCGTGAATCGACCAGTGAAGGAGTGCCCAGCGCCAACCTCAGCGCTGACCCCGAGGGTACTCTGGCCAAGGCCATTCGTCGCGCCAGCGGCGAGCAGGATGATGGTCGCAAGGAGGCGGCCAAGGCTGCCGTGAGCGGCGGTGCTGGCGAGGGCGCAGCCGAGGGCGCAGAGGGCCCACATGGCCGTCGCCCGTCGCGCCTCGAGACGCTCACTCGTACCGGCACGCCCGCCGAGATCCGCCGCGAGCGCGAGAGCACCAGCGAGGGCGTGCTGTCGCCAAATTTGAGTGCAAACCCGGCGGGCGATATGGAGCAGGCTATTCGCCGCGCGAGCGCCAGCAAACCGCGGCGCCCGTTTGTGGAGCGCAAGCGCAGCTCGCTGAGTGCTGCGTCGGCGATTGACGACTCGCAGTATGCTTCGCCCAAGGATATTCCGCCCAGCCCTCGCACGGTGCGCTTGCAGAGCCTCACCAAGGAAGGCACGCCGGCCCAAATCAGGGCTGAGCGGGAGTCCACCTCGGAGGGCGTGTTGAGTCCCAACTTGAGCAAAGACCCGCAAGGCGACATGGCCTCTGCCATCCGCCGTGCATCCTCGAGCAGACCTGCGCGCTTAAGTGTTGACCAGGGCTACCGCCGCCGCCTTAGCAGCAACGCCGTGGACGACTCGGACGACGGCGCAGTGCAGTCGCCGCGCACCTTCAGGCTGCAATCCATCACAAAGGAAGGTACTCCAGCCCAGATTCGCGCCGAGCGTGAGAGCACGAGCGAGGGTGTGCTGAGTCCAAACTTGAGCAAGGACCCCGCGGGCGATATGGAAAAGGCCATTCGCAGAGCATCCTCCAGTGCCGGGCGGCCCGCAGCTGCTCCGCGCACCCCCATCACACCCAAACGCGACTCGCTCAAGGTGCAGCGGCCCTCGTTCAATCGCCGCGGCTCGTCGTTTGACACGCCCACCTCGCCGCGCACGTTTAGGTTGCAGTCGCTTGCCCGCGAAGGTACACCCGCCGAGATCAGGGCCGAGCGCGAGTCGACTTCTGAAGGCATTTTGAGCGCCAATTTGAGCGCCGACCCGGCATCAGATATGGAGAAGGCGATTAGGCGCGCGTCGTCGCACGGCCTCAAGTCGCCCGCGGTGCCCAAGCACCGCCGCGGGTCTAGCTTTGCAGTTGCTGTGGAAGAAGACGAGAGCGTCCAGATGCGCAGCCCGCGCACGGTGCGCCTCGAGAGTCTCACCAAGGAGGGTACCCCTGCTCAAATCCGGGCCGAGCGCAACAGCACGAGCGAGGGGGTTCTCAGCCCCAACCACAGTAAAGACCCGCAGGGCGATATGGCTTCGGCGATCCGTCGTGCATCGCAGACCAGTACCAAGCGGCCCTCGCTGGCCCGCGGCCCGTCGCTCACGGTCGAGGATACTTCGGTCAACCCCATCTCGCGCAGTGCGCGCCTCGAGTCGCTGGCGACCGAGGGCACTCCTGCACAAATTCGGGCTGAGCGCGAGTCGACCTCGCAGGGTGTGGACGACCCCACCAAGGGCGACGCAGAGGCCACGATCGCCTCGGGGATTAGGCGCGCGTCCATGTCGCGCGGCGCCCAGGGCAGTCACGACAACACCGGCAGCGCCGATGGCAGCGCCGTGCGCCCGCGCCGGTCATCCTCGGCCGCCGAGGATGCCAAGGTGGCGCCTCCCGAGCCGGCCATCCACGAGGCCATTGGCGAGATTGCGCCCCAAGAAGCGCACAAACGACTCTCGAGCTCGGCTGTGGTGGAGTCTGAGCAGGCTATTGGCGAGTCGTCGCCGCGCACGCATCGCCTCGCAAGCATTACCGCCGAAGGAACCTCTGCCCAGATCAGGGCCGAGCGGGAGAGCACCTCCGAAGGGGTAGATGACCCCAGCAAGGGTGATGCCGAGCAGGTGATTGAAAAGGCCGTGCGCCGCGCCAGCTCCAGCAGCTCGAGCCCGCCCCCTCTGCGCTCCTCGGTACACAAGCCAGAGACGCCCTCGTCGCCCCACACCACCCCCGCGCAGTCGGTGGTGGATGCCTCGTCCCAGCGCAAGGGCGCGCCCGCCCCAGCTGCTGCCGCCGCTGCTGCTGCCGCCGCCGCCGCCGCTGCTGCCTCTGCCAAAGCCCCTGAAATCGCGCCAATTCAAGAAGTCACCGAGCCAAACACGCCAGCGCCCGAGGCTCAAGAGCCCAAGAGCGATGCAGTTTACCTGTACATGTCGATGGCTTCTGGCGGCCGTGGCGCAATGCAAAATTTCCAAAAGGCTAGCAGCATCCTCCAAAGCTATAACATCAAGTTCACGCCGGTCGAGATCTCGCTCGACGACGACGCAAAGAAGCTGTGGAAGTACCGGGGCATCGCCAAGAACAAGCAGCTGCCTGCGGTTGTGCGCGATCGCGAGATCAAGCTTGATTTCAAGGAGCTGTTGACCGCAAACGAGGACGAAGAGGTTGAGGAGATTATTTTTGAGGAGTTTTAGTTTATAGCATTAAGGGTTTGGGTATGCATCTATGTGGGTCCGTGGAGGGAAATGTTGTTTTCCCAGAAGACACTAATCTGCTTGGTTAACGGGTATTTACTTGTACCAGAAATCTCAGCGCGCGCCGCCGCACCCCGCTCTGCCCTAGCACATAAAAAAAAAATAGACTGACAAATTCTCATGTCGTTTGATTCCGACGATGAAGACCAAACCCAAATTGGTTTGACCTCTGTATCCCTTGGATACGCAGGAAAACCCCTCGTACCCAAAACTCCCCTCGATAACCACATTGGCGGGCTCCCAGTTTGGTTTGAAAATACTCCTCCGTCCAAGGAGCTCACAGAGTGCAGCGAGTGCAGTTCACAAATGGATTTGTTGGTGCAAATCAGTGCGCCTCTCGACAAGAAATGGTATGATCGCGTGCTCTATGTTTTTGCATGCACAAAGCCCTCTTGCCAGCGCAAGGATGGAGCTGTAAAGGCCGTGCGCGGCGTGCACAAAACAGCCGAAATTGAAAAGCAATATACACAGCCTGAACCCGAGATAGCGGCACCAGTTTCGAGTCTTGGCGATACTTTGTTTGGGGGTGGAGCAAGTTCCGCCTCGAATCCATTTGCCAATCCATTTGCGGCGCCTTTGGCCCCCGAGGCCGAGGCCAAGCCTGCAGCCAAGGATGCCAAGAAGGTGCCCAAGGAGGCCAAGCCCAAGCCTGCCAAGGACGCAGCCAAGGATGCCCAGACCATGCCCGCATCACGATTCAAGTGCCTCGATATCGAGGTCGAGGAAGAGTACCTCACGGCCGCAGACACAAAGATTCCCGATAATGTGGAGGTCGATACCGAGGAAGGCGAGGACGGTCCAGAAGTCAAAGTCGATTCTGCCGTCGACGATCTCATGACGTCCATCACAGACCCTGTTTTCGGCCGGTTTTTGGGCCTTATTGACAACAACCCCGACCAGGTCCTACGGTACGATTTGCCGCTTAAACCTGTTGCGTACGGCCAAGATGCGCTTTTTGCTACGCTCAATGGCCAGAAAAAACTGCCCGGGCTACGGTTCGAAGTCCAGCTGGTGCCAAGACTTATCTCGGAACTAGAGACAGACGAGATGTTGCTCGAAGGCATGGAGTGGGGCACGATCGTGCTTGCTACCCCTGAAGACGATGCATTGCCCAAACTGGATGATAACGGCGTGGGCTACGCCTCAGTGTGGACAGGAGTCCAATGGGAAAAGCAGGTCCAGCACTAGACCAGAGAAGTATGTACACTATAAATAACGAGGCTTGATCACTTCCTCATACCCTTCGACCAGATCACCTTCCTGGAAATCTTCCCAGCCCTCAAAGCTAAAACCATACTCTGAACCCTTGTGGGCCTGGTCGGGGGTTTCTTTGCCGTGCTTGATGGATGAGAGCTTACCCTCGTAAACAACCTTGCCATTACGGGTCACTTGCACCAGGGTCTTTCCGGTAAATGTACCCTTCATGACGCGCACACCGGCAACAAACACGTGCGACTTTTTCACCGAGATCCGGAACCGCTGGCGCAGCTCGGCCTCGCTCACAATCTTGCGGTGCACGTCGGGTTTGAGCAGCTTGCTCAACTCGGCGGTGATTTCTTCGAGCGCCTTGTAAATAACGTCGTGCTTTTTTAGGGTGACTTTGTGCTTTTCGGCAAGGCGCTCAATCGGTTTGGGAACCTGAGTACTAAAGGCAATAATGGTGGCACCGGCAGTCTCTGCCCTAAAAATATCAGTCTCAGTGATGGGGCCCACGGCAGCATAAAGCACCTTAGCCTTGACCTCGTCATTGCCCAGCTGGTTGATGCAGTCCTCGACCGCTTCGGCCGAACCGCCCACATCGGCCTTGACCACAAACTCGAGAACTTGGGGACCGCTGTCCTTGGAGTCTTGAGCTTCAAGCCCCAGTTTTTGGCGAGCCTCGTTGGACTTTTGGGCCTTGATTTTCTCATGCTCGATGCGGCGGATCTCGTTGATTTCCTCAACGCGGTCGGCGACCTTGGCTTCTTCAAGCAACCGCTCACGGTTTGCAACCACCTTCTTGGCTTCATCCTCGCTAGCAGCCTGCAAAATAGTGTCACCCGGCTCGGGCAAGTCCTTCCAGCCTGAAATCTGGATAGGAATACCGGGCTTGAGGCTCTTGACCGATTTGTTGTCCACCATGAGCTGGCGCGTCTTGCACCAGGACGTGCCTGCCACAAGGGTCATTTTAGGAGCCAAAGTGCCGCGTTTCATGATCACAGTGGCGGTAGAGCCCTTGCCCTTGACCTGCTGTGACTCGACCACGACGCCCTCGACTTTGCCGTCAAGGGGCGCACGCACGTCCAAAACATCAATGAGGGCGGTAAGAGCACCCTCGAGATCGCTGAGGCCAATCTTACGGGGAACAGACACGGGGATGCACTGAGTGTCGCCGCCATACTCTTCGACATCGACGCCAGCGTTGGCAAGATCAGCAATCACTTTGTTGGGGTTGCTGTCGGGGCGATCCATTTTAGTGAGCGCAACCAGCATGGGCACGTTGGCGGCCTTGGCGTGCTTGATGGCCTCGAGGGTCTGGGGCATGACCGAATCGTCGGCTGCAACAACAAGTAAAACAATGTCGGTCAAGTTTGCACCGCGCTGTCTTAATTTGAGGAAGGCTTCATGGCCAGGTGTATCCAAAAAGCACACTTTGGTCTTGTCCACGGCGCTGCTAAAGGCACCAATGTGCTGGGTGATTCCGCCCTTTTCGCCGTCCACGACATGCGATGACCTGAAATAATCGAGCAAAGTAGTTTTTCCGTGGTCGACATGGCCCATAAGCGCAATGACTGGCGGCCGAGGAGGGCACTTGTCGAGGTTCAGGGCTGGCTGAGGGTAAAGATCAATTCCGTGCTTGTCGTTGATGAGAGCCGTAATTCCAAACTCTTCAGCGATCAGTTGTGCATCAGTGTCATCGACGATATGGTCGGCATCTTGGGCGCTGTAACCCAACTCGGCCATTTTTTTCTGGAGGTCGACGAACCGCACCCGGAGAAGGGTGGCCAGGTTTGCAACTGTGGAGAATTTTGGCAGAGTGAGATTTTTTTGCTGGAGTTGGCGGCTCAGGTGGAGTGCCCTGAACGAGGTTTGGAGTGCAGGCCGTAGGGGTAGCCGCCGCAGTGGCACCCGCATCGAGGCCAGAAATTTCATCAGTCAGAGATGAGAGGGATGGGGTGGAGGTTTGAGTAGAGAATGATTAGCAGATTGTGAAATTTAATTTTTTGTGGATTCTTGGGAGGAAATGTGCTGCGGTGGTGGTGTAGAGGCCTATAGTACCCCTACCCTGGCGTGCCCAGTTCACCCCAGCTCACCATCCCCAGCTGTCCCCCTCCATCCCATACTGAGCGTATCTACAAAGCTACAAACTTCTCGTTATTAAATAGGCCATTTCCCCACTCGTAGCGACGATTGGGGTTGCCAAAGTGGTCCACATCGGCGTCAGTCAACTTGGCCCGGCGCTCCTGGAACACTCCCACAAAGTCCTGGAGAAGCTTGATGCAAATGGCCTTCAACTCGCCGGTGAGCATCTCGCCGCTCGAGTAAGCCTTGCGGATCCGCTCGAGCTCCTCGTCGTCATCCAAAAAGAACGAAATGTACTGGAACGAGACGTCCACATCGCAGTTTCCGCCAAGGCGGCGCTGGTCCTCCACGGTGACCTGGCCACCGCTAAACGCGTACTTGTTGATCTTTTTCTTAATTTGGGCAGGAGTATCGGTCATGTAGATGGACGACGTGGCTGCCGAAGCGCTCATCTTGGTGCTTGAGCCTTGCAGAGCAGGGAAGAATTTCGAGTGCAGGAGCGCCGGTTTGGGGTACTTGAGCTTTTGCGACACATCGCGCGCGAGCCTAAAGTATGGGTCCTGGTCAATAGCGCACGGAATCAGGCATGGGACCTGGGAATTGTCGCCAAACAGGTGTGGGTACGAATTCGAGAAACCGGCCGAAATCTGGATTGAGGCCCAGTGAATCTTGCCGATACAGTCGCTATCCACAAACCCAAACACGGATTTGGCGGTGGTTGTGGTAATTGTGCGCGAGGTCTTGACCACATTGCGGTAAAAGCCGCCGCCCATGTAGCTGACGTCCGAGAACAGAAACGTCTTTTTGGGGTCAAAGCCAACAGCGATAATGTCTTTGGCGTTTTGGTAGTAAAAGTTGTGCGCTTCCTCGAGAGTGAGTGCTGGCTTGAACAGGAACTTTTCATCGTCGGTCATCTCAATCACCAAAGGCACATCAAACACATCCTGCAGCCATTTGGTGAAGGTGAACGGAATCATGTGCCCGAAATGCATGCTGTCGGAGCTGGGGCCACGGCCGGTATAGAGGAAAAAAGGCTTTTTTTGCTCGTAGGCGTCGAGGATCTTGGTAAAGTCGCGCTCGCTGAAAAACATGCCGCGGCGGAGTAGGAGGTGGGGCGTCGCGCCCGTCAACTTTGTGAATCGGTCAAGGGTCTCCTTGGAGATGGCCTTGGTACCAAATTCTTTGATGAGCTTGTCGTAGTCGATACCTGCCGACTCGCCGTCGACGACAGCGCCCTCCACGTCCCAGGGGGTAACTTTTTGCTCCTTGGTGGAGTCCTGAGCGCTAGGGGCGTTTGGGGCACCCTCAAGGCTGGTTTTCTCGATTTCTTGGGCGAGGCTCATGAGTCAGAAAATGGGAGCGTGGAGATCGTCAAGATTGGCAGGGGGAAGGGATAGGGTGCTACTCATGGTCCCACGCTCAGGAGGCATCTTCACCGTAAAGCTAGAACTGTCTACATTATAAAAAAAAAGTGGAGATTGGCAGGGGGAGAGGTGCTTCTTGATGCTTCCTGGGAGGTCCCCACGCTCGAGGGCACCCCCCACGCTCGCAAAAGTTAGACTATCTACTTAGGCATCAAAACGAGCAACAGCCTCCTGCCAGTTGATAACGTTCCAAATGTTTTTGAAGTAGTCCACCTTGACGTTCTTGTACTGCAGGTAGTACGCGTGCTCCCAGGCGTCAATGCCGACAATAGGAGTGAACAGAGCGGGGACCACATCCTGGTTGGCGGTGGTAATCACGTCCAAATTGCCCGTAACCTTGTTCTTGACGATCCAGGCCCAGCCCGAACCCTGGATTCCGGCAAGGCGAGTGTTGACGGTACTGATGAGATTATCGAGACCACCGTACTGCGAGCTGATTGCGAGAGCTAAAGCACTGTTCTCGGCAGGAGGAGCACCGCCGCCCTCACTCTGAGGGGCCAAATTCTTCCACCAAAGGTTGTGGTTGGTGACACCGCCACCGTTAAAGTTGATGGCCGGCAACAGGCTCAATTGGGTCTTGACATCGCCCGACTTGATGGCCTCATCGAGCTGCTCTACCGCATTGTTGTAATTGGTGGCATAGGTCTGGTGGTGCTTCGTGTAGTGAAGCTCGTTGATCTGGCCCGAAATGAACGGTTCCAAGGCGCCAAACTCGTAGTCGAGGGCGGGGACAGTGACTTTAGTGCGTTTAAACACGCGCGAAGCGGGACGAAGGGTACGGCTAAGCATGGGGATGGGGGTGGGGAGCAGGGGGAGAAGTTGATATATGAGAGGTCACGTGGTATAAGGGTTGCTGTGGGGCCGACCGGTGTGCGTGCTTGCGGGTGCGTGCGAGTGCATCTTTGCAGGTGATCCCGCGTGCGTAAAGGTTGTATAAAAAGTGTCTATTAAATATCGCCAATCATCGTGCGCCAGACCTTCTCGACCCAGTTCTTGGGCGGCGTGTACACAATGTCATTCTCGTGCTTTTCAATCTCTTCGAGCCCGCTCGTGAGATCAACTTCGGCAGAGGAAATCCACTTGGTCTTTTTCCAAAACTTCCAAGCAAAGAAAATCAGCACATTGATCGGGATCATGATATAGTTGAAGATAAAGGTGAGGTTGTCCCAGTTACCCGAGTAAAACACCTGCCACCCGGCCAAAAACACCATTGAACCGGTTGCTATGAACGCGATCCATGCGCAGTACGGCTGGAAAGGTCCCCGGTACGCAAAGGTCGAGCGGTCCACCCCCTGGGCCTTGCAGGCGTAGTAAAACTTGAGATAAGTGACCTGCATGAGGCAGTAATTGACGAGCTGCGAGACAGTTCCAAGCGCGACGATCCAGCTGAGCACCACCGAGGCTTCCTCGCCGAGCTGCATGAGCGCCAGCAGCGCAAAACATGCCACCACCAGCGACGAGACCCACGGCACACCCGACTTGGTGCACCATTTAAAGATGGGCGGCGCATGCCCGTCGGTTGCCAGAGCAAAGAGAGTGCGGCTCGCGCAGTAAAAGTACGAGTTGCCGGCACTAAACGCCGCCGTCAGCACCGCAGCATTCACAATGTGGGGCAGCACCTTGATGCCCAAATTCTGCATTCCCACCACGTACGGTGAGGCACTGGCGCCCGGTCCGCCGCCGTCTGCATAGGCAGAAAGTAGGGCAGGGTCACGAGCGCTGCACATGATGCCAATGGCCAGCGAGCCGAGAGAAAAGAACAGGGTCAGACGAATGCACACCCCTTTGAAAGCGATTGGCAACGTCTTTCGGGGGCTGATTGCCTCGCCGGCAGTCATGGAGACATAGTCAGGGCCTGCCACATAGTACGCGGCCGCACTCAAACATGCAGCAAACCCCAAAAACCGGCCATTGGCGCCGGTGGAGTGCATGTACTCGAGGAACGGTTCGGGCTCGTTCCAATTGTGGAACCCGAAAGCCCAGTGCTGAGGGTTACCGCCAACCATTACAATAAACGTGAAAATCAGCAGCCCAACAATTAGCAGCACCTTGAACAGCGCGAGCCAAAACTCGACCTCACCATACCACCTGACCGAAACGCACAGGTTAATCAAAAAGTACACCACTAGTTCGGGCACTACCGAGATGGCAGGGTTCATATTGGGCACCCAGTACTTGAGAACCAGGGTAAAAAGCGTGATTTCAAAGGGGACGAGGGTCGCCTCCAAAATGAAAAAGTTCCACCCCGACATGACCTCAAAGGCCGGGTCGACGCAGCGGCCGGCAAGACGCACAAACGGCGAGTTTGTGGGAAAGTAGGTGACCATTTCCGCGGCCGAATTGGTGACCATGGCGATCACGATACTCCAAATCAAAAATGACACAAAAAGCGAGCCTGCGCCGCCTTTAATCAAGACACCGCCGAGCTGCACAAAAAGAGCTGTGCCAATTGATCCACCAACTCCAATCAGCTGGACGTGCCTGGGCTTTAATCGGCGGTGGGTGAGGTAGTTCCTTTCTGGCTGAGCGGGCGTGGAAACGTCGCTTCCCACATCGTCAGTGGTAACGACCTGCACCACTGGGTCAGCACTCTGTTTTTTCCCAAGCATGAAAAGTTCAGAGTTTGTAGTTATGCACGCTTAAGGAGGTCTCCACAAGGGTACTGGTGGCGTTTGTGGCGTGCAGCTGCATGCTGCGGGCGGCATCAAAATCCAGAAAATGGGCCGGCCAAAGATTTGGGGCTCGCGCTATTTTCGGATTTGAGACTGCATGCATCCTTTCCTCAGCCTCGCAAAATCTCATGTGGAATCACGACTTTTCTTGATGCCGGTATTGGCAGTTAGTCATTGGAGCGTGCGTTTGGCATGTGCTTGCTTGGCATTGTGGGGGAAATTAGCTGCTATGGAAAGTAGTGGACCCGAGCCGAATTGATGCACACCTGGGACACAGACGTGGCGAATTATGATGTCAGACGGATGTGCGGGATTTTTTCCGAGCGCAAGGCGCAAGGCAGGGCTCACATGAGCATGGGCGGTGGCGGCCGCCGTGGCGCCTGTGGCAATAGAAAAAAAGGTCCCCGGTGGCGTCGGCAGTGGCGTTTGTGGCGTACTTTTTTTCTATTGCCACAGGCGCCACCACCGTGCGCCTCAAACGCCACAAACCCACTTCCAAAAGAAAAAAAGTCTGTACAACCCCACGTCGCGGCTTCGCTGTCATCATGTCTGACGCTTTGGTTGGAATCGCAATGCTCGCTGTCGCCACTGCCGTTTTCACCTACTACACCGCGTGGGTGTTTTTGGTGCCGTTCCTTGACGAGAGTCACCCCCTGCAAAGTCTGTTTCTGTCCCGCGAGTGGGCGATCCGCATCCCGGTTGTGCTTCTTGTTGCCGGCGTCGCCCTTGTGGGCAGCTTTATTTCGCTGGTGATGATCAAGAGCGAGCAAAAAAAAAAGGCCAAACTCGCTGAAAAGAAGACCAACTAGGTCTTATTTAGTCTATAATTTAACTAGCTCCATCCACCCCTCCATCGCTGACAATGAACACATTTATCGAGCGGTCAAACGCGCTGTTTGTGGCTCGTCCAGACACCACGCGGGTCTCGACGCGGTTCACACACAAGAACGTTGTGCGCAGGGATGGCGATTCCGGCGTTAAACCGGCTGTAGCCATCGTCAAGACCTATGACCCCGTTTCGGGAACCCTCTACAAATTTAGGGTTAAACGCATCAACGAGCTCAACCGAATCCTTCGCAGTCTTGGGCCGTACCCCGTGGATAGCCAAGAGGGCGGCGAGCCGGCTACAAAGCGCGGGATTGCCAGCTTAATGGCCCAGCAAGAGTTTAGTGAAAAGGAGGAGAAGGAGAAGGCCGGTGCGGCGCCAGCTGCCTCGAGCGGTGCCACCTCAGGGAAAAAGAAGAAAGGTCGTAAATAAATAATCGTATGTACACCCAGAGTAGGGCAGGGGTAGGGTAAGCTCGACTGGGGTAATGTGGGCCCAGCCCTAGGCAGGCAGAGCGCGCGCTACCTCCTCTTCACTTTAACAAACTCTTTGCCGCGCCGCACGCAACGGTCCCACTCATGCAACATTTTGCCCCAAACACCTCTCCGAAACACGCGGTCCTCAGCCCACTCCTGGTCATCCAGCTGCTGCTTGGCGGCAATCACGTTGATGTCACTAATGGCCACCATTTGGGGCCTCAGCCACCACCAATGGAAAAGAGCAAAAAGGATTAAAGCCATCTCGAAAAAGTAGTGCGTAAAGAAATAGATGGGGCCCCACAAATTCAGCGGGATCGCATAGAAAAAGTATTGCAGCAGGCAAAACGGGCCAATAACCACAATGGTAATCCACGAGCACCACGTGCCTGCGCGCGCCCTATACGGCCAGTCTGCGTCCCCTCTGTCGAGCATGGTGCCGCTGTACAAAGCCACAGCTTTAGAGAAGCGCAGGTACGCCACACACAAGAGGGGCATGAACATGTAGGAGTAAGTTGTCTGGAAGAGGATTAGGAAGGTCAGAAGGTTGCCGTACTTTACGAATGCCAAAACAAAGAATATAATGCACAGCAGCAAGGACACGGCGGCCGGCAGTTTACGCCTCAAACTCGGGCGGAACTTTTTGGTGAATGCGCTAAGAGGAGCCTCTTCGAGCAGCTGCCCCAGCACGTGGTCGGCTGCCAGCATGTAGAACATACTGGACGTCAACCCAATAAGCAGCGAAAACCCCGCCAACACCGGTTTTGTCCAGCACACGCCGCGGCGAGCAAACGCAATGAGCACAGGAAGATACGTGCTGAGGCCGGTGTACCGGGTCCATTTTGTGAGGTCGAGGTTGCACAGTTCGGGAAGCGCACTCAGCGAGCTAAGGTTGCGCGTTTTTTCGCTGTAGGTTCCCTCGAGGGTCGGGAACGTCACGCCGTACGAAAAAATGACGTCGTTTTTCGGAATCATAAATGAATAGCCGACGGTCGGCAGCACCACAAACAGCAACAGACGAGCCCGACGGTACCACCTTGTGAGTTTCATAGACTTGCGGGGGTTGCGCACGTGCGAGAGCAGCGTGTACACCTTGTCGACCGTGGAGCACGAGCGGTAGGCCAGCATCGAGGCGTCAATGAGCTGCATGAGCCGCCCCCCCGCGCCGCTCGCTGACCCATACGACCGCTGAAACATTCCATAGTGCCAGCTGGCCGCGCCGACTTTGGTGTAAAACGGGGCCAACTTGCCGTCCAGCAAGGCCCATGAAATACAGAGAAGAACTACCATCACCAGGACCGTGCACAGGGCAAACAACACGCTAAACCCGATTTGGTGCCGTTTATTGAGGATAGAAAACACAATCATGCACGCCAAAAAATACAGCATCCACACCACATACGAGTTGTCGGCGGTGTTGAGGGCCGGGATTTGCGAGAGAATGGGCAGAGATACAGCCAGTTGGGTGGGTACACTCAGGCAACACACAGCCCAATAAGCCCAATTGACGCCATAACCGAGGCTGGGATGCACATAAACCCCAATATATGAGCCCAAACCCCCGGCCAAGGGGTGGAACGACATGAGCTCTGTGATGGGATTGGCGGCAACTTCGTAGAGCACCACGCCTATAACAGCCCCCAAGACTGAGCCGAGGGGCCCACACCTGCTCGTAAGACCCTGAGTCTCGACCAACGAGGGCAAAGAGACGCCTGCCCCAAGGACCAAAAATTTAAACAAATCGTAGCGAATGAAGGGCACATTCTCAAGCGGAATACGTACACTTTCCAAATCGATCGTGTCGGCAGTATCAAGGCCAAGCTCGCCCTCCAAAATCATGCGTTTTGCAACGACGCGATTGTATTTTTCAAAGTCGGTTAATGGGCGATCCGAAGGCCCGTCAAAGGCTCGAATGGCCGTGTCGAGCTCAACATAGTCTTGAGCATCCACGCATATTGAGGATGCAGCATCGTCTGCGAGCTCGCGTGCCCATCCGTCTTCCACCGGCCGGTCCACCGGCGGAAACATGTCAGCGTGGAGGGGACAGGGAGCGCCAAGTTTAGCCTAGGGAGTAAAGAGGAAATAAACTAGGCAGAGCTTGATCACGCCCAGCGCACCGCCCTAACCCCAAAACAGCCTAAGTAAGGTGCAGCATGCAGCTGGGAAGCGCTATACCGCGCTCGTCCGCGCCGAGCTCGCAGAGCCGATCTATAAATTATGTACATTATTTGGTGGCCTTCTCGAGGTAGGCAACGAGGTCGTCGCGGTCACCAGCCTTTTTGAGACCAGCAAAGGCCATCTTGTTGCCGGGGATGTACTTTTTGGGGTTCTCGAGGTACTGGTGCAAAGTCTCACTAGACCACTCAACACCCTTGCCCTTCATGGCATCAGAGTACGAAAAGCCGTCCTTGGTACCAGAGGTACGGCCAATAACGCCGTGCAGGTTGGGGCCGACCTTGTCACCACCAGCAGCATCAACAGTGTGGCACTGCAAGCAGCGGGTCTTGAACAACTTGGCGCCCTTCTTTTCAGATCCTTTTCCCATTTTGAGTTTTGGTGAAAGGTGTGCGCCGTTGGGAGATTATTTATATGCTGCTTACATGCCGGCGCGCGAGAATTTCTCGGCCTGCCATTGGCCGGGTCTTCGGAGTGCTTATTTCATCGCTTGGCCAATTGGCTACTGCTGACCCGGCGCGCAGGCCGAGGTTGCTGCTCCAATTCCTAAAAATTTCCAATTGCTCGGAGTTTGCGCGCGGGTTGCTGTGCATTGCTCGTGCGTGTCTCCACGCTGCGCTGCGGATCACCCTGCGCCGCTGACTCAGTTTTCCGGTGACATTTCGTTGTATGCCTTTTAGCCGCGCGCGCCAATTACCTCGCTCGGCTTTTGCTTATGCTTGTCGTGTGAGCAAACGGTGGCAACCAGCTGTGGCACTCGGTGGCGACCAGTGGCGTTCAGTGGCGCGTTGTGCTGACTAAGGGAAAATTTTCACATTTAACGCACAGCATTGACAGGGGTAGTCTTTACAAAGCGCTGGCCTATTAAGTTGAATCACCGAGTCTGGCCCCTGTTTGGGACCAGCCAAGCTCATTAATGGTTATTTGATGTGTCTGCAAGCGTAGAGCAAAGATTTAGACCGGCAGCTCGTTTTGAGCTGCTACCCTAAAAGGCCCGCCGACACTCGGCCTGGCCCGTTGCCGACCCCTGCCCAGAAGTGACCCGTGGGTCGCTGCTGGCGCGAGGTGCGTCACTTCAGCATCGGTCCTTTGAGTGTCGCGACCTACATAACCTTAATTTAAATTCAAACTGTTGTCTCAGATAAGAAATACCCCGCTTGCGAAACGCGCCTATGCGTAACCAGGGCACTATCAATTGGTGCGGGTGCGGGTCCTCGAGGCCACAGATTGCATGTGCATGCAATACTGCATTCGAGCTAAACCAGGCGGATCACAGAACGAATTCGATCCATCGCCGCACATCATGTCAAATTAAACTATGGCAGCGGGCAATCCCACCTGGCGATCAATAACGGTCATCCGCCTGAATCGTTGGTTGGGGTGGTAACAAATGCGACTGTATGCAAGATGTATGCAATGCTCATTAGTCAAGTGTTACAAAGCCACACTTAATAGAGGGCATCCCTGATCGCCAATCCCCAAGTACAAACTGTCAAAAGTTGCCTGGCTTCACTTGTATTCGCTGATTCGCACACTCCACTCGCTTTTGCGCCATGTTTGAGACTTCAAGCTCAAAAAATATTATTGTCAAAAAATTCCACAAACTAACCACTCGGACGCGAAGTGGTACCTCTCTGAGCCATGGGTCCATACATCTCAGTCACAGCTCGCAAAGTTCGCCGCCGAGCCCCACCGACTATTTCAGTCAAGAGCCCATTAGCTCCTCCACTTCGCGGTCTCGCTCGGGCTCGGGGTTCACAGGTCCCCTCACCCCAATTACCCCCACGGGGCTTGCGGGAGGAGCTAATGGCGAGTCGCTCAACTTGCAAACCGTATTGAGCGCCCCGCCCTCGGCGCCCACGGCTGAAAAACGGTGTGAAAAATGCAATCTCCACTCGTCATTTGTAGATGCGCAGAGCGCCTGCACTTGCAAAACCGACTCTGACCAAGTGCCTGGAGCACAGGAAGAGATTGAAGCCGACCGGATGGCCCAGCAGATCTTGCGCCGCGTGAGCGCAGATGCATCCCAGGGTTGGACTATTTAATTACGAACCTTACACTCTATAGTTTTTGACGATGATGAACTTTGAACTGCACGTAGCCCCTCGCCTCTCCCCAATTAAGTCTATGCGCGGAATTCGGCTTCCGCGTGCCAAGGAAACCGATTAAGCCCCTCTTTGCTGTTTTTGCGTTGCCCTGGATGCAAGAGAATAACATGCAATGCCCCAATTAACCTGCATACGCAACCCTAACCCTGAAAAGATTTTCGCTGCCTCGGATGCCCTCCCACCACCGGCAGCAGCTCCCCCAATAGAAGATGCTCGATTACACCAAGGCGCTCGTTCTAGCACCGATGGTGCGGATTAGCGAGCTACCGATTCGGCTCATGTCCCTAAAGTACGGGGCCGATCTAGTCTGGGGCCCCGAGCTAGTCGACAAGAAGATTGTTCAGACAACGCGTTCCGTCAACGACAAGCTCGGTACAATCGACTTTTGCACCCCCGATAAGCGCCTAGTTTTCCGCACTTGCCCGCAACTCGAGAAGAGCAGGCTCGTTTTCCAAATGGGCACTGCCGATGCCGATCTCGCGGTAGAGGCTGCAAAGATTGTGGCCAAGGACGTGGCTGCCATTGACGTGAATAGCGGCTGCCCCAAACATTTTAGTGTGCACTCGGGTATGGGTGCGGCGCTGCTGCGCACGCCGGACAAGCTCGAGGGGATCCTGAGAGCGCTAGTTGCCGAGGTTGGAAAGCCAAACAATATTTCGATTTCAGTCAAGATCCGCATCCTTGAAAGCCCCGAGGCGACCTATGAGCTCGTGCGGCGCCTAGTCAAAACAGGCATCTCATGCCTCACAGTGCACTGCCGCACCACGGTGATGCGGCCGCGAGAGGATCCTATTTACGATTATTTGCGCGAGATTGCCTCGATTTGCCATGAAGCAGGTATTCCTTGCCTTGTGAATGGCTCTGTTCAAAGCCGCGACGAGCTGCCCAAGTTCCTCGAAGGGTACGGCGTGGATGGCGCCATGATTGCGCGTGCGGCCGAGGCCAATCCCAGCTGTTTTCGGGGTGGAGAGCTGGTGCCTCTTGGCGCTGTTGCACGCGAGATGATTGGGTTGTGCCGCAAGTACGAGTACCCGAGTGCGCACGCAAAGTACTGGCTCAGTAAAAGTGTGAATGGCAAGGATCGGGTGTACCAGTCGATTGCTCGCAGCAAGACTCTTGACGAAATAGAAAATGCAGTGAGGGAGAGGTGGCCTGAGGGCGAACAGAGCGAGCCGAAGGAGGTGCCCAAGGAACAGGCAGTGGCCAAGGCAAGCGAGCCAGCCCAGGGCACCCCAGCAAAGGAGGCACAGGTGCCCCCGTCCAACCTTAAAAGACCCCATTCCACCCTTGAAGCATAGTTGGAAGCATAGCATCTATTTATATACATTAAAACTCGTCCTCTTCAGGCTGAGCGAGGCGCTTCACGACGCACCAGATGCCAGCCGCACCCGCGCCAAACGCCGATGCAATACCGACACCGCGCACGCCCGCATTGATACGGTACAGGGCACCGGTCAAAGCACCCGCAGCGACGGAACCAGCGTCGCTATTTTTGCCGGCGGCGAGGTCGACGAAAAAGCCGTTAATATTGTAGAGCATGGTCACAATGGCGGCGTTGTTACCAATGTACGGGCCGCGTCTTGTGACCGAGTTGAGAATGGCGTTGATACGGAGCTTGGTGGGCATGTTTTCGTTGGTGGTGCGCATGGCCTCCAAGAAGCCAAAAGTACCACCGGTAGCAAGACCGCCGAGGTACATGGCACCTACACCATAACTCATATCCTCAGACCAGCCGCGCGAGGCGATCAGGCCCTCTGATCTGCGGGAGTTGCTCGGAAGCTCGAGGAACTCGATGGGCGATCCGAGGTTGGCCATGGGATGTAGCTGTGCAATATTGTATGGGTTGGCAGCACCCGACACGAGGGTGGGAGCGGGCTCAGCCTCGAGCTCTGAAACAGGAGCAGGCTGTTCCTTTTTGGAGGACCAGAACATGAATGAAAAAGTTTAAGGATGGGGGTTAGGGGGTGTTATGCACTCACGTGACGCTACTCGGTCTGAACCTGACAGAGGCAGCTGAGCGCTCCTCCGACATTTGTCATGGCTACTAGAGCAGGTGCATCTGGATTCAGCCGGTTCTGGAACTCGGCCACCGGCCCCAAAACAGTGCACTTTTGGGCCCCTGTGATGAAGTGGTCGCTGGTCATTGCCGGTGCTAAAGATTTGAACCGCCCCATTGAGAAGATCAGCGGTACCCAGCAGGTTGCGCTCACCGCCACAGGCGTGATTTGGACCCGTTGGTGCACCATCATCAAGCCGAAAAATTACATGCTTGCTTCGGTCAACTTTTTCCTCGGAACGGTGGCCGGGTACCAGCTTATTAGGCTGTTTAGCCACTACAAAACCCTTGGCTACTCCAACGGCCAAGCGGTAAAGAATATCTTTAGTCCTCCTGAGAAGAAGCTTACTAGCTAATGTAGTTATGCTATCCTACCCTACGGCGAGCTCTGAGCGGTGGCCAGGGGTTCGTCTTCGTCCCTTGGCACCTCCCTTGGCCCCTGCCCCCTGGGGGTTCTCCTGGGGGTCCCCCCGCTCACGCTGCCCGCATCCAACGTAGTATCAGCATCAATCGTTGTATCGCCATCATCCTCGTCGCTCATCAACCTATCCAACATGGTGAACGGCTGGCTCGACTCAAAGGGGTCCCCTGAAAGCACCGCCTCCAAGCCGCCGCCAGACCACCCTTTGCGGCCAATACTCTCAAAAATCTCGAGCTCAGCGCCAATGCACGCCCCGAGCTGCGTCTTGAGTGCTTCAGCCTGGGCGTTTCCCTGCGAATAAAGGTCACACAAAAATTCGTATTTGAGGCGATTGATATCGTCAATTTGCGCCGTCATATCGAGGAGGATACTCCTATACTCGCTGAGGTTGCGGTTGCGGCTGCGGGACGCTGCCCTATTGCGCGCCTCAGCCTCTGCCAGCGCCGCCTTGGCCTGTCTTAGCTCGGCTCGAAAATGGGTTTCCCGTTGGTTGAGCGTAGCTTCATAGTTGCCAATGGCTACACAAAGGGGTCCGCTCAACTTTTGCTCGATTGTGCTCTGCAGAATTTGTAGGTGGTTGGAGATCAAAAGGTGCAAACTGCCCGACACTGAAACACCCTCTGCAGCAGCACCTGCAGGCCGCTGCTGGCTTGCATCCTCAAGAGCATGGCCCAAAGTATCGGCCGCTTGCGACAACGCGCCCAGCGCGTTTGCAAATTGGACGCTGGCGTCGCGCACCGCCTGCAAAGTTTTGGTCCAATTGTGAGCGGTGCTGGGGCTGGCCGTATTCTCTCCTACGCCTGCCGAACCATCAAACACGCTAGCAATTGTGGAAGGGGCTCGGGATGGAGCGCGTAGGCTAGATGTGCAGTCGCCGCTGGCCGCACTTTGGGCCTTTTCAGGAGCTCCCTGGCTCACATCTCCAAACAGCGAAAGGGCACTCATGGCACCCACGGGCGGCCCACTGCCATGTGCGGTGGGGGCTGTGACTGATGTTGACGCGACCGTCGGCGCCGATATGCCCGGTTTAGGCGCTCTAGGCCTGCTAGGCGATCCATTCATGATGACTCTACCTGGCCTTGGCGATGGCTTTCTGGGTCAAATGGATTGATGGGCGTGCTAATTAGTTTATTTAGATTGCACAGTGTTTTACGCATCCAACGAGCCCCAAAAGGGGCCCACCACACACCCTCCCCCTCGAGCTGTTGGGTGCTTATCTCCGAGGATGGCGAGCATGCATGCCGCAATTTCATCCTGGGTCATTGCGCGTCAAGGCCGCTGCCGAGCCGTAGCGACGAAATTGAGTCAAGCCGAAAAGTGACGCGCCGGGTGCTTGGCGTTTGTGACCAAGGGAAAATTTATTCGGGGAGGAGGGGCGACCCAGAGGGGAACTGTGAGGGCAGTTGGGTGGGGTGACTACCTAAAGTCAGGTCATTGCGTGATCGCAACGTGATCCGGGTGGAACAAGCGGACTGAATGGGACTAGATTTCTATAATTTACTGTGAAATTAGAGCACATCCCTCTTCACATTCTGGCTTCCCCAGAGGAGGCGACGATGCAGTTTGTCATCTATGCAGATCCATTAATTCGCTGATAGCGGCCTCCCGCCGGATCCTACGACATTTGTACCTCTAGAATCAATCTAAAGTCGCTCGTCCCCCCTATGATCACCGGATGCCGTCTTCCGCATTGAGTCACTCTAGTCACCACACCTGCACGGTGGTTCTGACTCACATGGAAATAAAGCAAACCCTAGCCCAGCGCTGTTTAAAAACTATCTGCCCCCCCCCCCGTAAAAAGATTAGCGAAGGTAGATCAGACGCTTGCCCAGCAGCCACGTTTAATTTGCATCGCACCCCCCAATAGACCCAAGGACTCGAGAAAGACAAGGAAAGATGATTGCTCGCACTAATTAAGAGCAGTCAAGCCACTTCTTGAGCCAAACACAAAACAACCTTTTAAAAACTCTTCAATGCCCGCCCATCGGCGATGCACATTCAATGTCGTTCACGAGCTGCGCGAGAAAACGCCCTACGTCCGGCAGCAGGCCCCCGAGACCGCCCCTCATGTGCAGGCCACTGTGAGCGTTTTGGTCAACATTTGGGAGCCCAAGGGGCCTCCCGCGGGCCGCCCCGAGCTGAGCAAGCCAGCCTTGACAGCATTCACCTGTGAGGTGCTGCGGCGGTGCCAATTCAGCCGCCAGCTGCTCGAGACCGCCCTGTACTATTTGGTCAAATTAAAGCCCCATGTCGAGGATAGCGCCGACGAGGCGCTCAAGTGCCCGCGCAAAATGCTGCTGGCAGCCCTGATTTTGTCTGGAAAGTACATGCAAGACCGCCCCTTTTCTACGGCGGCTTGGTCCAAAATTAGCGGCCTTGCCCCTGCCTCCCTCGTAAAAAACGAGCTGCTTATTCTCAAGGCCCTCAATTGGGACTTGTTTATCCCTCACCATGGCCTCGAGAGCCTCCATCTCCACTTGCAAACCTTGGCCCAGCTCCAGGCCCCTCCCCTCATTCCCAGTCCCATCCGCGTGCTCCCCGAGACCGTGCCCGAGCTTACGGATGATGATAGTTCTTAAACATATATTCTCTTAGCCGACATGCCCTGTGGGGCCTCCCACCCCTGCCCTGAGGGCCCTTGCCAAATGACCCACTTCTTTTTTCTTTTTTCTCCACGTGATCATGGCGATATATTTCTAGCCACCGCTCCTCGCATATCAATCTTAAATATATAATAGCCACATCTCCCGTGCACCCCCTCGCCTCTAAAACTGAGCATTCTTCAACACAGTCCCCACAATCACATTGTACCGGTCATTGTACAACTGCACATTCTTGAGCCACTGCCGCGTCATGGCACTATCATCATATTCGGGAGGAGCCACTTTGACCCCAATAATATCATAAACTGGGCTCGACACGGCAACGGTGGGCGACCGTGTAATAGCCTGGCACATGCGTGCCACCTCGGTCTTGCCGCCGCCAAACATTAGCAGCTGGTCGTTCAACCACTGCTTGCTCGATTCGTTCTGCCAAATGAAGCCATCGGCTGGCTTGCTAGAGTACCGTGATCCAGGAAACAGCTCCAAGCCTTTGGCGAGCCACCGCCTAAAGAGGAGCTCGCTGTGCTTGATCCTCACATCGCCTAGCTGCGTCTCCAAGGACAACAACGAAAAAAGAGCAACCGCAAGACACTGAGGAAGCACGCAAGCCTCGTGAGGCAGCTGTCCAAGTGGGCCCAGCCGTTGCCGCTCCTGGCGAGTCATGAGCGAGTACAGCTGCTTGCAGGCAGCAAAATAAGTCTGGGCCTCGAGAGCCTGCTCGGTCTCGCGCAGCTGTACCACACCTATTTGGCACGTGGAGCTCGTGATCTCCGAGACAATGGCGCACACGGGGCGAGCAAGCGTAGAGGGCAAACTGGCATCAATAGTGATGAATGCGGCCTCGGTCGCGGGTGGCATAGCGCTTAGGTCGGGCGCCAAAGCAGGCGGTGCTAGCCCAATAGCCTTGGGCGGCGAAAAAGCCGATGGGGCCAACACGGGAGTAGCGGTCTTGGAAGCAATGGGCGTGCCAGTCTTTGGAGTACCGGGTTTGGAGTCCATTGGCGACGCATGTAAACTCTTTGATGGCTCAGATCCCTTGGACTTGGAGTCTGTGGACTTGTCCGACCGGTTGCTACTGCTGCTTCCCAGGCGTTTCGCTACTGGTCGCAGAAACGACATTAATAAAAGTAAATGGAGCAATTCAATGATCCCAATTACAAGACTTACAAAGCAAAATGTGTGAAATTTAAGTAAATTTGTGTGTTTGAGATTCGCAGCCGCATGCATGTGCATGCCGACACATGAGCCTCAGGAGGCGTATCGGAGCCGCATACGACATGCGAGAGTCGCAAAAGAGCCTTTAGCAGCCCCTTGAAGAAGATATTATCATTAATAAAAATCGTTACCAGGGGCACCGATAATGCATCTCATGCAGTTTGAGGACGATTCTTGCAGCAAATTATTTGCGCTTGTTGAGCCACACCCTATGGCTCCATTTTAGCCGCAGAATCCATAGACTCGCAGTTATCATCCGAAACAAACCGCTCGCGCTGGCCAAGCGCCCATAGCACCGCCGCATAAGCGCTGGCAGAAAGGCCGTGAACAATGATGCAGCTGAGGGCCAAAAAGCATGCAATGGGCCAAATCGTGTTGATTGCATAGTAATGCGCACTATAAGGTACCGAATCGGCAATGGATTGCATCTCTTCTTTGGCAATTAGGGCAACAAACAGGCCGCCCACGCCCAGAGGCCCCAAATGGCCCCATACAAGCGCCTGTTTCCACGTTTTCAGGTCAGGCGCAATTGGTTTGAGGGCAAGGGCGATGGGAATACGCCTAAACACAAGCACGAGAATCGCCAAGCAAACGAGTTTCCATGCCTTGAGGCCAAGCGCGACATTGTTGAACTCTGCCCAAGGAATGATTGCACCGAAATACAAAAAGTAGCCCGTGTTAAGCAGAATGTCCAGCTCGCCCGAAAAGTGGGCGTGGTCGATCGATTCGTGGAACCAGCCCGACCAAGACAGGCCACAGCCCATGGTAAACGCTACGAGCAGCTCATCAGTTCCCGTGAGCGTGCCCACACCGGCCGAAAGAAGGGCAAACGAGACAAACTGTACAACCAGAAACACCAGGTACGTGGTTGGCTCCACAATTCTGCGCGACCATTTGAGCACATACGAGAGTCCATAACCAACCACAGAACCAATCAAAATACCCACGCCGCACTCGTATAGCACCTTTTCGAGAATGTAGTGCTTGGCGATATCGCCAGGGTGGTGCTGGTACCTCAGGATGGTTAGGGCCAAGTAAACAAACGGGAACGCGAGCCCATCGTTTGCACCCGACTCGGCCAAAATCGATTGGCGAATATGGGCCGGGACGAGCTCAGCAAACTTGCCGCTGCCTACAATCGCCGAGCACAGTACGGGGTCGGTTGCAGTGACGCATGCGGCAATGCACAGGGCCTCGATCCAGGCCAATGTCGGCACCAATTTCCAAATAAATACGCTGCAAAGGAGCCAGCCAAACGTCATAACTGGAAATAAAAGTAGAAGTAGACCGTAGGCGTTCTTGAAAGCATATTTTTGCGGCAGCTCTGCGCCCAATAAAACTAGTTGCAGCACCAGCACAAACCGGCTAATTTCGGTGGTGATCTCGTCTGAGTTTCCCCATGTTGTCGGGTCGAACCATCCGATGCAGCGAGGCCCAACAATGAGACCGTAAATAGTGCCGAGCAGGGGCTCTCCAATGTAGGTAAAGTGGCTCACATACATGAGCGCTGAAGAAAAAATCAGTAAACCGAATCCAGCAATGGCATAGGCAACGTGCGGAGTAGTTACACTCAACTGCTGCCAAGCCATAAAATCCTGAGCACTAATCAGTTTGCATTTGCGGTGGTTGTATCTAGGTTATTTTTAGATTTAGGGGGTTGGAGGGCGTGCAAAGTGAAAGCAGCTCTTCAATTGAACAAGCGGGGAGATGTGGGGCGTTATCAGCAGGCAGCGCGAGGTGACTTTTGGGTGTAGAGGACTGGGCGATCATGGTGCCGCTTTATGCTCGCCAGCTCGTTTGCTAGTTATTTTATAAATCTATCACAGATAAAAGCCACTACCGGGCCAACGCTGCTCGCACCAGTATCACGTGCACCGAAACATTACTCAACTTCAAATCCTCACTTTCGAGCCAAGAGACCCTTGTGCATAGGGTGCATCTGCCATGTTTCAGCTCGGTACAAGTTTGATGTTGACTTCAGCAAATACTTTCAAATGAAACTCCCTTGTGCAGGTTTTCACAGGACACTGTATTAGCCATTTCCGTGCCTCGTAAGGACCAAAGGCCCGAGGCCCTCGAGTCGCTGCTCGGTCTTGGTCTCGTTTTTGCTCATCCCCTTGCGAGGTGAGACACAGCTCGAGCAGAGCCGTCGCAAATGAGCGTTTACGTGGCGCGGTTGAACACTTCTTTGGCTAATTTCCAGTCCTCAGAGTCGTACTTGAAGGTAAGGGCCGATCGTGGTCGCATCGAGCGAGTCGAGACGGCTCTGGCAGGCTTGGTGCCACAGCTGGCAGTGGGCCTGCAACGCGGGCGGGCCTTTAGACGCATCAAGATAAAGCGCTCTAGCTGAGCGGTCTGCTCGTGCAGCGGCACGTCCGAAGCAGTTCGGGCTGCACCGAAAGCCTCGAGTTGCGCCGCCGTGAAGGTTTTCGGGTCCTCATTGCCGCGCAGCACGGCAGGTGACGTGTAGTGCGCCTAGTAGCACGCCAGTAACTCGTCGAGCGTGTAAATCTCGCTCACGAGAAGGTCATTGACGCCCTGCAACTCGCGGTGCCATGTTTTACTGGTGGCCGACAACTAGACATCGAGGCAGTCGCAACACCCCGCGTTATCAACGTGCGGGTACCCTCAGCGCCATCTTAAAGCGGCGAAGGAACGCATGGGCGTTATCCTTGCTGCTATCCCAGGTGAGGCTGGGCAGCCGATACTCCGACTGGGAAATACGAAGGCGGGTGACCAGCGAGGAGCCTATTTATGGTGGCCAAGTTCCCTTCGAGCGCGGTGAAGTGCTGGTCCGTGGACTCCAGACGCGCTTGGACGCGCTGCTCCAAATCGTCAGCGCGAGTGTCGGCGTCTTTGGCCGCTGCAGCGTCGATGTGGGCCTCTAATGCAAAGTCTTTGAGAGACGACGCGGCACGACTGCTGGCGAGCAGATCACTGGTTTAGGCACGGTCGCCGCACTGCGCCCTGGAGCTGCGCAACATTCGCGCCCGTAGGTGGCTGGGGAGGCTGCGGTATAGTCGCGCCCAGAGGCTGCGCATTCTTGGGCGCGCCTGGCGAATGTGGGCTTCAAGCCGGTGATTTGGGTGGACATTCGCTTGATAAAAAACGGCAAGGACCTTTGTCGTCTAAAGTGGGCTTTAAAGGGGTCGCTGAGAGAAACCTTGAGCAACCAAACGGGCGTTGTAAACGCTGTTATCAGTCGGCATCCTGAAGGTGCTGAAGTGAGGGCCAAATTTGCTCGAACCCGTGTTGGAACCCGTGGCAGAGGCGGTCGTGGCCTGATGGTTACCACTGCGCAACTGAGACCGTTGCACGCCAATCAAGCGGATAGTATTGTCTAACTCCGCGAAGGGAAGCTCAATGGGGTTGCGCTGGCAGCGTGAGCGAAGTGAACCATCTTGTGTTGGCTTGATGTTAAATACCCACCGGCAGCCAACCTGGTAAATAGTGCGCGACTGCATATTGGTACGCTTCAGACTAGAGATTCTCGGGAAAATAGGCGAAATATCCCGAGAAACAACCCCAAAATTGTTACACAAAGATTCGACTTGAGCAGGACTCTGAGAACACTCAAAGGCTTTCCTCAATTGTTTGTTTGTTTGTTTGTTTGTTTGTTTGTTTGTTTGTTTGTTTGTTTGTTTGTTTGTTTGTTTGTTTGTTTGTTTTATAATTAGTGAAACAGTCAAACAGACCAAAAAGAGCTATTGAGTGCTTTCCCTGCACACTTTTTGTTACATACTACCATACGCTTGGGTATGTCCTCTCAAAATTCCAAAAACAAGAAGCGTTAGTGGTTTAGTGGTAAAATACGACGTTGCCATCGTTGTGCCCCCGGTTCGATTCCGGGCTAACGCATTTTCTTTACGACTTCGTGGCCCAGCTGGTTAAGGCGTCCGACTGTTAATCGGGAGATCGGGAGTTCGAGCCTCCCCGAGGTCGCAAACTTTTTGTTTCGTCTTTTTTCACTTTATTACTGATTGTCTAGACTAAAAAATACTGTTGATAAGGTCGGAACCAAGCGTGGCGCCGGCACCCCAAATCGCGGCATTGCCAAACTTTGAGCCAAACTTTTTCATAGCCCCGCTGCCCTGGTGTTGTTGCTGGGTCTGTTGCTGCTGCTGCACAAACTGGGGCTGCGAATTGTCTTGCTGAGGCGCCTGATAGTACTGCTGAGGCTGTTGCTGAGGAGGAGGGTAATACTGTTGCTGAGGCGGGTAGTATTGCTGCTGCTGTTGAGGAGCACCATAGTACTGCGAGGGCTGTTGCTGTAGTTGGTTCTGCTTCTCGTCAAACTGTTTGGGAGGCGAGATATACTCCCCGCTTTGCTTCTGCTCAAAGTTGGCATTTTCAGATACAAAGTTGGAAGGAAACACTCCCTCTTGGCCATTGACCTTTCCTCTCCACCAATCATTGTTTAACTTTTCCACAAGCTCGATACGGTCGCCCTTGCGCAGGTTAAGGTCGGTGGACTCATGGCCCTGCCAGTCGTACATGGCGTACAGAGTTTGGCCTTGGGCTTTCGTATCTGCGGCAGGGGCCTCGGCAGGCGGCCTCGGCTGGTCATTGGACTGCGCCGGAAGCGTCGAGAGCACGCTGGCGACTTGTTGGTACTGGTCCGGGGAGAGGAACTTTTCGTCGCGAAGAAACTCGAGTTCGGAGCGGATATTGCGCAAAGATCTTTCAATTGCTGTGGTGCTCATGTGTGAGGGGTGGTGTGAGTGTCAAGAGGAGGGAAGAGGAGTGGGCTGGGTCGGCTAAGTTTAGGCTGCAGGGGCGCAGAGGGGCTTACGGGGGCTTAAGCGGCGTGGAGCTCCCTCGCGCTCGTCAGCATCAGACATGCGTCAAGAAATTACTTACATACGCGCAGTCGCAACGCGTTTATTCATCATGCTTCGCGCGTTCACCCAGACCCGCCAATTTTCGCGCTCTGTCGCTGCTCGTGATGTGGCCAAGACCACTCTGATTGGCCGTATTGGCCAGGACCTCCAAACGCAAAACGCTGCTTCGGGCCGCACCTACCTCAGATACCCTATCGCCGTGCGTACCGGTCGCGACGAGACCTCATGGTTTAACGTGTCTGTGTTTGATGAGCAGGCCATCGACTTTATGACCAAGTACCTCAAGAGTGGTTCTCTTGTTTACGTCGAGGCAGACACCACCGTGAGCAAGTACGAGGACAAGGACGGCAACACGCGTAGCTCCATCAACTTTGTCCAGAGCACCATCTCGCCTGTTGGTTGGGGTCGCAAGAAGGATGGTGATACCGAGTCGTCCGAGTAGATTGTATTAGTTAAGTTTATCAATTGCGAAGCGGAGAAGTGCCACCCAGGGGGGCCACCCAGTGAGGGGGGGGGCGCGACGTGGATGTCTCAGATGGAAAAAAAAAAAAATTGGAGAGTCGCAAGACGCACGTGATTTAGCAGCGCTCGCGGTGAATTGGCACGCACTTTTGGGCGCGACGGCATGACTGCACCAGATGGGACTACACGCATAAACGTGCATCGCCCCACATTTATAGTCTGGGCTGGCCTTGTCTCCCTACCTATGCTACCATTCGAGGTGTGGGACACTGTCGCTAAATATATATACATATATATCGAGATGCCCTCAATGGGTTAGTATATTCAGCTGGCGCAGGTCAATCGGGCATTTCGTCGCTACCTCTTGAGCGACTGGGCTTGGAGAAAATTCAATATTCACAATCTAGAAAGCCCCGCAAGCTACATATTTGAAAATCATACTCTACACGGGATGGTAGCGCACTACATTCCCATTTTGGCCACGCTTGAGCACGAGCCCGAGCGTCGAGCCTGGCACTGGAATGGGCAAATGGTGATCTGCAAGCCAGAATGGGATGATTTATATGACCATCTCAACAAGCTTTGTACCATTGAACCTTGGTCTGAAAGGTCGCTACGTGAAAAAGAATTCGCAAAACAACAATCGAGGCTACAAGCGGTGCTCGACAACCCCAATCCTCTGACTTGGTCCATTTATAACTCTGACCTCGACTTGAAAAAACACACAGCGTGCACTCAGAAAACGTGACCGCGAAGTAGCTCAACTTGTCCCACAAGCCGTGTGGGAGCTATACTTACGCTCACCGTGCTACACTCAGTGGGACATTCAACCCCGATGCTACAGGCTTTTGATTGGTGTCAAGTCAATCTGTCTTGCACTTGTGTCATGTTCCCAAACTACCCCTAATATTTGGGACGGTTTTCTTAGCGAGTGCGGCTACCACGACGACTGGGATGTCAACATGCTGCTACTCAACCGCGGTCACTACTACGGCAGGTGCGCTGCTCTGCTCCAAAACAACAAGGAGTTTTTGACAGAGGTAGTACGCAAGTCATGGAACAACTTTGGCTGTTGGGGCTTGTTTTATGAGCCGTCATTTCTGGAAGAGGTCTTGGCAAAAAACCCCGGGACTTCTCGACCATATGGCGATTCACTACAGTTGGTGTCGAGCCTATCGCCGAGACTTTACAAGTACATCGGTGAACCTTGAAGGGCTGCCCAATGCGTTCAAGACCCACGCAAGGTATGTTATTGCAGCTGTATCGTGCAGTAAAACTACAGAGCTACAGTATGCTTCCAGCGAGCTCCGCGATAATGAACATGTGGTAGTTGCAGCTATTCTCAAGAGCCTACCAAAGTTTTAGTTTCATCCGTGCGGTTATGCGACCACAAGGAGCTGTTGCTTTGGACCATGAAGAGGTGGCACAGAGCAAAGAGATACGCATCTCCTAGGCTTCAAAGAGACCCTGACGTCTTGGCTCTCACAAAAAAGGAGACCAGTGATTCAAAGCCTCCACCCCGAAGATGTTACCCGAAGCAAGTGTGTGTTGGATTTTTGGATCGGGCCATGGTGACCTTGCCTTATGGGCGTGGTAGCTAGCTGGTGTATAACTAGAATAAATTAAGCTTGAGTAGGAATAGGTGTGGTTGCGGGCGTGGCCTCGGAAGCAGGCAATGGCGTTTCCTCCGGTGTAACCCCAGGCGGCGGGCCTAGCGTAGACAGCGCTTGCCCAGGGGCACCAAATTCAGAATTGGCACACTCCCACAGAGCCATGCAAGCAATCTTATCGGCAATTTTCTCAATGCCCGAGATCCGCGCATTCTCGGTATTGCCAGCAAAGCTTGCAAGCATGGGCCATGCATGCACATGGTTGGCCTCGGCCACGAGCTGGACGCGCCCATACGGCTTGATGCGCTCGTGAATTTCCTCAATTTCCGGTGCACACGTTTCCTCAAGTCCATAAAAGATAAATGTGCCCAGCTTGGGCAACGCAGCCGGCCACCACTGCTCGCCAAACATCACGCCGGGCATGGTGTGCAGCTTGGTTGCCTCGTCACTTTGGAGCACCCGCAGGCAAAACTTGTCGAGACCGGTTTTTGTTAGGTAGTCATTGGCATTAGTGACGCGCTTTTTGGCGATCTTGGCCAGCGGGCTCACGAGAATCGCTCCGGCAGGCGGCCGCGGGTCCTCGAGTTTGGTGAGACCATTCAAAGGGTTGACAATGTGTAGAAGGCAACTGAGGACACCAGTTGCACCTGCACCGTCGCCCATAATGATGTGGGTAGCGCCTGGCGTCTGGGTCTGAAAGTAGTGCCATGCCATACCCAAATTGGAGATCTCGTTGGTGTAGCCGCGGGACCAGTTGATATCGAGGCAAAAGATGGTGGGGTTCTTGAACCCTTGCTCGATCAAAGTGCAGTTCAAAGTCATGAGAAACTCGAGGTATGCATAGCTGCTCGAGAACCCCATCAAGTTGCCCGGGGCCATGAGCACGGCGATATCGTGGTGGGCGCCCGACTTGAAGCGCGATCTGGACTTAACCCAGTACCCCTGAAACAACGAGATGTTTACAGGGTCATAGTACGAGTCGCCCAGCTTTTCAATGCCGTACCGAAACTTGCGCAGCGCAAACAAAAACGTGCAGGCGCCCTGGCTAAAAAAGATGCGGCGGCCAATGGTGTCTGCATTGAGGTTTTCGAGGATCCACCGCAAGGATTGGACGCAAACGTATTCATAGGTGGAGGCGCGGCGCGCAAATGGCAGCTTGCGCTCCCAGGAAGTGCAGTAAAAGTTGATAAAAGTGCGCGCCGGTAGCCGCACAAAAAAGAAGGGCGCGGCTCCAAAGATGAGAAATAGAACATCAATGGGCCCGCGGCGCACCAAAAGTTGTAGCAATCCGCTGAAAATGAATACCAAAAGGTCCGAGTACGCCCACGGCTGCATGTTGTGGAGAGATGTTGTGGGCGGCGGGCGCCATCAGAAGGCGCGCGTGCGCGGGCAGCTAAGCACGCAGGTGCGCTCTGCAGGTTGCACTCAAGCACGAAGCACCTACCCAGCGCATACACCCAGCAAACAGAAATTAAATATACAGCCTAAAACTACTTGACAAGCTTGGCGATCACGTCCAACATAATATCGGCGTGGTGCTTCTCAAACACCAGCGTGGGTCTCAGGCGCACGCCCTGGGCACCACAGCCGCCCATGTTGACGCCCAACTTGCGGGCGCCGGCCAAGAACTCGTCGCGCGCGGTGGGCGAAGCAAGGTCAAACGCAATGAAGGTGCCCTGGTCCTGGCCACGCAGGCGCGTGATGAGGCCCTGCTCCGAAAAAGGGGCAAGCTTGTCGTACACATAGCGGCCAATCTCGGCAGTCTTCTCCACAAGACCGTGCGCAGCCACCTCCTCAAAAATGGCGGCGCTGATCTCGAGGTGGGCGGGGTCACCGCACCAAGTGTTGAACTGGCGGTAAGGCATGTCGGGGCGCAGCGCGGGATCATTGTAAAAGTAACCAGCGGTCTGGGCCTTCTTGCTAAAGGTGACCATATCGGGAGGAGTCTCGAGGCCCCAGTACTCGTGGGCCCACAGCTTGCCAGTGGCTCCAACACCGGTCTGAACCTCATCAGCGATAAGGAGTTTGCCGTGCTTGAGAGTAAGCTCGCGCAAACCACGGAAAAACGCGGGCGTGGCATGGTTATCACCACCTTCAGACTGGATGGGCTCGACCACAACAGCAGCCACGGGGACGTGGTAGCTGGCCAAAATGCTGTCAACTTCCTGCAAACAACGCTGCTCCTCGGCGGCGTTTTCCTTGCTGTACTTTGTGAACGGGTACTGGTTCTGGGGGAAGGGCGCCTGGGGCCAGTCAAAGGCAGGGATATCGAGCTTGTGAATAGGCTTGGAGCGCGTGGTACTCAGCGAACCAAAAAGGCGACCGTGGAAAGCGGTCTTGAAAGACATGATACTCTGCTGCGGGGCCTTGTTCTCCATAGAGGCGGCCTCCTCAGCGGCAGTGGCATGGGCACCGCCACGGGTCTTGGCGGCCTGGTAAATGAACGCGGCCTTGTAGGCGCACTCGTTGGCGTCCGAACCGCTAAGCGCAGTCCACAGCTCGGTCTGGCCCTTGGGAGCGTGCGCCAAGATCCGCTTGACCTGCTGCTCATAGTCGAGCGAGGGAAAGTTTCCAGTAGCCGGGCGATTGATCAGGGCATTCACGACGCGCGGGTTGACGGCGGCCTTTGCCAGAGCAGGGTTGTTGTAGCCGAGGGGGATCGAGGCGATCTGGGCATACACATCGAGCAGAGTGTTTCCGTCGGCATCCACAAGGTAGTTACCGTGGCTAGCCTCATAATCGCACATAAAGTAGGTGCTGCGGCTATCAAACACCTTGTCCAGCGCATCCTGGGCGGCCTTGGACTTGGGGCCAGGGATGGCACTGCTCACGCTGGGAGCCTTGGGCTCGCTGGGGAAGTAGGTCGCGCAGGTCGAGGCCTTGCGAGCGGCAATTGCAGCTCTAGGACGAGCAATCTGAGCAACTCTGAGCATACTTGGCGGGAGGTGGCACATTGGCTGTTTATATGCCCCGAGGGGTGGTCACGTGCCGCGCGGCTAATCGCGGCAGAATTTCGCACCTGCGGGGGTTTAGGGGTTTATTTTGTGGGGGATAAAATTTAAAAAAAGATGCACACACGCTTCTCAAAGAAAGGAGGACTCACCCTCTCTGGATGCACCCGCAGCGTCTATCGCGGCTAAGCGCGGCGGCTATCTGAGGCTTCTGTGACTCGGCGTCAAATTGTGGGTCTGCAATTTGCCGGCCTAGTTTAGATTTTGGTGGAGGGTACCACGTAGGTTGATCTTGTGAGGGGATATCTAGATTTGCTCGTCACGAGCTGGGATCGGTGGTGATAAGGAAGTATTTTCAGTATATGATGTGCGCATGGCGTCAAGGGGTGTGGAGGGGAATGTATTCAGTTTATTGCACTCTATTCTCTAGATTGAATTAGTTATGAGGTGAGCATGGCGTGGTCACCCCCTGGTCACCCGTGGTCACCCTGGTCACCCCATCCACAATTCCTCCCGTTTTGTTCATGTCTTGGACGGTTTCACAATCAGCCTAAACTGGCTTCGCCACTCCCCACATGCCCACCCTGCCCACCCCCCCCCTCGTATCACCCAATGTCACTGATACTGCATGCATGCCGCAATCTCTCTTTTACTCATCCAATGTCGACCACACCCCTCGCGGCCATCAGGCAGTTATTTCCCAAATACAATATTGGCCACTATGTAGTTTTGACTCAGGATGCTCACGATAGCGAGTACGTGGCCGAGGCCGACCAGCGGCGTGCCTTTATAACCGGCTTTTCGGGCTCTGCAGGGCACGCCTGCATTGGCCTGGATGGCGCCGAACTGGCTACTGACGGTCGCTACTTTTTACAGGCCGAGGAACAATTGCACCCCGAGTTTACGCTGCGCAAGGCAGGGACCCCGGGCACCCAGGATTGGGTACTGGCCCTCGTTGGGCGTGCCAATGCCGACGGCCGCAATATCGGCGTTGATCCCCGGTTCATTAGCGCTGGGCTGGCGGCCCGAATCCAGAGCCAGCTCAAGACCAGCAAGCTGGTGGGAATCACCGAGAATTTGGTCGATGCTGTGTGGCCAAACAAGCCTGCGGAGCCCAAAGGCAAAGTGGTCAAAGCTCTGTATGCAGGCGCAAGTACCGAGTCCAAGCTGGAGCTGGTGAGGGCTGAAATGCGTAAAGAAGGTGCTGAAGCGCTTGTAGTATTTGCTTTGGACGATGTGGCGTGGCTTTTCAACCTCAGAGGCTCAGATATTGCCTACAACCCCGTGTTCAAGTCGTACGCTCTGGTGACCTTGAAGAGTGCGACGCTGTATGTGGACAATGGAAAGGTAGAGGATCTCGATCTTGAGTACCCCCACAAACCGTACGATGCAATCTGGGGCGACTTGGAAACCACGGAAAACGTGTGGGTGCCTGCCGGGTGCTCTTGGGCCGTGGAGCAGCGTGTAGCCAGCCCTGCGTCCAAGGCTCAGTCCCCTATTAAACTTCTCAAGGTCGTGAAGAACGAGGTGGAAATAAAAGGGGCAAAGAAAGCCCAAGTTCAGTGCGGGCGCAGTGTGACCCAGCTGCTGGCCTGGATCGAGCGTACGATCGATGAAGGAATTACCGAGTACCAAGCCGCGCAGAAATTGTTGGAACTGCGCCAACCCCTCGAGGAGTTCCGAGGCAACTCGTTCCCAACTATTTCGAGCGTCGGGCCCAACGCCGCCATCATCCATTATGAACCGGCCGAGCACAGCCCAAAATTAAGTCGCCAAGAGGTGTACCTTTGCGACTCAGGGTGCCAGTTTGCCTATGGAACTACTGATACGACCCGCACGCACCACTTTGGCACCCCAAACCCAGCAGAAATCGAGGCATACACGCTTGTCCTTAAAGGCCACATCGCGCTGGCCCTCAGCGTGTTCCCCCAAGGCACGACCGGCCAGCAGCTCGACTCGTTTGCGCGCCAGCATTTGTGGAGGTACGGGCTCGATTATCGCCACGGAACCGGCCACGGCGTCGGGTCGTACCTCAACGTGCACGAGCCGCCCGTGGGGTTTGGTACAGCGCTGTGGGCCAAGGAACCGCTGCAAGCAGGTAATTTGATCTCGAACGAGCCAGGGTACTATGAGGATGGCAAGTTTGGCATCCGTATTGAGAACCTCGTGGTGGTCAAGGAGGCCACCACCAAGTACCAGTTTGGCGGCAAGAGCTACCTCGATTTGGAGACTATTACGGTGGTTCCGCTGTGCTTGAGGCTGATTGATGTTGGTTTACTGAGTAGCGAGGAGAGGGCGTGGGTCAATGGGTACAGCGCCAAAGTGTGGCAAGCGCTCGAGGGGGATTTGGGGGCAGAGGACCGCGAGTGGTTGCGTAGGGAGACTAGAGAGATTTAGGGGCGGGGAGTTATAGATTTATATTTACAAAGGGCAGGGCAGCTGTGATAGGTGGGAGGCACCCAGGAGGAGGGCCGGGGAGGCACCCATGGCACCCTCAATGGCACCTCATTGGCGCCCTAGGGGCACCCAGGAGGCACCCTCAGCCCCCCTCAGCCACCCATGGCCCGTTCTCAGAAAAATTTTACCCATCCAAAATTTAACCGCCTTGATACCTCACCAACCGCACACCCTCCCCCGCAAACTTTGATCCAACCAACCACCGCCAACCTGAATGACTGCCCTCTCAACCAATCACAGCGCGCAGAATTGGGCGTGACTCCCAGCTTAGGTAATAATACCCCCGAGCGCATATTAAAAGCAACACAACCTGCACCAACCTGCCCACCAAACCTTCCAATGCTTCGACTAGCCCGCACAACCCAGAGCATTCGCTTCATGCAAACCAAGACAGTGCGCCCATGGGCCACCCACAAGCTCACAACAGGCAGCACCTTCCCCGGCCCGAAGATCGCTCCAGAGGCCTCGGCGCCTTCCCCAGCTGCTCCTCAGGCCCCCACGCAAGCCGCTACACAGCCCGCGCGCCAGCGTAGGCCCCTTCGGCCCCGCAAGGCCGCAATTACCCTCACACCCACCGCCGTTACCCATCTGCAAGCCCTGCTCGCCGGGCCCAACCCCAGGCTGATTCGCGTTGGCGTGCGCAACCGCGGTTGCAGCGGTTTGACCTACAATCTCGAGTACGTGGAAAAGCCCGGGAAATTTGACGAGGAAGTGTGCCAGGATGGAGTCAAGGTCCTGATTGATTCCAAAGCGCTTTTCTCGGTGATTGGCAGTGAAATGGACTGGGTCGACGATAAGTTGGCCTCGCGGTTTGTTTTCAACAACCCCAATTCCAAGGGCGAGTGCGGCTGCGGCGAGTCTTTTATGGTGTAGGCGCCATGAGCTAAAAAAGGCTGAACAAAAGGCACCTGAGCACCCGGCGATATTTATTTATGTACGACTTATGATTAAAAGTTTTATGAGTGCTTTGAGGGCCGTGAGCGAGTGTGAGCCCCTGCCCTGAGGGTGCCGAGCGAGTGCCGTCACAGGGCCTCGAGCGGGTTTTGAGGGGGCCCACTGAGCTTTATCATCAAATAATTGGAGTCAACTATGCACGTTGTGTCCTCCTTGTGCCCACCTGTGCCCACTTGTACCCATTTCGCTCCCCTGCAGCTGCCAAGGTACCTGGTGCCTTGCTTGGCGCTTAACCGATCTGGGGTACGTCCAGCTATATAGCTAAAAAAACCCGACCTTTGAGTCTGTTTAATATTGATTTTATAAATTTGCTTGTGTATAGTGTATACCACCCTGACACCCCCCAACATCTATGCTACGAGTGCTGATCACTGCATATAGCCGAATTTGAGCATAGACCAGCCATTAAAATTTCCGCGTGCAGGCGTATACGTAGCCGCACACGCAGATGCGTACGCAGTGCACACGCAGGTGCACTACAGCCCCCAAAAAGGAATTAGGCTTTGTCTCAGCCTCGCTGGGAGGCTGGCTGCTAGGCTCAGCAACCTCGCTCAGCAGCCTCCCTGCTGAGCCTAGCACAAAGGCTATAATACCTCATTCCTCTGTAGAATCTGTTTCCCATTATCATCCCGCGTTATCAAACTCATCGCGTGCAGGGTGTCCCGATTAGGACCAGCGCAATGCATTAGAGTGTGAGAAGCACGACTATGCATGACCGCGCATGTTGCTGCAGGATCCACGAGCGGCCGACACCGCGAGGCGGCTCGCGAGCTCCGAGCAAGCGACGTAGTGGGAGATATACGAGCAATGGAGCCAAACGCCCATCCCAAAGCTGGAGCTGGAGCCCTAGCAACCGGTTGACAGGTTGCGCCCTAACCCCTCAACATATTACCCTGCATAATCCCTAGTCTTCGTCATGTCCTCTACGACCAAGAGCGCTGCGCAAAGTGATGCGCCTAGCGCTGCCTCGGGCGCCTCGCGCCCGCCGCACCGTCGTGGACTCTCAGGAATCACCCCCCGCGAGCTCAAGTACATTGACAGCGTTATTCCTCTTGACCGGCGCCAAAAATGGAAAGAATACAGCGCCAAACCCATTGAGACTGGTGCAGACTTTGAAGCGCAATTTGTGCGCAACGTTGAAACAACTCTCGGCCGCTCGCTCTACAATTGCGACAGCCTTGCCGCGTACCAAGCCACGGCGCGCTCCATTCGCGATACTTTGATTGTGCGCTGGAACCTGACCCAGCAAAAGCAAACGCTCGAGGACCCCAAGCGCGTTTATTATTTGAGCTTGGAGTACCTCATGGGCCGCGCGCTCGACAATGCGGCCCTCAATTTGGGCTTGAAAAAGGATATTCAAGGCGGCTTGGAAGACTTTGGGTTCCAGTTTGAAGATGTGATTGACCGTGAGCCCGACGCCGGCCTCGGCAATGGTGGCCTTGGCCGCCTTGCCGCGTGCTTTGTGGACTCGCTGTGCACCTTGGACTATCCCGCGTGGGCGTATGGTATCCGCTACAAGTACGGCATTTTCCGCCAAAAGATTGTGGACGGCGCCCAAGTCGAGTTCCCCGATTCATGGCTAGACCTTGGCAACCCCTGGGAGATTCCTCGCCCTGAAGTGGCGTTTGATGTGATGTTTTACGGCCGCGTGATTGAAGAGGCTGGACGCAAAAAGTGGGTTGGCGGCGACCTCGTCGAGGCCAAAGCATTCGACTTTTTGGTGCCTGGCTACGGCACCCACAATGTCAACACGCTGCGGCTGTGGGACGCGCAGCCGTCGAGCCAGTTTGATTTCGCAAAGTTCAACGAAGGCGACTACACCGACGCCGTGGCCGAGCAGGTGGACGCCTCCACAATCAGCGCCGTGCTGTACCCCAACGACAACTTTTACCAGGGCAAAGAGCTGCGCCTCAAGCAGCAGTACTTTTGGGTGGCAGCCTCGCTCGCGGATATTGTGCGCCGGTTCAAGAAAACCCAGAAACCATGGAGCGAGTTTGGCGACTCGAACGCCATCCAGTTGAACGATACCCACCCGACGTTGGCGGTGGTTGAGCTCCTCCGCATTCTGGTTGACCAGGAAGGTCTCGACTGGCACGAGGCGTGGGCCATCACTACGAGCACGTTTGCCTACACCAACCACACGGTGATGCCCGAGGCGCTCGAGAAATGGGGCGTGGATATTATGGGCAATTTGCTGCCGCGCCACCTCGAGATTGTCTACAACATCAACTATTTCTTCCTCAAGGATGTGGCGGCCAAGTTCCCCGGCGACGACACGCTGCTGGGCCGCGTCTCGCTCATTGAGGAGAGCTCGCCCAAGCAGGTGCGCATGGCGTACCTCGCGGTGATTGCCACCAAGAAGGTGAACGGCGTGGCTGAGCTGCACTCTGAGCTCATCAAGACGACCATTTTCAAGGATTTTGTCAAGATTTTCGGCGAGAACCACTTTACCAATGTGACCAACGGCATCACGCCGCGCCGGTGGTTGCTCGAGGCCAACCCGCGCTTGGCGGCCCTCATTGCGTCCAAGCTGGGTGGTTACGGCTACATCAAGGACTTGAACCAGCTCAAGCACTTGGCCAAGCACGTGGATGATGCCGAGTTCCGCGCCGAGTGGGTGGCCACTAAAGAGCACAACAAGCGCCGCCTCGTTGAGCTGATCAAGACGCAGCACCCTGAGGTGGAGATTGACCCGACCGCGCTCTTCGATATCCAGGTGAAACGGATCCACGAGTACAAACGCCAGCAGCTCAACTTGTTTGGTATTGTCTACCGCTACCTCTACCTCAAGTCGTTGACCCCCGAGCAGCGCCGCCACATTGCGCCGCGCGTGAGCATCTTTGGCGGCAAGTCGGCGCCCGGCTACTACGCGGCCAAGCTCATCATCAAGCTCATTAATTCCGTCGGCAAGGTCATTGCTGAGGACCCCGATGTCAACCAGTACCTCAAGGTGGTGTACGTCGAAGAGTACAATGTATCAAAAGCCCAGGTGCTTGTGGCTGCATCGGACATCTCGGAGCACATTTCGACCGCTGGCACCGAGGCCTCGGGTACCTCCAACATGAAGTTTGTCTTGAACGGCGGCCTCGTTATCGGCACCGTGGACGGCGCCAACATTGAGATTGGCCGCGAGGTCGGCGAGGAGAACGTCTATTTCTTTGGCCACCTCAGCGAATCGGTCGAGGATGTGCGCCGCGAGCCCGTCAAGCTCAGCTCGAAGCTGGCCAAAGTTTTCGAGACGATCGATGCCGGCGTCTTTGGCCCGCCCGAGGAATTCTCGTCCCTACTCGATGCTGTACGCACGCATGGCGATTATTACCTCGTGAACGCCGACTTTGATGCCTACATTGAAAAGCAAAGCCAGATCGACCAAGAGTTTACCGACAAGGAGAAATGGACCACAAAGACCATTTTGAGCGTTTCGCAGATGGGTTTCTTCTCGAGCGACCGCGCCATCAACGAGTATGCCGAGAATATTTGGGATGCATTCCCGAGTCCGGTTGAGGCGGGCGAGGATGTGCTGGCGGGCGGTGCCTCCTCTACCGCTGACCCCAGCTCGAGCGCGCCCGTGTCCGCATCGACCTACTCTGAGCGCAAGACCGCCAAGCGCAGCAACGCCAAGCGCTCGAGCCGCGTGCCGGCCGGTGCTTCCAGCGTCGCCCCCGAAGCCGCCGTAGCCGCTGCTGCTGCTGCGGGCGCCGCGGGCGCTGCCGTTGCCACCTCGGGCCACACGCGCACTACCAGCAACACCACGCACGGCATCCCGGGGGTCAGCACCAACAACGCCCCGAGCAGCGGCCAGCCTTCGATCAAAGTGGTGAGCGCCACTTCGCCCAGCGGTGCCAGCGCCACCTCCCCTAGCGGTAACTCCACCTCGGGCACCATCAGGGTCGACGCCTCCCCCACCAGGCAGGCCCAGACCTCGAGCTCGTACCGCGCACCCGCGTTCACCTCGGCCCCCATTGGCGGCGATTTCCCTGTGTACGAGGACGCCAACTCGAGCAACTATGGCAGCACCACTAACCTCGCCTACGACCCCGTTGGCGGCCAGGACGAGGGCCAAGTTACCGGCTCGTACGGCTCGTACAAGCGCGAGGGCAGCGTGCCCACCGAGGACACCGACAGCCACGCCACCTATGGCAGCGCCGGCAACTCGCCCATTTACGGCTCGGCGGCTGCTGTGCCGCAGGCCTCGCAGGGTGAGTCCTCGTTTGAGCCCGTGGGCCATGCTTCGGACCGCGGCACCTACCTCGGGGAAGGCCAGGCGGCGTACGACCCTCACGGCTCCACCAGCGACAAGCCGGTGGCTCTCGAGCCGGTTGAGAAAAAGAGTTTGTTCAGCGAGGTTGCCAGTGTCGGCAGCACCGAGGGCACGAGCTCTGCTCAGGGCACCTTGAGCGCGCCCCTCACCGGAGCCACTGGCGCCCCCAACACCACGGTGGCCGATCGCTCGTTTAGCGGTCCTTCAAGCGAGAGCAAGCCCAAGGATGTTTACGACACCGGCGTGGGCCTTGCTGCTGGCGCGGGCGCTGCGCTCGCGGGCACTGGCGCTGCTTTGGCGGGTTCACTGAGGTCCAGCACCCCGGCCACCTCGAGCGCCAAGGAGACCTCCAAGGAGACCACCAGCACCTCTGGCCCTGGCTACATTGACCAAGCTCAAGGCGCTCTTGCTGGAGCAGGCGCTTCTGTTGCCGGTACCCTCAACAACGCTTTGGGTAGCGTCAAGGGCGATGCCAACACTGGCGCTACCTCGAGCACCACCGCCTCCACCAGTGGACCCTCGTACCTCGAGCAAGCTCAGGGAGCTCTTGCCGGTGCTGGCGCCTCGGCGACCGGTGCTGTGAACAGCGCTTTGGGTAGCGTCGGTGGCTCTAGCTCCAAGGAGACCCCGAGCACTACCTCGACCAAGGAGACCAGCACCTCCCCCGGGTACCTCGAGCAGGCCCAGGGAGCGCTCGCGAACGCGGGTGCTTCGGTTACCGGTAGCCTCAACAATGCTCTCGGCAGTGCTGGAAGCGGTACTGACGCCAAGGGCACCACCACTACGGCCACCTCCAGTGGTCCTGGGTACCTTGAGCAAGCTCAGGGGGCGCTGGCCGGTGCCGGCGCTTCAGTTGCTGGCAGTGTCAACAACGCTTTGGGTACTAGCGGCACTGAGGCCACCAAGGAGACCTCTACTTCGAGCTCCGCCTCGGGCGCTGGCTCCGCCGGGTATCTCGAGCAAGCCCAGGGCGCCCTTGCTGGCGCTGGGGCTTCAGCCACCGGCACCATCAACAATGCGCTCGGCTCGCTGGGCTCTAATTCCACGAGCTCCACCAGCAACGAACCCGGCGTGCTCGACAAGGCCTACGCGGGCACTGCCGCTGCCGGCACTGCCGTGGCGGGCGCTGCTGCTGCTGCGTTTGGATCCAATGTTTCGGGCCGCGAGGCCGCCGAGGAGAAGCGCGCTATTGACAGCGCTGGCCGCGAGGCGAGCGCCGGCGTCCCCATTGGTGAGCGCATTGAGCGCACTCAGGGCGAGCACTATGGCCCTAGCTCCACTGCTACCTCCAACTATGGCTCTACTTCTGCTCCTAGCGCTGTGCTTGGCGCCAGCTCTAGCTCTGGCTCTGGCTCTGCCGCGCAGCCTTCGTACAAGACGCTCGACCCTGCCGCCTCCTCCACTGAGCCGGTGGTCACTGACGGCATTGTGCAGGGCACTGCGCCCACCAAGTCGGTGGGTACTGAGACGGGCGTCAAGAGCAACGTTCCCAAGGGAGCCCAGGGTACCACTGGCACCATCCACAGCGGCTCGGGCGGCGTGAACAAGGCCCCCGTTGAGGGATACAACCCGCGCGCTCCTGGCGATGAGCCCGGCGTGGCAGTCCATGAAGAGCCCAAGTTGAGCACTACGACGCCCACTGCGGGTGCTAGCGCTAGCTCCACCGCCGATACCCGCTCCACTGGCCCCACTAGAACCGCCGGGTACGACCCCACCGCGCCCGGCGATGAGCCCGGCGTGCCGGTGCACGAGGAGCCCAAGCTCAGCACAAAGACGCACAAGGCTGCTGGCGCTGGTGCCCTTGCTGGTGCCGGCACGATTGGCGCGGGTGCTGCTCACTTGGCCAACAAAAAGAGCTCCGTACCCACCCACGGCTATGATCCCACTGCTCCTGGTGACGAGCCGGGCGTGTCTGTGCACGAAGAGCCTAAATTGAGTGCTCCTTCTACCGGTATTGCTACGATTAATGCCACCCCGGGCAAGAGCTCTAGCGCCTCGGGCACCGCCTCGGGCACCACTTCTCGCTCCACGGGCACCGCTGGGTACGACCCGACGGCTCCTGGTGATGAGCACGGTGTTTCTGTGCACTCTGAGCCTGAATTGAGCGCTCCTACTGCTAATGTTTCTACTGGTCGTACGGGTACTGCTGGTGCTGCGGGCGCTGCCACTGGCGCCGCTGTTGGCACTGCCGCTGGCTCCCACGGCGCTAGCTCTACCCACGGGTACAACCCGAGAACTCCTGGTGACGAGGCAGGTGTCGCTGTGCACTCTGACCCCAAGCTCAGCGCTCCTTCGACTGGTATCGCCGAGGTGCCCACTGCCCCTCGCTCGACCGGCTCGACCACCTCGCACGCCCAGGGCTACGACCCCACCACGCCTGGCGATGAGCGTGGCGTTGCAGTGCACGATGAGCCCAAGTTGAGCGCTCCTTCGACCGGTATTGCTACCATTAATGCTACTCCTGGCAGCGCCAAGAGCACGAGCGCTGGCTCCCACGGTACCCCCACCACCGCGCCCAGCCACGGTTACAACCCCGCTGCCCCTGGCGACGAGCACGGTGTGCCGGTGCACGCCGACTCCAAGCTGAGTGCTCCCACGGGCGCCGGCTTGGGCGCCGCTGCTGGCCTTGGTGCTGGCGCGCTTGGCGCTGGCGGCCTCTCGGAAAGCGCTTCGACGCGCACGCTCGATTCGCGTACGGCTCCTGTGCCCGACTCGGAGGCTACTGTGACCAGCCGCTACGATGTTGCCCAGTACGAGGACGGCCGCCGCTTGTCGCGCGGCTCGTACGGCACCACGGGCGATACCGAGTTTGAGGATGCCTTGGATTATGAGGAGGACCGCCGCTCGGTTTCGTCGCAGAGCACGATCGGCAAGAGCAAGCCGGAGGAAGGCGTTGCAGTTGTGGCTGCTCCTGTGGGTGCCACCGCCAGGGGTTCTGGTTCCACTGCCGGTGCCCTTGGCGCTACCGGCGCTAGCTCTACCGCTGGCGCCCCTGGTGCTGCTAGAACCGCTGACCACTCGACCCTCGACCCCTCCAAGTCGGTGGAGCCCCTCAACACCGAGCCCAGCTCGGGCGTTGCAGTGATCTCGGCCACCCCTGGCGCTGATGAGCGCGTGGCCTCGTCCGGCTCTGAGGTGCCCGCCTCGGCCGGTACTGCCGCGACCAAGGCCACTACCTCGACTGCGGCCACTCACCACTCGACCAAACCCGATTTGATTCCTACCGATGTGCTCAAGCGCGACGACGGCAAGACGGTTGGCGGCGACGGCTCGGCCACGCGCGGGCCTGCCATCAACCCCTCCAAGGTTGAGGAAATGCACGACGAGGTGATTCAGGCCGCTGAGGAAGATGGTCACACCGAGGGCATCACCGAGAAGAAGCAGGCTGGCGGCGCCCCTTCCAAGAGCGACACGACTGAGGTCGAGGCTCCTTCGAAGAAAAAGTCGTGCATCTGCTGCTGATTTTGTAGTTTATTCGTATATTAAGACATTATTGAGAGTCCTCTGCCAAGGGCCTCGGGCGAGGGGCACCCCAGCGGCCAGGGCACCCAGGCAGCCTGAGCGCTCAAGGGCACCCCGGCAGGCAACCCAATTTCCCCCCTTTTTCCGCACAATGTTCATGCTCCATCTATGCTGAGTGGATGTATTTCTATCTTCCAATGGCCATCTCTATGCTGCCTGCACCAGGCACCCCCTACACCCCCTGCCCGGCACTCTCCCCCCCTATGATCTCCACAGCCACGCGAAACCGAATCTACTCGTACTACTTTATCCTACACATTGTCATAACTCTCGCAATAGACTCGTGTATCGCCTTGCCGGCCTCGTTCCAGTTTGAATGGCAGCAAAAACTCGCGGCGTTTCACATTCGCCAAAACAATGATCTCTTGTTTGCAGCCAAACCCGTGTGGCTGCAAGCTTTTGTATGGGTAGAACTGCTCTTGCAAACCCCATTTTTCGTTTGGGCGGCTCTTGATTTGCGTACAAACAACCCCCGCGTGTTTCCAGCAGTGTTGGCGTATGGCGTCGAGGCGGCAGTTACGACTTATGCGTGCTTGGCCGAGGTGGTGTTTTTGGATATGAACTTGGGCGAAAAAGCCAATTTGTTTTTGGTTTATTTGCCGACATTTGTGATCCCGGTTGTGCTGGCCATAGACTTTTACCAGCGCCTAGTGCCAAAGGCGAAGCTTGAGTAATTACTATTAGATCTATAATACTCTTGGGCCCCCTGGCACCCTCCTCTAGACCACCCAGACCACCCATCCGACTTGCTCTCTAATGTCCCAGCTTGAAAAGGAAGTCAAGGACCTCAAGCTAGAGCCGTCGGCAGCTCAAGCTGAGGCAAAGGAGGCTAGCGACGTGAGCGCACAGCCTGCAGGCTCGCCTTCAGGCGAGCCCGCAGCCGACGCAGCCCCCGCCTCGACCTCCTCCAGCAAGAAGAAAAAGAAGAACAAAAAGAAGAAGAAGACCCAGACCGAGCCACCCAGTGTTGGTCTTTCCAAAATCTTTACATCCCTCAAATACCCCGAGGGCGAGATTTGCCCCTATGACTCGTCGCTAGTGCGCGATTCAGAGGCCGAGCTCAAGGCTCGCGAGGTCGACCGTGAGCAGCAATACCAAGACCTTCGCAAGGCTGCCGAGGTGCACCGCCAGGTCCGGCAGTATGCTCAGCGTGAGGTGAGACCGGGAAAGACTCTGATCGAGATTGCCGACCTCATTGAAACCGGCGTTACACAGCTGGTCGAGGGCGACTCGTGGAAGGCTGCTGGGCACGGATTCCCGACCGGTTTGAGCTTGAACGACTGCGCGGCGCACTTTAGTCCCAACAAGGGCGACACCACCGTGCTCCAAGAAAAGGATATCATGAAGGTCGACTTTGGCGTGCACGTCAATGGCCACATTATCGATTCGGCGTTTACCATGGCGTTTGACCCCATGCACGACGCAATTCGCGGTGCAGTCAAGGAAGCCACCAACGAAGGTATCAAGCAGGCCGGAATCGATGCTCGTCTCGGCGAAATTGGCGCCTCTATCCAAGAGGTTATGGAGTCGCACGAGGCCGAGTACGACGGCAAAGTGCTGCCTATCAAGTGCATCAAAAACCTCAACGGGCACAACATCAACCCGTACCGTATCCACGGCGGCAAATCGGTGCCGATCGTGGCCTCCGAGGACCAAACAAAGATGGAAGAGGGCGAGGTGTTTGCGATCGAGACTTTTGCCTCTACCGGCCGCGCCTATGTCATTGAAGACGGCGAGTGCTCGCACTATGCTCTGAATGATGGCGCAATGAGCATCCCGCTGCACCTGCAGTCGGCCAAGACGCTGCGCAGCGCTATCTCCAAAACGTTTGGCACGCTGCCGTTTTGCCGTCGTTTCCTCGACCGTTTGGGCCATGAAAAGTATTTGTTGGCTCTCAACAACCTCGTAAAGTCGGGTGCGGTCAATGCGTACCCGCCGCTCATGGACTCGCCGGGCGCTCACACTGCCCAATACGAACACACTTTGATCCTTCGGCCGACTTGCAAGGAGGTTCTTTCTCGTGGCGACGACTATTAGATTAGCTATTTTAAGAATAGTTGTTTACGGTGCATCACGGTTTGCATCTTGGTGGCGTGCCTGGTGCCTGCCGTTGGTGGGGGAGGGAGGGGTGCCTATCGCCACGCAAATGATCTGCATACTGCCAATCGCTATCGCTATCAACTTAGCCTCATCGCTTGTTGCTCGCTTTGGATAATACCCGAGGATCTACAGTACCGTTGCCCCACATCCGCTGTCGTTGGCCCGCAATCTCAAGATATGCATATGCATGTCCTTATGCAGGGACGCTCACGCACATGCCACCGGCTTAAGCATGCCTATATTGGAATATGACGCAATCACCGCTTTGGAGCCACAGGACCCTCAAACCCGGCTACCCCAGGGGCTACCCCATGAGCACCCCAAAATCTCTAAAACATGCACCCCAAGGTCTCACTCGGACGCGCGCCAAGAGTACCCCTCGACGCCACATTTCCTCTCGGCAATCTCAATAAAGAGCCACAAATTATCGCGCAACGGGCGATCGCTGCAAATGCAGAGTGTTATCAGTGTGCCACCGGGTATGACCTCAGAAGATCAGCCCTGCAGTTGATCGAAGCGGCGCTGGGGGTGATCCGCCTCGAGGGAGCCGAAACTCCGACAAGCCACCTAGGGGGTATTTTAAGCCTGAATTATCATATATAAGCCTAATTGGGCCCGTAATTGTGAAAATTGTCTCGAGATTCTCGACATTATCGGTCTGTTGTCAAAGGCAAGGTGAAGATTGGGCGCCTGCATGCCACCACAAATAGCCAATTAGAGAGTCCAGCAACTTTTGCCAGTCACTAGAGTAGAATCAAACGTCTAATTGAGCTGTTGTTAAAGCCATAGTACATTCAGTCTGTGCAGACCGACTGTCAATTGTGGCACCGGAGCCATGCCACATTTTCTCATAGCCGCCGGCTAGCTCAGACAAGATAATCCAAGCTACTGCGACCCCCGCTCTTTACTTGAGCGTCCTGTATCTCTACAATCTATCAATTCTATATCGAGTAACACCCTGCATCTGGCGCCGTGCGTGCTCATCGTTTCGATGCACGCAATTGCATGATAGGGACGTCGATCTTTGGTATAAAGCGCAGTGGTTGGGACTCTCAAGCAACAAACAATGCTTTACAACCAAATCTTCGCTACTCTGGCCTTGGCCACCCTCTCCGGCGCTGCCGCTGTCTCTAGCCCCAAGGTGCTCCAGCTTCCCTTTACTCGTGAGCACCGCGCCAGCAACGCCACTGTCCCCAAGTCTCTTGGCAAGCGTGATGACCCTACCGCTAGTCTGACCAACCGCCACTGGTACTACACTACAAACATCAAGCTTGGCTCCCAGGGAACTGAGGTCGCGGTCGATATTGACACCGGCTCCGCGGACTTGTGGGTTGATTCCAGCGCCTTTGACACCAGTGAATCCAGCACTTGGGATGATCTGGGAACTCAGTTTGCCATTGGCTACGGTGATGGCTCTGAGGCCACAGGTACTTTTGGCAAGGACACCGTCGAGATTGGTGGTGCCACTTTGAGCGGCGCCCAATTTGCCGTAGCTACCTACGACACTGCTGGCACTTTTATTCTTGGTGTCGGTCTTGAGACCGTCGAGTCCAGCGTTTCCTACAACACAAACGACAACACCATCAGCAACACCTACACCAACATTCCTGCTGCTCTCAAGGAACAGGGCATTGTCGAGTCCAACGCCTACTCTCTGTGGCTCGACGATTTCGATGCGGATAGCGGCAGCATTTTGTTTGGTGGTGTCGACCACACCAAGTATACCGGTACCTTGGCCACTCTGCCCTTTATCCCCACCTACGAGGAGATCGCTGCTAACGAGTACTTCCGCCCCGATATTCCCGACCGCTTTATTGTTACTCTCAACGGTATCGCCTTGTCCAACTCTGCTGGTAAGTCGGGCGATGTGGTCACTGATGCCTCGCTGCCGGTGTTGCTCGACAGTGGCACCACCGTGACCTACCTCCCTAAGGACTGGGTCGATGCTATTGCTGCTGCCACTGGCGCCACCTACAACAGCAACTACGAGGCCTACATTCTGCCCAATGGCAAGATTGATGGTAGCATCAATTACAACTTTGCTGGCGTTGAGATCAAGGTCCCGTTTGCCAGCTTCCTGCGCCCCATCTACTACACTGATGGCTCTGTTGCTACAGACAGCAATGGCAACACCATCTGGTCTATTGGTGCTCTCCCTGGCTCGACCACTAGCGGCGTGGACTTGGAGAAGACCATCTACATTTTGGGCGACACCTTCTTGTCGGGTGCCTATGTGGTGTTTGACCTTGACAACCTCGAGGTTGCCATTGCTGAGGCCGCTACCGGCACTATTACTTCCTCGGATATTGAGGCGATCGGCACTGGTGGTATCCCCTCCGCCACTCAGGCCCCCAGTTACTCGAGCACCTCTACCAACACCAACTACAGCCTGCAGACTCCCTCTGGCCTTTTCTAATTCGTTTATTTAATATTGATTTTATCTAATTTTCAGCAGTAAAGTCCCTCGTTTCACAATTGTTTGAGCATTGTTTGATCTCATCATGCACGTTGCCCAAAACTGAAAACCAAGCGACTGCATATGCACCCCGATAATTGAGAAAAGATGGGGATTTAAGCGCTGTGTTGAGCCCACACCGCTCAAAATAGGTGTGCTGTGTACAAAATTGAAAAATAAAATGCTAGCGAGCTTGACTTCCGGTTTAGCCTCGAGGACGGCGCGTTTCGCCAAGGCAGGAATGTGGGTCACAATCAAACAACAGCGGGCTGGCTGAGTCCGGCTTTGAAAAAAAAAAGTTCTGAATTGAGGATAATAAGCTACTCAATCCCTTGGCTATCCTTAGGTGGTCCCCGGACGGGCCTGCCGATCCCTATGCACGGCACCAGTCCAATCATATAAGTACCCGCCACCGCACAAGGCTCCTGGTATGCGGCCCACTCTCTTTCATATTGCCACTGTGCTTGCAAGCGTAGAGGGAGCGTCTGTGTCGCAGTCAACCACATTCAAGTTACCATTCAAGAGAGGAGCTCAGTCGCTTGCCAGGCGCGAGAATGGATATGCATTGGCTGACCTGACAGCTGGCGCCGGCGCCTACGAAACAACTCTCAAGCTTGGCTCTCAGGGCATCGAAATCAATTTCGTTCTTGACTCTGGCTCGAGCGATATGTGGGTCCCTAGCGACGTGTTTGATCCGACCAACTCGACCTCATTCACCAACCTCACCACCGAATTTAGCACTCAGTACGGCAGCGGGCTTGAAGTAAGTGGCTACTTTGGTACCGACACATTGACTATCGGCAAGATGTGCAACTGCCAAAGTTTGACACTGGACAATTTCCAGTTTGCCGTGACTCCCAAGAGCAGTAATTCGGGTGTTTATGTGCTTGGTATTGGTTTACCTGACAACGAGGCCATGGCTACGCGCAATATCGGCACGGGCGACGTCACAAACACCTATTCCAACCTGCCTGCGGCTCTCAAGGACCAGGGCTTGATCCAGTCCAACATGTACTCTGTGTGGCTTGACGACTATTCGAGCGGTGAAGGTGAGCTGGTGTTTGGCGGGGTTGATAGCGCCAAGTACGAGGGCATCATCCAGACCATGCCCTTTATCACCCTGACCGAGATGCTTGTGCCCGAGTACAAGCTGTTTAGACCAAGCACTCCCGACCGCTTTATTGTTGTTTTGAATGGGATTTCACTCGAGAATGGTAACGGTACCTCAGCAGATGTGGTCACGGGCGCCTCGCTCCCCGTCAACTTGGACACGGGCTCCACCTTTTGCATGTTGCCGCCCGACATTGTTGCGGCTGTGGGCAGCGCTTTTGGAGCGACCGAGGTGGAGGGCTACTACGTTCTGGAGTCTGTTCCCTCTGGCTATGTGATATTTGAGCTGGCAGGTGTACCCATAAAGGTGCCGCTGGCCCAGTTCATTCCCTACATCAACACCGGCCAGGGCTCGTATTATGTGGTTGGTGTGGCCAACGGCAACAGTTTGGGCGGCGATACCGCTAGAATTGATGATGGTACCCTTTATATTTTGGGTGATACGTTTTTGACTGGCGCGTGCTGCGTTTTTGACTAGGTGGTGAGCGGCCGCGTCGGCACCCAAGCTCCTGGTTACTCTTCTACATCGACAAACACAGAGTACCAGCTGAGTACTCCCACCGGTTTGTTTTGAGTGCCAAGCTGCCAAGTTGCCCAGGGACTACAGCTGTCGAGCTATCCCTATGGACCATAAGAAGTATCTAACTATTCAACCAATCAAAATCAAATCTCCAACCCTAATTAATCTAGTCACTAGTTGAGACTTTATCTCGCTGCACTCGCTGCACTCGCACCCTGCAGCTCACCCTGGGCTGCAGCCTGCAGGTACCTGTCATCACATGAGCAGCGTCTTTAACCACGCAGTCAAGCAAAACCAGCTGCTCAAACGAGACCTAGAAAAGTTGGCAGAGGCCCCTGAGGACGCGCCTGTATCTCTCCAAGGCCAAATCAGCGCAACGCTGACGTCGTTCCAGCGCACTATTGACAGCTACGCCTCGGCGGTTTCCAACGAACTGGTGGCTGAAAAGAAGCAGCAGGGCGAAGAACGGCTGGCAAATTTTAGAGAAGACTTGGCAAACGCGCGTGAGCAGTTTACAGAGCTCAAGCGCAAGCGTGAGCAGAGCATCCAGCAAAACAACCGCCAAGAGTTATTTAGGCACCGCTCGGTCGAGAATCCGTATGCAGCCCCCGCACCAACCATGGCCGACGTGACGCGGGAGCAGGGGCTGGCCCGGGAGGGTGATGTCTTGGGCTACGCTTCGCAGCAGTTGGACGACTTTATTGCCCAAGGTCGCGCTGTCCTAGGCGACATTAGCGAACAAAATGAGCTTTTGCGCAACACCCAAAAGACTTTGATCAAGGCTGCAGGCACATTGGGCATATCTAACGAAACTATATCTCGCGTGCAGCGCAGGCTCAACCAGGACAAGCGGCTGTTTTACGGGGGTATTGGCGTGCTTGTTCTGTGTTTTTATTTAATTCTGAGGTGGCTAAGGTAGATAGAGAGAGCGTCTTTAACAGAGTCTGCCTCAAGTGGGGTGCCTGGCATGGCATAGAGTTGGTCGGCTCTGCAACCACTGCACAGATCAATCAACTCTAAGATCTATAAAAGCAGATTGCCGATATCCCCATGAATTCCATATCATCAATGAGAGTTAGAGAACTGCTTTCGTTTGGACTCTTTGCCGACCACGAGGAACAACAACAGATCATGTCTGGTCAGTCCACCTGGAACTTGGCCAAGTTCACCGAGCTGTTTACTCAAGCCGGTGGCCAGTCGTTTTTGCCCAGCCTTATCCAGCTGTTTGCCGTGCCCAACTACAAGCCTCGCGACACGTTCCCCGTGTTGCCCATGCAGCTTCAGAACTCTGTGTCCAAGCACGCTTGGATCGGTGAGGTCAATGCTATCCCCAAGGACCCTCATGAGGATGACTTTTACCACCCTGATATCAGTTTGTACCAGCACCTCAACAATGGTGATGTGATTGATGCCCGCGAGGTGCACTTGAGTAACATTTGGCAAAATGTTAAAAAGGCGTATCAGGTTTCGTACAAGACTGAAAACACTTTTGGTCACCCCCACGCTGATGTTACCACTATTCTTGTTCCCCACTCGCCCAACTCTAGGGTCATCTCGTGGCAAAACTGGGAGGATGCTGGGTCCCTGCAGTGCGCCCCATCTTACTCCATTTTGAGCGGTACTGCCGACCCCACTTTTGACCTCATGCTTGTTATGGGCTATGTTATCAATATACCTGACCACGAGGGTGTCAACTCTGCGTTTGCTGCTGGTGTCAAGGAGGGCAAATCCACTCTTGATTCCATCAAGGCATACCTCAACCACAAGGATAAGATTGAATTAGGCGACGGCTATGACCGCATTTTTATGTGGGGCTACTCTGGTGGTGGTATCGCCACTGGTCACGCCGCCGAGACCATGCACCACTATGCTCCTGAGCTTAAGGGTAAGGTTATTGGTGCTGCTGCTGGTGGCTACGTTGCCAACATTACGCAGACTGTCGAGACTATTAGCGGTGGTCCTGTTGCTGGCTTTGCGTTTGTTGGTATCAACGGTCTTGCTACTGAGTACCCCGGCATCAAGGCGATCGTCGAGGAGCGTGTTCGCCCTGGTATCAGGTGGCGCTTTGACACGGTCAAGCAGACCTGTATTGTCAACAGCATTGTCAACTTTTTGTTCCACGATGTCTACAGTTACACCAACGATGACAGTGTCTCGTTATTGCAGGACCCCCGTATCACGGAGACTCTACCCAACGAGTGGCTTGGCCACCACGGCCACCCCATTGTGCCCATGATGGTTTACCAGGGCGTCCAAGACGAGATTGTTGCCATCAAGGAAGTCGATCGTGCTGTTAACCACTACTGCAAGATGGGCAGCCGTATTCAGTACCACCGTTACGAGGTGCTCGAGCACGGCGCCACCGAGGTTTTGGGCGCTCCTGAAGTTCTTGAGTTTATCCACCACACCTTTGAGGGTGACTTGCCTCCTCAGTGCGGCAGCTCTGAACAGGCAGTGGTTGCCACTGACACCCACTACAAAAAGACCGACAAGGAGTACAAACACCTTGTGTTTGGTAACTGGAAGGAGTCTGGTATTTTGGAATACCTTGCTGAGCGCGGTGTTTACACTCCTCCTGAGTCGTCTTCTCTCTCGTCGTCTCCTCCTTCTCACACCACCGCTGTTGGCGAGCATGCGCACGACCTTTAGTTTAGATATTAGTATAGACATGTAAATTTAGAAACTTTTTATCATGCTAGACGTCTGTGTGCGTGGCACGATGCCTTTTCCGATGGCCCAACTCGCTAAATTTTCTGCACGCGGCGCAAGTAGCAACGGCGTTTATTTCTATTTATAGGGGGATAAATTCTAGCTTTTATCGTAGTTATATTTGTTCCTATACACCTTCTTGGGCTAAACATCGTCCACCTCCAAAATTACCCGGCACTAGTATCCTGGATTTAATCGGGACAGTGCCAAGAAATTTTCCACTTCTCACATGTATCTCGTGACTGGAACTTCGTCTGGAATTGGCCAAGAAATTGCCCTTTATTTGCTCTCTCAAGACCAAAAGGTCGTTGGCGTGGCAAGAAGGGTCAGTGCTATTGATCATCCCAACTACACACACATCCAGGGTGATATCTGCGACGCCGAGCTGCACACCAAGCTTGCGCAGCTTGAGCTTGAAGGTGTAGTGTTTAACCACGGTGTCATTGAGCCTGTAGGCAAGATCGCCGAAGCAAACTTGGCCGGTTGGTCCAAGTGCTTTGAGATCAACCTGTTTAGCGTTGTTGCTGCCACCAAGGCCCTGTTGCCTCAATTGCGCAAGACTAACGGTCGCGTTGTGTTTGTTTCCAGCGCTGCAGCTTCTGGCGACTTTCCCACGTGGGCTGCCTACGGTGGCACCAAGGCTGCCCTCAACCACTTTGCGGTTACGCTTGCCAACGAGGAGCCCGAAATCGTTTCGATCTCGGTTGCTCCTGGTGTGGTGGACACCCCCATGCAGCAAGATATCCGCGAGACGCACTCTGGCGCCATGGGTGACGAGGCCTCCAAGTTCCACGACTTGCACAGCTCGGGGAAACTCGTGTCTCCTCAGCAAATTGGCAAGATTTACGGAAACATTGTCATGTCTGCTGGTGCCGAGTTGAAGGGTAAGGTCTTGGACTATGATGACAAGCTGCTCCAGAGCTTCCACTAGGGAGGGGGCACTAGGGAGTAGGCTACCACTAGAGTAAAAAAGGTACATAGAATATAGAAGTAGATCAACCGAGTATTTTATTCACCGATTGAACAAGATCTGTATGGTATTTTTGAGCAAAACTTGGGCTAAAATGGCAAAATGCCAGCAAAGGATCATCAAACAAGCCTTGGGCAGTCACCCACCCTTTTGGATCGCTGTGCAATTCGAGCACTCCTTCTGGAAAGATTACGGCGTGTGTCTCACCCGTGAGGGTATGTTTGAGGTTATGCTGGCTGCATATTTGCGCGAGCGAGTCTGGGGGTGGCTGCTGAGGCTCAGTCATGAAGCGATCGTAAAACTACAAAGAATAAATAATATGCCTTGTGGCGGGTATTAGTGCAGTGCAAAATGTGCACGCGAATATTAGCGGGGAGATGCCAAGGGCCAGGGGTCATCCAGGTCTGCGTCACGTGGGAGGTGCATGTGCATGGGCATGGCGCGGCGTGGTGGGTAGCCAGGGTTGGGGTGCGCGCGCCGAGGGGCATCATGCAAACTAGCCCAGTAGTGCGCCTACAACAGCGCCAAACACAGCGCGATAATAATTGCAGCCACAATCGTTGCACCGCCCAACCCAAACGCCGCAAACTTGGCGCGGCGCGGCACAACCCCCACGAGCCCGTCAAAATATCCGGCGCCCACGAGCAGCCAAAGCGGCGGGAAAAGAGCGCACACGGCAATTGTGGTTGCGGCAATGCGCGGCGAGCACTCGCGCCGGCCCCATGGGTCGCACGGCTTTTCATCCACCAACAGCGCCTTGTGGGGAAATGTGGGCACCTGGGGCAAACCAGGCTGCAGTAGGCCCTCGGCGGGATCGTTTTCGCCCCTACGCCATGTATACTGGTTGAATGCATCTGCCCAGTCGGCGGTGGTGACCGTGTACGGAGTGCGGATTAGCGAGGGGTACCTGGCCCGCTTGGCCTTGCCGCTGTAGTTGATTTGCACCGTGTTGAGTGTCTCGTCTGCGCTCGTGGGTACGGGGAAATTTGGGGGCTGGGGCACAGCTGCGCTCACGGGCGCCGTGGGCGTGCGTACGGCACCTGCGCTCTGCCCCACGGCGGGGCTCGCCCTCGAGCTGCCGGCGCTTCCACTAGGAGTACTGCTTCCACTCTTGTTTGCATTGTGCCATAAATTCAGTTTGGACCCCAACGGGTGCGGCATCGGGCTCAGCACCGCATCGCTACTTTCGCTCATTGTCATACTGCCAGAGTCTGCAGACAAGCCCGGCGGGCCCTCGGGCACATTGTGCTCGTGCGGGTCCATGCGCATTGACGCATGTTCTTGCGGACTAAAGTCAAAGGTGGTCCTCTTTTCACTGTAAATGCTGCTGCCAAAGTCCGGGATCGAGCTAGAATTGCGGAATGGAAATGCTTGCGGCTCGACGTAATGCGGCACCAGCGCAGTGCCCTTGCCCAGCTTGTTGTGCTCTACATCACCCATTTGACGTTTGGCAAGTGAAAATGGGATCTTGGAGTTGATGGGGTGCGTGTACTCGTCCTCGCGCACAAGGCCCAGCTCGCGCATCTCGCGCTGGCTGCTGGAGCCGTCCATGCTAGCGTCGCCACTGAGGGAAACCCCTAAACCGATTGGAAATGATGCAGGGGACCTTGAAAATGGCCTTTGTTCCATAGCGCAAACAAACAAAAAATGTAAACTTGAGAGCTGGACCTGCTTAGCTGAGCCCCGCCGGAGGACCTAAAACCCAAACATACTGCTACAGATTTCGAGACAGGTGTGCGCCGTATTATTAACGCCCTAACCCTGAGACGGGCGTGCGCGCGCGCACATCTCGCGCGCGGCTTGGCTTGTGCGCGCGCTGCCATGCCATGCTATTTTTTTTGCTGCTGCTAGGCGGCGCCAAGCGCTTGTGCATCACTTTGCCTCCTTATTTATAGCTTCTCAAGATCTATTTCTGTAGCTTGTACTGTGTGGGCTGCGGGTGCCCATATGATGGGTTGGCATAGCAACACATTGACTTTTGGAGCCTCCTTGTTCTGCGGGTCGTGAAAAAGACGCAATTATTTAGCGAAAAACAGCCGCCCACTTTGTGTTGTGCTAAATTTATCGCTCGCCTTTTGCAATGGCATGATCCCGGGACCTGCACAGATGCTATCTCTCAGGCGGCGATGCACATCATGAAATGACAAGGCGAAATCCGGGCGGCCGGCGAGGAGGAAGACTGAAGGTTTCTATTTGCGCCTACGGCTAGTATAATTTTTCAGTGGCAATATCCGGTACAATTAGCCTAAATCTATCTTTAGAGCCAAGCCCTCGATGCAGTTACTAACATGCATTAAGCTGTGTACGGCGCAGCACGGGGCCCCCCTGTAGAGAAAAGGCGAGTCTTTCCCAAGTCTTAAGATCTCGTAGTACTCACGACCATATTTTTTGAAAATTTTCACTCTAGAACACAATGCGCGCATCACTTGCCCCCTACTCCTGCATACAACCCTAAGCCTGCATGTGAGCGCTTATAAAGGGGAGCCCCCCTCACCCCGGAGGTATCTTCAAAGTCAATCATGAACAAGGAACATATGCCGGAGCAGCCCATCCCCAAGGAGGAGGCGAGTGGTGCTGGTTGTGACGCTATGTCTCCCGTGATTTCTCAACAAGAGCAAGGAGCGCTGGACGCCCAAACCCCCCCCATGAAGCGCGAAGCGGATGACGATCTGCCGCTGGTCGCTAGCAGCTTGCCCCCGCGCAAGCGTGCCAAAACAAAGGACGAAAAGGAACAGCGCCGCGTCGAGCGGATCATGCGGAACCGCCAAGCGGCCCACGCATCCCGTGAGAAGAAGCGCAAGCATCTGGAGGATCTTGAGCAAAAGTGTGAGTCGTTGACCCGTACCAATGCCGACTTAGACCTTCAGCTGCAGCGTGCGCAGCGCTTGCAAGTCGAGTCGCAGGAGAAACAAATGACCCTGCAGACTCGCGTCAACCAGCTCGAGTCTGCTTTGCAAATGGCCAAGCAGTCGGGCGACGTTTCGTTCTTGGAGAACTTGGCCGTGGAGACCGTTCCCGCCACCAAGGACCCGCTACCTTCCGAGTGCACCTCGCCCGGAAACCTGCAGCTCTTGAGCATCCCGTCTCTGTCCAATTCGGTTGGCAACTCGCCCGCCTACATTGACGAGTCGGATGATTATGAGCCGCTGGACCCCTTTTCTGCATTCCCTTCCGATCTTGCCGTCAATGAGAGCTCCTCGAAAACGCATCATCCAGCCGTGATGATGTCCTAGTCTGCTGGTTCAGACTCTCGCCTCCTCCCCCCTTCAAAAATATCGACCCGCTGCGTCGATCGACGAGCTGCTCAAAGACGCAAGTTACCGCGCTCAGTGTGACAACATTCTGAGTGAAACCTTTGGCTCTGGAGACGCATTCCTTGCCGACTTTGACGACGTTCTCCTTTACGGGTGAATGCGAGCTGCACCGTGGCGCTTCTCAGCGACTGGCAGCCCAAAGTTTGCAAGCAGCGCCCAGGCAGGTTTAATTTATTAGTGCATGTAGAAAATATGATCGTGATGAGCGAGTGCCAGGGGGCCAGCTGCGTAGGGCCCCCCAGGGCGTAGGGGTGCATCGCCGATGCCAAGCGATGTGCTGCAGCACATTGCGTGACGTTTTGAAAAAAATGGAGAGTCAAACTATTGATTACAAGTGAAGGAGCTGGTTGGTGAGAGAGAGTACAATTTGCCTCGCTCGTTGTTGCTCGCTAGAACGCAAGGCGATTATGCGGATCATGCACGTCAGATAGGCGCGTGCGCCATGTCCACACATGGATCTAAACCAGCACGGCACCAAAGCATGAGCTCAAATGCAGGTAAAAATCGCGCAAATGAACCTGCGCATGGATCTGTGCGCGATTTATCCGGTATGTTACGCGTACAGCGTCAGCGTACAGCTGCCCCTCCCCGCATGCACCCATTCACCCCTCCCCTGCATGCCAAACAAGGGTTGCCGTGAGGGAGCAGAGGGGGTGAAATTTTACTGTTTTGGGCTATATGTTTTGCTAAAAATATAATCTGAGACATGACTTGGCCGCGTGGATGCGGCGTGGATCCCACCAAGAGTTGGGCCGACCCTAACCCACGCTTACCTCACCCACTAGGGCTCGTGTCCCCAAACTCCCACAACCACTCATACAATCAAAGTGCAACAGCTTAAACCAACCCAACATGCCCAAGAAGAGAGCTAACAACGGACGCAACAAGAAGGGCCGTGGACACGTTGTCAACGTTCGTTGCATTAACTGCTTCCGCTGCGTCCCCAAGGACAAGGCCGTCAAGCGCTTCACCATCCGCAACATGGTTGAGTCTGCTGCTGTCCGTGACATCAGCGACGCCAGCGTCTACAAGGAGTACGTTCTTCCCAAGCTTTACGTCAAGCTCCACTACTGCGTGTCCTGCGCTGTGCACAACAAGGTTGTCCGCGTCCGCTCCCGTGAGGGTCGCCGCGTCCGCACTCCCCCCGTGCGCGTCCGCTTCAACCGCGACAACAAGAAGATCAACCCTCAGCAGGCTGCTGCCAAGGCTTACTAGATGTAGTCGTAAATATTAGAGCTAATGCCTGTTTTTATTGAATCAATCTGGCCGATGGTGGTCTCGGCAAGGGGCATGCTCAGGGCCTTCCCACGGCCATGGCTACCTGAACTCACATTGAAGTAAAGTAGCATCTATTGATCTATATTTCACTAAAAAATCCTCACACCACCTCCCCCTCCGGCCCCGGCTGACGGCCTCCCCAACCTGCAGAAAGTGAAATTTCATTACATAAAATTTTCATGGATAACATTGTCTGCAGGCTACCGGGAATCACGCTCCCCAACGACGCAGAGTTCTCCGTCGAGGAGAAGCACGGCGTCAAACGTCTCAGGGGATCTTCAGGTAACGTCTCGTACGAGGGTGACCTCGAGAACCCTACCAAATATGCCTTGGCTATCGAGGGCGAGGACGGTACCCTCAAATTGGTGCCCACAACAGTTACCGATCTGGTTGCAAAGGCTGGTTTGCTGGAGAAGAGTGAGGCTGATGCTGAGCAGCAGGAACTTTGGCGCCAGCGCACCGCTCTGGGCGAGACTTTTGGTACTAAAAAGGCCAAAAGCGCACTTGCCGACCGCTCCCGCAACCGTCTCGATGCTGATTCGCTAGAAAACCTCGAGGATGCCATTGTTGGCCGTGTCCAGGCCACCACTGCCGATCTGCCGAGCGAGCAAGACCGTCAAAAGACCATTGAGCAGGACCGTCACATCCCGCCCTATAACCTCGAGACAAAGGTCGTCAAGGATGTGTACCCTCTTAATGAGCTTGTTCCTCCTATGGAGCTTGGCCTTATTGATGTTTCAGGGGTCATTAGCGCCGCTGGTTCCGACAGCATGTACGAGAACCTTTACAAGGCTAATTCGCGCTGGATCAACCTGCGCGTCGCCAAAGTGGTTGAAGAAAAGGTTGATTTGATCAACAAGCTGCGCCAGCTGTCGTATTTGTCGCTACTTTTAAAGGTCTATGACAATAGGCGGATCAACAACAAGCTTGCCCTGATGGAAAAATTGGATAACCCGCCCGAGCCGGTACTTGCCGGAATCATTGACAAATTCACGGTTGCTCGCGCGGGGTTTGTGGGCAAGTCGCGTGACCGCAGCTTTGCATTTGATCCTACACACATTGATAAGCTCCTGGCGTATATTTTGGTCTTGGCCCTGCACATTGACGAGTTTGAATTGGAAGTGACCCCGTTGGCCCACGAGGTAGGCCTTGCCCCTTACAAATTGGTGAATTTGGTGCGGAATTTGGGGTGCACAATCAAGGTCCAGGGCAGCGGCAAAATCGCAAAGCTGACAGCTCCGCTTGTTCTTCCCGAACGAGTCAAGCGTGGAGGTGCCAAACGTTAGGGTGGTAGGCCCAACCTAGTGTGGGTTTCTACCGGTTATTAATCCACGTTGCAGATTCTTCATGCGAAGTGTGGTTCCGAAGCCACCCTTGTTGATACTGCAGACTGCAGTGGGGCGGGCTACTGCATGCCCGCTGCAATTTGCAGGATGCATGCATGTCGATCACCATCATAGTTACATGCACATGGGGTGCTCGTGCATTTTTAAAAGTTATTTAGCAAGCAGATGTACAAAAACAAATTCTTGAACCGCTTGTGTCTATCACGTGCTCGCGTCACTCACCTTTGCTGCAATATGCAGTGGCTAGACAGGGAACGCGGCGCCAACACCGCTGTTACTCTAGGCTCAACAAACAAACTGTTCCATGAGATGTTCAGTAGAAACCTGTTAAGTCTGACTAGGTTATCAGCTGCACTTGTGTGTTGCCAAGTAGCTGCAGCTTTTAACGGTACCGAAGCGCATGATGCATACAAAAGTTGTCACTAGTCGCTCCTTGCATAGTGACATCAACCTTGCCTGCTCGCACTGCTGTATGGAGGAATTTAGGCAAGAGCATCGCGAGCTTGAGCAGCGAATGTTTAAGAGGTTCTTGCCTGAATGGAATACGCTCCTGGCAAACAGAGGGCGAAAAGCCCTGGAGCTCGACTCGTTTTGGCCCGTTGCACTGGGCAACAGTGAGATCACCGGTAACGATACGTGCCGTGCCGACTTTGAAGTCTTTAAAACGCTACGCGACCTGTGGGTGGAGTGGGACGAAGAAGACCCTCGCAACTATACGATATCGATGAAGTTTGACGACAACCGCTATGTACGGCCATGTTCACTCCAAAAATCCTTCATTCAACCCAACAACACGCCGGCTGGAGAGCCAGCGGGTAGAAGTGCCCTGGAAGCAAACAAACCTTGTGCAAGACTATCCGTTTGATCCAGCCAGTGGAAGGCCGTACAGCTTCATGAATTGGTTTTACTATGAAAAAGAAGACAACAGACTTCAATATATTGCCCCTATGGTGGTAGACTTTTACATGAATGCCCACTACTTTTATGAGTAGCCTCCCCGCGTCTAATTCTCTTACTCACTCGCTGCTGAGTGCCATTTCTATACCAAATAATCAAAATGGACGAGCTTGTGCAAGAGCACGCTTGTATTGAGGCAAATATCTTTCAATATAGCCTGCAGCTTCTCCGGCCCTGGTACACCCAGCGGCGTGCCAAGGCAGCCGAGATCCCCAACTTTTGGCGCAACGCGATTGAGAAAAGCGAGCTTCTGGGCGAACAAATCTCGTACGAAGACAATGAAATCTTTGATTCGCTGCGCGACCTGCACATTGACTGGAACCTGGACGACCCAAGGCTGTTTACCATCAGCCTGAAATTTGACGACAACAAGTACACTGAGGCGTGTGAGCTCTCCAAAGAGTTTAATGCCCATACCTCAGTGGCTACCGACGTCCCAATTCCTTGGAAACCGCGTCGCAATTTGCTCGAATTGGCAAACAGCGACACATTTTTCAAGTGGTTTGGCGAGACGGATGAGGCTGCATTTGAGATTGCCCAGACGTTGGCGGTGGAGATTTTTCCCCACGCGCACAATTACTATAATTTGGACGATGATGATCTCAAAGAGTACGACATTAGCGAGAGTGAAGATGAGGGCACTAGCGAGTAGTAGAGAGTATATAGAGATGACCGTGAAGGGCGAGGAGCGGGGTTTCCTCAAGCCCCTTGGCGTCCCCTGGGGCCGCTCGAGCCCAAATCGTGCCCAGGACCTCGCAAACTTGCCCGTTTTCTGATATTGGTGCGCTCCCTGGCAACAGGTCTAAGCGATGCGGCACCACGCCTGCATGCGCACACGCCTGCATGAGCTTGTGCATGCATGCACAGGGTGTAGCACACATTTAATATTACCACCGGATGCGATGCAAGCAGATTTCGCTCAACCGGAAGTGGTCGCACATATTTTTCCGAAGGGCTGATCTAAATGTCTATAGGCTAAGCTTGAGCGTGCGCGAGCCCAAGAGAATAAAATAAGGTTTCATTATGCACCGTGTGCATGATCGTACGATACAATTTCAAACTTTAATTCACGCCGATCATCCCCGGGATCCGTCTACGAAACCGTGGGGTTGGGTTGGGTGTGGCCTTGTATGGCAAGCTTGTGCTTGGCATGTGCATATGCCTTGTCTTGTCTCGGGCGCCAACAAGATCAGAGAAAAATGGGCCGTGGTGCACACGCGTCGGCTACCGGCAGGGTGCTTGCAGGTGACTGCAGGGTGCGGCCATTGAGCAACGGCTGCGTACAGCGTACAGCACTAAGCAATCAAGTGATCCGACAAGCGAGTCCGATCAGCGCAAGGGGACCACTCTGAGGGGTGTCAAGAGTGCCCATGGGGAAATCGCCTCGCCGCCTCAACTGTCAAAGAGATCTTCTGCCCCTCAAAGCCTCAGAAGCCTCATGCAAGGGCCTCTGCGAGGTGAGGACAAGGCAGCCGCTGCCGCATCGCAAAATGCCGAAGCGAGGAGCACCGGCCGTACCGAGAAGCACCGGCCGTACCGAGAAGCACCAGACAAGTCGAGGATCACAGAGTGTCATCGCACGCATCGCTATATACACTAGTCACTATTCTCGTCGTCTTCGAGCTGTGGGCGCTCTTCCAAGTCGACCTCGAGCTCGTAAATGTAGTCATAGCACTCGGCCAGCAGATTGTTGAGGATGCCCTGGCCGGGCGGTACCTGGCCATCGGCGATAAATTTCCCATCGACGCGGTTCTTTTCGATGGAGTAAAGTTTCATTTGGTAGGGATAGAGCTCCTCGAGGTGGCTCAAACCGCCAAGATCCCTTACCTCTTGGAGGCACCGCTTGCACGTGGTCAACTGGTTGTACACCATGGAGAGGCTCTCTGCGACGGGCTCTGCGCTGTCCAGCAGGCGGTAGAGGTTCGAATGGGCCTTGCGCACCAGGAAAAACTGGAGTACGTACGGGCCAATGTTTTGGTAAATGGCCTGGATCTCGGCGGCGGTGGCTTGAGGGTTGGGGTACACAAAGAAGGGTGTACACTTGAGAGCAGCAACGACCCGATGGTCAAGGTCGCTAACCCGCTGTTGGTACTGAAACAAGTCGGTTTCGCGCAGCGTCCAGCGTTGGGTAACCACGTACATTGCCAGGTCCCGGTTGATTTTGAGCAGCTCTTCGTACTCTGGCTCGAGCTTGAGGATCTCGCGCGGGCCTTCGCTGTAGTAGTCGCACATGAATCTGGCACTCTCAAGGTGGTGAATTACGAGCCATGACGTGTTGCGGCCTACAGTGTGCTGGGTGATTTGCTCGACTTTTTGGTGAAACGGCTCAAGATGTTTGGCCTTAAAGTCGGGCTCGATCACGCGATTAAAGATCTCTCGCCGTAGGTGAATTACCTGTGTGTAAAGGTGCACGTCCTCCTCGGCAATTGTGTCCAAAACTTGGTCAATCTTGGCGAGGCTCGAGAGGCACGATTGCAGCTTGTGGGCAACTATTTGGCGCACGGGGGAGGAAATTTCGACTACTTCGATCTCTTTGGACTCGACCACCTCCTGAATACTCAGTAAACGGCGGTGCACAACCTTGTTTTCGTGGATGGTGTACATGGGCCTCAGCTCGAGGTGCGCGAGCAGCCGCTCCAGAGTGACAAGAACTGCATAGTTGCCAGGCACAGTGTGGCCGAATCCAACTGCCAGAAACGCTAGCGAGAAGATCTGGAGCAGCTGTGTTGCCTCCTCATGCGACTCGGGCTCGGGGATGCTAGCAACCTCTCTTTGGAACTCTGCAAACAGCCCTAAAACTAAATCGGGGTCAAGGCACTTGCTGCGGTCCCGCTTGGCCTCTGTGAGCCGCTCCTGAATGGCCTGCAGCGGAGTGGACATTGTGATTATGTGAGAGAAGCCGTCCGGTCAGGGTCCCCGCGATAAGCTGGGCAAATCGGTAGGAGCCGGGTGCACGTGAGATCGCCAAGCGCTGCAGGTCGTCCTGAGCTCCGCCAAGCGCACGCCAGCTGCACCCTGGCACCCATGGACTCCTAGCCTCTTTCAGTTCATCATTATGCTATATAAATTAACACCAGTAGTACCAGGTGCGCACGGCAAAGTTCTTGGTTTTGAGCTCCTCGTTCCACTCGAGAGCCTTGAGGCGCTGGGCGTTAAGCTCGTCGCCACGGCTACCGCCATAAAGGTCCATCTCCTCAGCCTTGATGTACCATGCATCCCAGGTAAAGATCTTGATGCGCTGTGTCCAGATCTTGTGGCCCAAATAAAGCACGATTGTGAGGGGCAGGTTGAGGAAGACCATAAAGAACGATTCGACATCGGCCTTGCCCTCGCCAATGGGAAACAGCGCCACCCAAAATTGTAGGCCAATAATCACAATAACTGCGGTAGTGGCCGCAAGCGAGGCCCACTCACCACCAGGGGCAATGTAGCTAAGCTCGCTGAGCGAAACGCCCTGGGCCTTGAGACCGCGGCGGAAGCGGTAGTGCGAAAAGCTGATGGAGCCAAAGGTGAACAAAACGGCAAGGCCCGAAAAGGACAACAGCCAGTCAAAGACGATGCTCTCCTTGTCGCTGGCAACCAAAAAGCCAAGCAGACCAAAAATGAGGACAGCAATTACGCTCATCAAGGGACGGCCTTCACGGTCAATGTAGGCAAAAATTCTGGGCGCCTGACCCTCGCTGGCGAGCGCAGTCAAGACACGCGACGTAGCGTAGACCGAGGTGTTGGCAACACTCAACGCAGCAACCAGAATAACAACGTTGATGATGCTGGGCAGAGCCTTGACACCAGTGTTTGTGGCGGCAAGCACAAATGGTGAGGAACGACCGTCGCTGTAGAGGGAGAGACGCTCGTCATTGTAGGGCACAAGGAAGGAAACAATGGTCAAGGAAACAAGGTAAAAGAACATGATACGCCAGAACACCTGCTTGACAGCGCGGGGCAAGTGCTTGGCGGGATTATCGGTCTCACTGGCGGCCATACCGGCCATCTCAGAGCCACTGAACGAAAAGGCTGCAGACACAAAGCACGAGCAAACACCCTTGAAGCCATTGGCAAATGCGCCACCTGGCAAGTGCCAGTATTGAGTACCAAAGTGGTAGTGGTCACCAGCACCGCCGCAAGCGGCAATAATGCCAAAGATGCAAAAGCCAATGACGGTGACAACCTTAATAAACGACATCACAAACTCGGCTTCTCCGAAACCACGAGCGCCAAAGACATTGATAAACACCATAACACCCCAGAACAATGCGACCCACGCGGCCTTGTTCACATTTGTGGCGCCGTTATTGTCGCTGTCCCAGAAGTCCAAAATGATGCTCGAGGCCACCAGCTCGAGGGGCAAGCAAACACCCCACAGGAGCAGGTAATTGTAGCCAAGGGCAAACCCCCAACTGCGGTCAACAAAACGCTGGCCATATGTGTAGAAAGCGCCGCTCACGGGGAAGCGCACAGCAAGCTCACCAAGAGCCTGCATAACTGCTAAAAGCATGAGACCAGTAATACCAAAGGCCAGCACAATACCTGCAGGGCCACCTGTGTTGAGAGCGCTACCCGATCCAATAAAAAGACCAGAGCCGATCGCTCCGCCGATGGCCAACATACTCAAATGTCTTGCTTTAAGGGCACGTTTGAGAGGAGCGCTATCAGTTTTGTTGTAGTTGGGATCGTCCTTGGACAGACGCTCGTTGGTGGCCGGCTTGAAACCATCCACAAACCGCTTGAAGGCATTTTGATGTTGGGGGCCGATCAAAACTTCTTCACCATATGAAGAAGTTGATTGTTGGAACTCAATGTCCTCCTTCTTGGCAGTCATGATAGAGTCAGATCTTGTTTGAGTACTTGTGGTGCGCCTTTATGGGAAATGTAGATGATGCAATACTTTGAAGGCACGCATATGCACGTTGTGAAAATCCCTGGACTTGGCATCCGCCCCAGTCGATTTTTTGGTTTAGAGCTGTTTTGGTCCTTAATTCTACCAAGCAAACAAAATTCCATCGTCATCTGCAGCCACTAGCTCGAGATTTCAAGTGACCAGTCTCTGCCGCATGCATGATTGTGCATGCACGTAGATTTCCGAGCGAAATCGGCAGCCCAGGCTGGAAAATTTCGTAGTGCTCGAACCGGCCCCTGCATTCAGAATTTACTATAGAACTCGCAGCACGACGAACGGCCTGCAAGGCGGAAAAATAGCAGTCCTGCGCATGCATGCCACACCAAATTTTTCTCTTTTGCCTGCCGCACCCGAGCTCTTACAACGGGAGTTCCAGCACGTGACCTTGCGTGCTGGGTCCAAAGGGGATAGCCGAGTTCTTGGCGCGTGCCTGGCATATATTTAGAACTGCGTATGTGCCTAATTAATGTTAAAGACTGTAAAGGATCTAAATACAAGCACTGGTGGCTAGGTTTTGTTGTGCTCTAGTGCTGAGAACTCGCTTGCGAGCGTTACCATTTGCATCAATTTTGTGACGTAGTTTGTTCAATTTTTTCAGGTAATGCTTGTCGGAGCTGCCAGTGTGGCGCAATCGCATGTGCTCAGGCCGTCGAAGATCCCAACCAGCTCAGCTCAACTCAGCTCAACCTGGGAGCACCGGGAGCACCCCCATAGGGGTGCCCATGGGGGGTCTAAAGCACCTACGCGCGGCGCGTGTATCACGTGACTCCAAATTAATAACCCCTGGGACGCGTAACGTGTTCAATCTCAAATGACCTTCCAAGCCAAGGACCAAACCACTCTCGTTTTGTTTGATGTTGACGGTACTCTTACTCCTGCACGCCAGGAGATCACTCCTGAGGTCGAGCAGGCTCTCAAGGAGCTTCGCCAAAAGGTCGTGATCGGCTTTGTTGGTGGCAGCGATTTGCCCAAGCAAAAGGAGCAGCTTGGCGACAAGGTGCTGGATATGTTTGACTATTGCTTCTCCGAGAATGGTCTTACTGCCTACAAGCTCGGCAAGGAGATCCAGACCCAGGACTTTATCCAGTGGATTGGTGAGGACAAGTACAACCAGCTCGTCAAGTTTGTGCTGCGCTACCTTGCTGACCTCGATTTGCCCAAGCGCCGCGGTACCTTTGTTGAGTTCCGCAAGGGCCTCGTCAACATCTCGCCCGTTGGCCGTAACGCCAGCATCGCGGAGCGCATTGAGTTTGAAAAGTTTGACCTCGCCAACAACATCCGCAAGGACTTTGTTGCTGCCATCAAAAAGGAGTTCCCCGACTTGGCCCTTACCTACTCGATTGGTGGCCAAATCTCGTTTGATGTGTTCCCCACCGGCTGGGACAAGACTTACTGCCTCAAGCACGTTGAGAACGAGGGGTTCAAGACCATCCACTTTTTCGGCGACAAGACTTTTGAGGGTGGCAACGACTATGAGATCTACAACGACAAGCGCGTCGAGGGCCACGCGGTCAACTCTCCTGCCGACACTCTGCGTATTTTGAAGGAGCTCTTCCCTTAGACTATAATTATTAATTTGTGAGTTGTAGTTTAGCCCGCTTGACCCTCTGGGCAGGGGCACTCAGGGGCACCCTCAGGCTAAACTCCCAAGGCACCTCCACTCCACTCCCAGTCACGGGTCATGACTAATAGCACCCCGGGGTAGTACCATATAAATTCACCGCGACTCTCTTTTTCTCCAGCCGCCCAACCACGCCGGATCACCGATTTTTCGGTGCTTGTAGCTGGTGCACGGTGCAGTTTTTGCGCTTTGTGCTCCATTTGCCTGCGCTTTTCGTTGTTTTATGATGGCCAGGGCCGGGCGGACGCCGATTAATTTGGCTACCATTAGAGCCCATCGTCCCCCGCTGTGGACTAATGGGTGTCATAGGAGCCACACATTTTCATATAAGCCACACATTTAGCATCAAAATATATACATAGAGCGCTTCATTTACCACCCATGGCCCGCCTCGCGCTACACGGCCTGGCTCAAAACGCTACGCAGCAGCCAGCCGGCACTCAGCCTCACCGTCTCCTCCAGCCGCGGCTGGGTCGTCAACTCGCGCCGGTCAAACACGTCGTCGTCCACGTGGCCAATAAATACGCACCCCTCGGGCACCTGCTCGACTTCGCTCACCTCGTACGAGGCCCTGGCCAGGGCCACAACCCGCAGTAAAATAGGGCTCAACTTGCCTGAAACAAACAGGGGCACCGCAATCGCCTGCAGATATACAGTGCGGCTATCAAACTGGTGCTGGAGCGTGCGGCCGCGCGCCCATTGGTGCTCAAAGTGGCCGACCGTTTGGCTGCGGACAATCCCGCCTGCCACTACCGCGTGCAAATAACTTTTCCAGCCGCCCATACTGCCTTGGGCCAATGCTTCATCAATGAATGCAAAATCAAGGCATGGCCACCCGATAGCCAGCGCCTCGAGGTACGGTGAAGCGGCTGAAATGCTCGGGCCAATAATGGCGAAAAACTTGCTCTGAGGAGAACAATTGAGCTTGTTGCCGCTGAAAAATTCGTCTGCGGTGGTCACAGTACCGCCATTGGCCACAATGAGGCGTGTGCGTGTGCCGGTAAGGTCGGCATCGACAATGAAGACACAATCTGAAAACACCTGGATAGGTTCGAGTTGAGCCGAGTCGTAATAAATAGATGTGGAGGTGGTGGCGGGGGCAGGGGCAGGAGTAGCTATAGGACGAGCCACGCTCACTTCTGGCGCATCTGCCTTGCGTTTTTTCCGCTTGCGAGGCTCAGTGGTGCTCGAAGCACCCCGTGGTTCATAGTCGGGCAGGTGCCCAGCTTCCCAGAAGAACACGTCCTTTACTGGGATTTTGGTTGTACGCGTGCTACGCCCAGCAATTAGTTCCACTACATTTTCGCCAGTCTCGAGGCGCCACGCTGATTTGTTGTCCTTGGAGGTCGAGGTGCCTACGACGCGGTAGGTGCGCTCATTGTCGTGGACACGCAGCTTGTCGTCCTTGCGAAGCATAAACAGTTTGATGTCACCCAATTTGACCACCTGGTGTGTCCCGCTAAACAATAAAACTCGTACAGCCTCTTGTTGCACGGGGCCTACCAGCAGGGCCGGCACCCATCTTCCTGCTGGGTAATGGACGAGGACACACTTTTGGGTACGTTTGCTCGGGGCTGGGGTCTCGTCTACGACGCTGAATTGTAGTTTTCGCTTGGGGGTCTGTGTCTTCATGTGTGGAGGTGAGGTCAAGGAGGTGAGGGAGGTGGATTAGGGAGCCAAGGTACTGAGGGTAGCCCAGAGTAGACTCAGACGCAGGGGTAAACAAGGGCACCACAGCCAAGTTCAAAACTAATATACATCTCTTTTATAGCTACTCTATGCGCATGTACGTCCCCCCCTGAAGCATATCTATCGTTGTATTAACCACATCCACCAGCAATTCCCTCGGGAATTTCAGCGCCTCGTACCACTTTTTCCCATCCACATCACTCAAATTTAGGCCCTTGCTCTCGCTAGCCCACAATATAGCGCCCGCGGCCAGCGCATCGGCGGCATATACATTCTGCACCAGCGTCTTGCAACTATCGTTGATAAACTGGGTTGCCGCCTGCGTGAGCTCGGCATTCTCGGTTTGCGCAACCAAAGCAAGCTCGGTCTTGAGGTCTGTGTATGGATTTTCCACGTCAAAGTCGAAATAAATAGCTTCCAGGAGCAGTTCTTCATCGCAAGTAATGACCTGCATCCACTTGACCAGGTCGCGCGAGTCGTCTGCCACAGTCATTTTAGGCTTTTTCAAGGCTACGCGAGTGCACGCTACGCCCACTTCCTTGAGTCTGCGCGACGTTTCCTCGGCCTTGGACGCCAAAAACACGCATGCGCCGCCGGCCTCGAAAATGTGCACGCGTTTGTGGCTGTACCGCAGATAAAACCGGTGAAAGTATGTGATTGCAGTGTACACCGTGAGCGGCGGCAGGTGCAGCTGCTCGCACACCTCGGCAATGAACCGCACGCCTCTGCTCTGTCGCGTGAGCTCGTCTCTAAAGCTGATGCCGTCTTTGAGGCTTGGAGAGTTACTTTTCAAAGTTTCTAGAGGGTACTGCCATTTGGGCCGAACCATAAGTGCCTCCATGAGCGGTGAGGGAGATGCACTCGTCAGCTATGGGAGGCCTATTTAGCAAGTTTGATCCGGCCGTTGTCGACGGCAGAGGCACTAGAGCTACCCCTTCAACCCCCCTCTACACATCAATTATTCTAAAAACGCCAGAAAGCAAGGAGAAACTCAGGCAACTGCTGCGTGCCTTGGTCAATTATGAGCCGTCAAATGTAGGCACAATTCTCGTCAGTTTGTGGTTTTTGGGCGCAGATAAGCACAGGCTCAGCAGTACTTTTGACTCGTTGTCCATCTCGCTCCGCCAGTGGCCCGAGGAAAACCCAATTGCCGACTCGTTGGGGGACCCTACCCTAAGGGACTTTTTCGGCAAACCGCAATACCTGCAGCGCTATTTCGAGTTTTTTAGGGATCAGCTGACCGAGTTCACCCAGTGGCACGAAATTTTAGGCGAGTATTTGCCCATGTTTGGCGAACGGCTGCTGCTCCAGCAGCATGCTCCATTGCACCTTTTGGCGGCCGCGGTGGAGATTGATGACCCAGTGCTTGCTATGCATGCCTTGGCCTGGGCCTGTGCGAGCCCGGAGGAGGGGGATCAGGCGGAGAATGGGTCTGAGCAGGCCCCTGAGGGGCCTGAGCCAGCACCCAGCTCTACGCCCTGCACAACAACAATGGCGATTGCCCAGCTCAAACAAGTGGTTCCCCTTAGTCTCACAGTTGCCGCATCTGCTCCACAACTGCCGTTTGAGGTGACAAACCCCGTGCACGCACCCCAGGTCCGCGCCCAGGTCCTTGCCGAGATTTAATTTATCTACTGCGTATGAACTAGCCACGTGGACTAGCCCGATTATTTATAGCTTTTCACCTTCACTTTACAGCTTTTGTACCTCCAACTGCTTGCCGCCGGCCTGGGCGCTCTCGACCATGGCCACAATTACCGCCAGATGGTGGAACCCCTTGGCGGGGGTAGCCTCAACGAGCTTGGGGTCCTTGGCGGCCACGGCGCTTTTAAAGTTGGCAAACTCGGGCACGAGCCCATCTACCTCGTCTGCCTTGATCTCAGTGACTGTTTCGCCCTCGGCAGTACGCAGCACAGCTGTGCCGTACTCTGCCTTTTGCCTAAAGTAGAGCGAGCCCTCCGAGCCAAACAGCTGGAACGTGAGCTCGTGCTCGGCACAGTTGACGCTAGTGCTAAACACATAGGTGCCAAACGCCCCCGATTCAAGCTGTACATTGGCAGTAACGCCGTCGGGGCCGCCAGAAACAGTCTGGAACTGGGTGGTTAGGGCAGAGGCCGCCTTGACCGGGCCGACAATCTCGGTGATGAAGGCAACATCGTGCACACCGGCATCACTCAAGTACCCGCCAACATGTTTGGGCGACTGGCGCCACGCCGTTTCGTGGAACTTGGACGGCGCGTACGGCTTGGTGTCCTGGTAGCTAAACATGTGCAGCTTGCCGATTTGCGGCACCAGTTTCTTAAGGGTTGCGGTCGCATTGTGGTAAATCCAATTTTCCAAAATCATCACCGGAACCTTGGCACCCTCGACCAGCTTGACAATCTCGCGGCCGTCCTCGAGGTTATGGGCAATTGGCTTTTCAAAGCAAAACGGCAGCCCAGACTGGAGGGCTGTCTTGACTGCAGCAAGGTTGTGCTCCACGGGCATCAAAATGTCGAGCGCATCAACGTCCGCAGAGGCGAGTTCCTCGAGCGAGTCGTAGACCTTGACGTCCGAGCCAGCCACCTTTGCAAACGCCTCGGCCTTTGATTTGGTGCGATTAGCGCACGCAACAACCTCAATTTGGTTTTGTTTGATTGCGGGAAGGTGCGAATCCCGAGCAAAAATTCCTGTACCGCAGATTCCGAGCTTCATGTGGGGAAGTTGGGGATGCACCTATAATCACAATGCGCAGGTTACCCGAGAGCCTGCTTGATTTGAAATACATGCTAAATATAGCAAGTCTAGTAAATTATAGCCTGAGGGACTATTCTGGCACCGAAAAATAATTTATAGCTTCCCCCAGCTCCCCTGCTCCCTGCACTACCCTGCCTCTGCACCCCGATGAAAAATCAATTTGAGCTGCTCAACTCGAGCAGTTCATGGCGATCGCAGCTGGCAGTCATTGTACATATCGATCTCGATGCATTTTATGCTCAAGTCCTAACTGTGCGTCACAGCATTGACCCAAATCTGCCGCTGGCCGCTCGACAGTGGCACTCAATTATCGCCGTTAACTATCCCGCTCGCAAGTTTGGCATTAAACGCGGCATGAATATCAAAATGTGCCGCGATTTGTGCCCAGAAATTCAGCTGCCGCATGTCCCCACATTCAAAAAAGGTGCTACCTCGTGGTCCATCGAGAACGAGCCTCAAGAAAATACCCACAAGGTGAGCCTGGATCTTTTCCGGTGCGAGAGCCGCAAGATATTCGAGATTTTCCGTGAAAATTTCGGTACGGTCGAAAAGGCCGGCATTGACGAGGGGTTTATGGACCTTGGACCACAAGTTTATGCCAAGGCTTTGGAGCTGTACCCTCAGCTCCAGGAGTATACAGAGGACCTTATACCCCCAGAAGGCTTTGATGGGTGGCACGATGTGCTCCTCAAACTCGGTGGCGATATGGTGCATGATGCGCGAATGCAGATCCATGACCGCCTCAAGTACACATGCTCGGCAGGAATTGCAGGCAACAAGCACCTTGCCAAGCTGGGGTCAGGGCACCGCAAACCGTTTAATCAAACTGTTGTTCTCTCTGGGCTCCAAACCGAGTTTCTTGACGAGCACAAGGTGAGCGATATCTGGGGGTATGGCGGCAAGCGCGGCCAGCAGCTGCTCGAGGAGTTGGGCGTAGCCGACAAACCTAGCGCCATTGTTGAGCTAGGCCTTGAAGGGATTTTCAGGCGACTCCAGGATATGGAACGCGCGCGGCAGGTCTATGAAACGGCTTGCGGCACCTACAAACTCGAGGTCAAGGCGCGCACAATGGTCAAATCTATGCTGAGCGTCAAGAACTTTACTTACAAACCTCTCAATACAATGAAGGACTTGCAGGAATGGCTGATTGTTTACTGCTCAGACCTTGCCGGGCGCATGGAGGATATCATGCTGGACGATCCCGACAATTTGGTGTACAGACCGCAAACAATAGCTGTGCGCTATACTGGCGGGGTTACAAAGACCCAATTTAGCAAACAAATGCCGTGCTCGCTGCCGTACCACAAGAGCCCTGTGGAGGCGCTCACGAGCGCGGTGTTGGCGCTGCTTCCAGGAGACGAGAAAAAGGTACTCCCATGTACGTACTTTGGGGTGGAACTTTCCAACCTAGTTTCAGCCAAACCAAGCGCACTCTTTTCGCGACCCGAAGAGAGTTTATTCGTAGAGGAAGACGCACATTATTGCAAAAAGTGTCGACGGTCCATCCCGCCCGAAGAAGAGGGTGAGCACTCGGATTGGCACCTTGCGCGATCTCTACAAATGCAGTACGATGGTGTGGGTAGCTCACCGGTCAGGAGCGCAGTTGCAAAGCCCGGAGGACCCGCCCGCAAACCAGCCAAGCCCAAATCCAAGGGCGCGCCGCAAAAGACATTATTTAATTATTTCAAGCCCAAGTAGCTAAAAGTAGCCAAGCAGCTAGTTAAAGACCCTGCAGAGCCCGCTCTGTATTGGCCCTTTGTTCGATTCGTTTGCGGTGGTCCAGCTGCCGCTCAATGAAATCATCGTCCTTGCGCATCCTCAAAATTCGCAGCAAGATATCGTCCTTATCGAGGTCGAGGGTGGCCATGTGAGCTTTGCGCATCTCGGCCGCCTGGGTCTGCACCACTTTACGGTTACGGTGGGCCATAACCGTGCGCTGGCGCTGCACCATGTCGAACGCACTCGACAGCTGCTTGAGGCTGCTTTTGGTGATCTTGTCACACTCGGACCGCAGCTGCATGGTGGTCATATCGTAGTAAACGGGAATACTCATAATTTTTTGGTAGGTGCGGTCCTGCAACTGCTCGAGTGAAGGCCCCGCGCCGTCGTTGTGGAAAAAGTCGCGTAGTGAGCGCAGCCACGTGTAAACAATATCCATCTCCGTCGAATTTAGCTGGCGCTGAGTATGGCGCGTGCGCTCGAGGCGCGCAAGAATCAGGCTCTCGAGAAGTAAGAGGGTCACTTTCCAAGTTTCAATCATAACCTCGAGGCGCAGTTCCTCGGTGAGTACGGCCGCCAAAGTGCTGAAGTTGCGGTTCAGGTACTCAAACAGGGGGTCCAACGTATCCTCGACCTGCTCCTGCGACAAGGCCACCTGCTTGCGCTGGGACTGGGGCAGCCACGCATTCAGGTTGAATTTTGTGCGGTTAAGGACCACGTCAATAGTATTCATAGAGATACAGGCGCGCACAAATGTGGTAAACTTGTCGACAATCGATTCAATCATCTCGCTCTTTGTTTGCTGGAGGAACCGCAGCGCCTTGCCGAAAAAGAACCTAATGTCCTCGCGCTCCACATCCATCGAGACCTGGACATCAATACGGCCCGCGTCTGCACCGATTGTGGCGGTCCTAAAGATTGTACCCCACTCCTTGTGCTGAAACTCGCGCGCGTCCAGCTTGATGAACGCCGAGCCACAAAGGCCGTGATTCGAGTTTTGGTTTTCGTCCCATACCATTAGTTTGATATTTTGTGAGCGCGATGTCGTCTCGAGCTCGAACCGCTGATTCCAGACCGGGTTGAGGTTCTCGTGTACCGTGCGGGTACGCCCCAGCTTGCGCCGCGCCTGCTCGTCAATCACGGTGACATAGGCGTCGCGCGACCGCTTGGACTCGTCGGGAGAAAGGTCCTCAGCTTTGACAATGTTGAGCGTGTAGAGGTAATTTGTTTGTTCGGTCTTTTTGCGCTTTTCCTCCACCTCAATGCGGCGCGCGATCTGGTCCGAGTCGAGCTGCTCTTCCATCTTGAACAGCCGGTCATGCGCAGCATCAATGTCGTTGAGCTTCACAAGCGTCTCGGTAGTGAAATGGAACGGCTCGGGCGGGTTGGTATGTTGGCCCTGAATGGTCTCTTTTGCCAGCTCGAGCCATTTGGAGGTGGTGGTGATGGAGTCCGAGCGCGTTGCCGGCGCCGCGGCCATCTCGAGAATAAACGAGTTGCGCACTTTTTGCGCCCACAGGCTCAGCGCCTCGCCCACGCCCTTGACAAGCAATGTGTACACCTTTGCAACGTGGTACTGGTTGTCCCATTGCACGCTCTGGACCACACTTAGCGAGGAGGTAAAACTCTCAAACAGGTCCTTGACCGAGGTCGAATAAAGGATGCCCGAGTCGGGGTCGATCGGCTGGAACGTGTCGTGGTCAATGGCGGGGCCTACCCACGTCTTGCTGAGCTGGGCGCTATTCTTAGCCCATGAGAGAATAAAAGGATAAAAGGTCTTGGAGATATCAAACGAAAACGATTCGGAGATCGAGACTTGCTCGTACAATCCCTTGAGGGTGGTCAAGGTCTGATACAGCTGGATGATCTCGTCAAAGTTGGGGTCCTGCTTGGAGCTCTCAATGCAAAATTTAAACATGGGCATAAAGTCAATCCCAAACAGCTTGAGCTGCCTTGAGCAAACCAGTTTGGCAATGTGCAGCTCGTCAAAGAGGGGCAGCTGGTACCGCTTTTGCAGGCGCTTGGCCACAGCAATAACTCCGTCACCCAGCTCCACAATGTGCATCAAGTCCAGCGTTTCGTCTCTAGGGATCTTTTTGAGCATTTGGTCGTACGATTCTTCGGCGGCAACAAGGATGGATTTCTTGAGGTGTTGCAGGTGCTTGTCGCTCACGCTCCCCGGGAATACAGCCAAATCCTCATCAACCAGTTGAATCAAGGGGCCCAGCTTTGGCGGTTTGGGCTGCAGCATATCCCTCAGGGCCTCACCTAGCCGCTGCACCACAAGGCTCTTGACGCCGGTGGCATTGGTGTTTGCGAGCTGCGCATCGATCCGCGGCCACTGCTCGGGCAGCGGGCAGTCGCTCAGGTTCAAAGCGTACTGAAAACAGTCGCGAATGTACTCGACGCCCACCTCGTTTTGCTGAAACATGGCCCGTCCACATTGAAGCACCAGCGAGGCATAGGTGTTGGAGGGGATCCGCCAATAAGTGCAGGCGAGACCCAGCAGCTTTTGAGACTTGGGGCCAAGCAGTAGGGGCTCGTCGAGGTCGCTCTGCATGCAGTACTGCAGCGCTTTGCAAAAGTATATCCGAGGCTCAGGGGGTATGATTTGGACGGGCGTGCCGTGTGTGGAGCTTGGGGCCTTGAGTTTTTCAATCAGCTTGGCGGTAGCGGCCATCTCCTCATCGCGCCACGACTCCCATGCCCCGTCAAAGTCCTCGGGAGTGTACACCGGGTGCTGGTTGTGCCTGAGGTTTTCGAGGTACTCGCGCAGCTCGGCGTCCACTCTTAGGTTTTTATTGGCATGGACATCCTGTTGCAGCATCGAATCTGTGAGTACGACGCCCGTGAGCACGCGTTTGAGGTGCACCACCACGTCCATGCTCGAGAGGGAATAATCCAGCTGTTCAACCTGGTTGGAGAGCTCCAGCTGGTACGTTTGGTACTTTTCGAGCTGCATAATGAGCGGTGAGGCCTTGGAAAGCTGCCGGACAATCTGCAGCAGCAGAGTGATGAACTCGACCGTTTGCTCGTTGACAACCCGTGAGCGGCGTGCGCGGTCTTTGAGGTCTGGGTCAGGGCTTTTTGCAAGCTCTTTGGATGCGCAAGTAATGAACCTGATAATCAACAAGTCGGGCTTGAGCTTGAATTCCTCATAGACGTCTGGGTCCTGCTTTTTGAGCGAAAGCAATTGCGAATAAAAGGCCAGGTACGACCTGCGCAGCTGGGCATCGCTCGTGTCGCTTGTAGGGGCCATGGCCAGCGCATTGAACCGCTGCATCAAGGTCTTGAGCGTGTGCTTGGGCAGGCTGTCAAAGTTGGCGGGGGATTCGACCGTGGGAGCCGCCCGCGGCTCTTGCTGGTATGCTACGACGCCCAGGCGCAGCAAGTGGTAGTAAAGCTTGCTGTCCGGCACGTCCATAACTTGCTTAGTTTGGTTAGCTTATCTCTAAATATAAACAAGCCAAAGGTTAGATGTTTGGGAGTTGATCTGATTAGACTATGAGCTTACAAGACTCTACTAATATCCCTCTTACGCCCTTACGCTTACACCTAGGCTAGGCCTACTGGACCCTTCCCCCACACTTACATGAGCTTTGCATTTGCCTCGGCGCAGGATATCGTGCGCGCACGCCAAAAAGATACAAGCATTGAGCTCTTGCTACAAAACGACGTCAAGCAGCTAGTCCAATACCTCAAAGGCGTGCGGTTTCTCCACGCCCACGCGGCCAAATTTGATGTGGCCGCGTCCACTCTCTATTTGTGCCTCACAACGCTCCTAGGCACGCGCACGCTCGGTGAGGAGTACACAGATCTTATTTATCTCACAAATAAGCGCCGCCTTCCCTCCTGGAAAGTCAAAGCAGGCTGGGTTTTGACCTCTTCGTTGGGGCCGCTGCTGCTAGGGAAATACCTCAAAAAGCAGAGGGCAAAGTGGTTGGACCAGCTCGAAGAAGGGTCCCTAGTGCACTCGGCGCTCTCTGCATGCAACACAGCCACCCTCGTGACCCTCAACTTGACCCTGTTTTACTTTGCAGGCTCGTACTATGACCTCTCCAAGCGACTATTTGGGCTGCGGTACGCGTTTGGTCACTATGTGAACCCGCTCGAGCAGCAAGGAAGCTACGAGTTTCTTGGCATTTTGATGATTGTCAAGACTCTCGGCAAGCTCATCAACAAGCTGAGGGCACGATACATGTTGCAGAGTGCGCCCCTCGAAGAGCACAATCCGGTCGATTTGGAGGACCCCGAGGTGCTACCCTTCATTCCGAAGGAGGTACGCGACTGTACGCTCTGTTTGGAAACGGTAAAGGACCCAACAATCACGCTTTGTGGGCACCTTTTTTGTTGGTCCTGTATCAGCGAGTGGTGCCGCGAGTCGGGCGAGTGCCCCTTGTGCCGTCAAAAATGTGCTGAACAGAATCTGCTCGTGCTGCAGGCCTAGCCCAGAGGACAGGGGGACCCAGGGGGAGCTCAGCCAAGGGCACCCAGGCAGCGGGAAGGCACCCCAGGGAGGCACCCCAGTAGAATCCAAGGGCACCTGTAGAGTAATTAAAAGTCACCTGGGCAGACTCGGTGCTCGCTGTATATTTATATAATGCGCACAATCTTTTTTGAACCTTTTGGCTGCTTTTTTTGTGATTGAGGCAGCGACGGCAGCGCGCCGAAACTCGGCGACCCCGAGCGAGGGCTTGCACTCGCGCTGGGGCTGGGACTAGTACTTGCACTAGGGCCTGCACTCGCACTCGCACTAGAGCTAGCGCTGGCACCCCCTCCCATCCACTGGGGCCTAGTACTGCCCCTCTCGCCGAGCGCCGGCAGCCGCGTCTGAGGCCCATTGCCCCAGCTCTGTTTGGGCAACGAAGGCAGCTTGGGGGTAACCGGCTGCGGCTTGCGCTGCACCGCAATGCGCGGCGCTGTGTTTAGGTACTCTGGACGGCGTGCCGCAGCGCCTGCCCCCAGCCGCGGCAGGCTCGAAACGTCCACCGGTCCAGCGGGTTTTTTGCGGCCGGCCCATGCTTGGGAGCTATAGTTGCGCTGGGGGGCAGGAGCAGGGCCTCTAGCTCCTCCAGAGCTCGAGCTCGAGCTCGCTGGCTCGGGGCGACGGTGCACGAGCGCCGTCTCAAGAGCCTGGCGTTTATCGAGACTGAGCGAGGCAAACTTGGTAAATTCTTCAAGCAGGAGCGTAATCTCGTCTTTTTGGGTGGCTCCCAAAACCCGCTCATACGTTTTAACGAAAACATCGGCAGGAACTCGCTTGGTTTCGTAGGTATGGTTGGCCTGCACCACCTGGTCAATAAGGCCATTATCGCCCTTGGCATTGATGCGTAGCCGCTCAGTGTACCTGCGCTGCACGAGCTCGCTCTCATCCACCTCTTGCCGGCGCTGTCTGGGCAAATCATCAATGTTTATACGCTGCATTTCCTTGACATCAATCAGGCTCTTGTGCTGCTCCAGCATATGGTTTTGGAGCTCGATCCGCGACCCAAACACAATAAACTTGTCCTCGAGGCACGAAGGAACCATGCACATAAAGTGCTTTTGCACAAAATGGTCCTTGAGACCGCCATAATGGGGGAAATATTGCGGGTGCTCGGGGTCGTCACGCTCGCAAATAAAGCAGCTCTCGTGCTGGGTTTTGCAGTGTTTGTTGAGCTCCTTGTTTGAGTAGAAGTTCCAATCGCAGAATGGGCACGTGGCGTGGTCGCTTTTGATGTGCTGCTGGAGTCCCTTTTGCGAGTAAACTTCGAGCTCATCGCTAAAGACATAATCGTGCGCAAAGCACACTCGGCAAAAAGTTTTGGTGTTGTGCTTGTCGTGGAAATGCTTTTTGAGCTCCTTGTTTGTGTGCTGGACCGCCGAGCAGATCGGGCAGCTCATGTCCATTTTGCGCTCTAGAGAGGTCTTGATTTCATTCGTCTCACACAAAATGCCCGTTTTGCGCAAAGCAAACGTGGCCTGGCTCGCCTTGACGCTGGGGTTGCGCACGATGCTCACCTGGGCACAGTCCTGATCACGGCAATAAGGGCACGCCAAATCCTTCATGAGGTGCCGCAACCGCAAGCAACATGTGGAGCAAATCTTGTGCTTGCACGGGTAGATGGCGCACTCGTGGATCTCATCACCGCAAAAGCACTCTTCCATCGGGGAGGGCTTTATAATGAAACAGGTTCTTTGGCAAACGCGGTACGCCCTGTGGTCGCTGTTTAATCGTGAGACGCTGCGTCCGACGTTTAGGGTCTCAAGTTTTGCCGAGCTCGTGATTCCCTCCCACACAAAACTGGTGATTCTCGATAAAGACAATTGCTTTACCAAGCCGCATGCCCCGAGCGTCTGGCCTGCATTTAAGGCTCGCTGGGATGATCTAGTAAAGAGCGAAAGCTATAAAGTTGTTGTTGTCTCAAATTCAGCCGGTGATCTCACGGTGGACAAGGATGGATCCCTGGCAGACGCCCTGGAACAGGAGCTCAATGTGCCGGTACTCAAGCACCGCCTGCGCAAACCGCTGTGCCATGCTGAGTTGCGGGCCCAGTTTAAGCACCTCAAGGACGAAGAGATCCTGGTTGTGGGGGATAGGCTGCTCACAGATGTCTTGATGGCCAATTTGATGGGGGTCCAAAGTGTATGGATTAACCCGGGGGTGCACCCCAGTTGGGGCAACAAGTTGGATGGATGGGTTTCTTGGTTGTTGGGGGTGTAGCGTGGGGTTTCTATTCTCATTTTTATCTTTTGGGGGAGCGATGGGCACGTGGGGGCCAGGTGCCTTGTGACCCTCAGTGGCCAGGCGGCAGGGTGCCTTGGCCCTCGTGACTGGGTGCCTGGCGCACTGGGATACCCACCCCTCTTTCCCCCTCTTCTAGTCTATTGTCTAGTTAAATATGTACATATGTTCACCTAGTCCCTAGCACGCTGAACGCACGCTACTCCCCCTTCAATTTATTGATGAGCCTCTTGAGCAAACCGGGCTCCTCATGGTGGTCCTCCTCAACTTCATGCATCGGAGGGTACTTGCGCCGCGCGTTCTTATCGCCAAGCGTGTCAGCCAGCGCCTCAAGCAGCATGGTCTGCGTAGCGTCCTTGGGCGTAAACGGCTCCACATTGATCTTTACCTTGAGGTCACCCTTGCGCGAGCTGTTGAGTATCGGCATACCATGGCCCGAAATCGTGGTCACGGTGCCCGACGGGGTGCCCGAGTGCACGCTCAGCTTGATTTTGGGGCCGTTGAGGGTCGGCACCTCGATCTTGCCGCCGAGGATCGCGGTCGTGAATGGGACATTGGCCGTGTAGAGTAAATCATTCTTTTCGAGTTTGAACAATTTGTGCGGCTCAACAACAATCCGCACGTACAGATCGCCGGGCTGGGTCTGAGTGCCCTCTGCACGCCGAACCTGGGGCCAATCGCCCTTTCCGGTAGCCCGCATGCGGCCATTGGGGGTAATTCCGGGTGGGATATCCAACGAGAAAGACTTGGCGCCCTGGGTTGTGCCCTCACCGTGGCACGGACTGCACTTGCTCGACTGGGGAATAGTCACGCCAGACCCGCCGCATGAGGGGCACGACTGCTGCATTTGAAAGCCACCTTGCATAAGGTGCACTGCGTACCCTGAACCGTGGCATGTACCGCAGGTCTTGGCCGATTTACCTTCCTTGAGGCCCGAGCCATGGCAGGTCCCACACTCGCTGAATGCAGAGTATTTGACTTCTTTCGTTACGCCCTGGGCTGCTTGTTCAAGGGTGATGCGAGCAACAACCTCAATATCATCGCCACGAACGACCGAGGGGCCTCTAGAGAACCCCCCAAAGCCCCCCTGACCAAAGCCCCCCTGGCCAGTAAACTGGCTGAAAATATCGTCAAAGTTGAAGCCACCCTGGGCAAACGGGTTAAAGCCGCCGCCAGCACCGCCAGGGCCCCCTGCGCCGCCTGCTCCGCCTTGGGAAAATGCGGCCGAGCCAAACTGGTCAAACTGCCTGCGCTTGTCCTCGTCGCTCAGAATCTCGTACGATTCCTGGATTTCCTGGAATTTTTTGTCTGCGCCAGCCTCCTTGTTGACGTCTGGGTGGTACTGTTTAGCTAGCTGGTAGTACTTTTTCTTGATGTCCTTTGCCGAGGCGTCGCGGTTAACGCCCATCACCTTGTACGGGTCGTCCACCGCGCGCACTGCACGGCTCAGGCTCAGGTGCCTTAGGCCAATTCTCGAGCGCAGCATTGCTTGGAAAATGGGGACAAAAGAGGTTTTGAGGAAATTGGCGCTTACAAATGGGGCCTTTCTCAGAGGCTGCGAGGGCGTGCCAGGACCACCTGGAAATTTCGAGAATCGGGGGGCTTCTTGGAGCTTCTTGGAGCTTCTTGTAGCTATGCTAAATAAATTATGCGATTGAGGTGCGTGCTGGTGCGTGCTGGCGCGTGCTGGTGCGTGCTGGCGCGTGCTGGTGCGTGCTGGACAGTCAAAAACAAAGCGCTGCGCGGGCCTGTCAATGCAGGTCCCTGCAGGTGGGTCCCAGGGGTATGCACAAGAGGCCGTGTGCAGCTCGATGGGGCGCACAGGGTGGGTGCACAGGGTGGGTGCACTGAGCCCTACCTAAAACATGTGGTGCGCATTGGAACCGTTGTTTCCCGGGTGCGCAATCTCATCCTCCTCAGAGCTCACAGACTCACTGCTCAAGGCAACATGCTGCTGCTGGTGCTTGCGCCGGCGCAAAAAGTAAAACCCAACTGCGAGAATCGAGAGTGCGCCCACAGGCACAACAACACCAACAGCAATCTTGGTGCTTGCGGGCGTGCCCGAACTATCCTTTTGGACTAGGGCCGTGGCGCTCGACCCTGAATTGCTGGCATAGACCGTGGTGGCCGCAGTCACTGCCACCAGGTCGCTTGAAGTATACTTGACAGTGTGGACAGTGCCGTCACTAGTGTACACGCTCTCCGAAGTTATTTGCGACCAGCTCGACTCGGACGCGACAATACTATCTTCTGCGGTAGACGCGCTCGTGATGGAGGCTGTGGAACTGGTGCGCGAGCTGGAGCTAGAGGCTGAGCTCGAGCTGGGGCTCGTGGATCGGCTTGTGCTCGACACACTCGATGAGCTGGATGTGATGGGATCGGAGGAGCTGGCGCTCACGCTCGCGCTGGTGGACTGCGCCACACTCGATGCGCTCGACGAAGAAGCAGCTGCACTCGAACTTGAGCTCGAGCTCGGACTCGCCATGCTCGACGTGCTCTGGGCAGTGCTAAACTCGCTCGTGCTATACCCCGTCGTGCTAAACGTAGAGCTCACCACGCTCGACGTACTTTCGCTGCTCAGAGCACTCGATGTGGAACTCGAGCTGTCCAAACTACCCCACGTTACCGATGTATAGGTTGGCGCCGTTGAAGAACTTGCTGCGGTCAGAGTCAGGTAGCTGCTACTGGCCCCTGTGGACTCTATTGAGCTCGTGGTATCACTTGACTCGGTCCACGATGCTGCAGATGTGGTGTTTGTTGACATCGAGACCGGCAACCGTGCGCGAGGGGGTGCCTCGTATTTAAGCCGGCATGGTCTTACATCCGCCTATGCATGGTTCATTTACTGCATGCACGGCTTGCATGCTGCTCTAAAGTTGCATTTGCCAGGAGGCCGCTCGATCACCCGCGAATCCGTGCAAGTACGTGCCTCTCGTCCTTTGGAAAATTTTCCTTAATTTTGGCAATGTGCGAAATTCTGCAGAGATTCAATAACTGCACGAGGTGCATGCGTCATCGGCAGGGCACGTTGTAATAAATTTAGCACACTATAAAAAAGCGCCACTCTGCTAGTTGTTTGCGCGCGATGTTGGTGGAATTTCGCAGGATTCCCCTTCCCCGCCATCCCGTATACAATACATTGTTACCTTGCTTGTTGTCTAGGCAACATATTTGCCTGTCAAAAAAACCAAGCCGCAGCACTCTGCATTAGTAGGCCAAGCTATATGTAGACAGCGTAACAGCCAGCCATATCCTCTACAGTCATATCCCTAGCCTATTTTAGCGGATTTCGCTCAGAGCCCCTTTGGAATTTTGCGCATGTCTCACCGCTACCTGCAGGCTAACGGCCCCCCTTGCAAGGCACGCGAACGCGTGTGCATCGGCACATCGGCTCAATCGCGGATTTGTTTAGCTGGGCCATTCGAGAGCTACTCAAATTGCATACATTAACGAGAGGCATACCCCTGCAGAGAGGCTCAGGCCAGTTAGCCGGGCCCTCGGCCAAATATAGCTTCAGAGACTGAATCGAAACCATACATCTATAAATTATAATTAGCTTAAACAGGCAGTCCCAAGCAGCCAAACAGGCACCGCAATCTTTAATTAGAATCGCTAGCCAACGAGCGAGCAGCAATAAAAAAAGCATAAAACGCGCAGGGGCCCATGTCGCATCTCGCATTTGCCAAGCCGCAGCCCCTCCGGCAAGGTGCAAGTGAAAATGCATCTAGAGGGTTAGGGCCCCCTACCATGTGCCTAGGAGGGCGCGGGCGCTGGAACTTGGGGGAGGGGCGCTTATGTGATGATAGTAGAGTTTTGCCCCAGTTTAGCCACATATTTGCCACAAGCGCCACTACTTTACCCCGATTGGGAAAGGTGTAAACATTTCAGGGCAGATTATATACTCGCCTCGAGTCACCTTGCAACTTTTAAAGTTTACCCGCGTCCATTGCTACTTCTGATCCAGCAACACTTGTCCAAAAATGTTTGAGCATACCTCGCCACACAGAATATTTGGTGGTCCTTTGCATCTCAGCCCTAACCTGGGCCTTGTTGACTCCAAAACAGACGTCCAGCGTCGCTGCATTAGCCCCTCTAGGAGTTCTCGGCAACAAAAAAAAGTCATGCCCGACCGGTTTATTCCAAACCGGGTGCGCCCAGGCTCTTCAAGCTTGGAGACGCAGCTGGGCCAGGACACAAAAAGCCTCGCCGCGGCCTATGGCGTTCGCACGTCCCGTGTGCTCGAGTACCAACGTCCAACGCCGCAATTGACAAACAACCCCCTGAATTTGTGCCGCCCGTATGCCGACCAGCCATCTCAGGCCGCCTCATACCGCAATTTGTGCCAGATCCCCGAGCGCGTGCTCGACGCCCCCGGGATTAGGGACGACTTTTACATCAATGTGTTGAGCTGGTCGCGCAAAAACCAGTTGGCCATTGCCCTGGACAACTCGGTTTATTTGTATGATGCAAACACCCTCAGTGCCACTCATTTGCACGGGTTCGAGGATGGCGGCTATGTGAGCTGCGTCCAGCACAATCGCGGCCACCACCTGAGTGTTGCCACGAGCGATGGCACCATTGCCATATTTGATGTGGCCACTGGCAAAAAATTGCGGTCCATGCGCAAGCACCTGGCGGCTGGCCCCGATCGGTGCTTGGCCCTGGCCTGGAATGGCAGCGTCCTCAGCTCGGGCTCAGACTCGGGTAAGATCTGGCATCACGATGTCCGAGTCGCAGACCACAACACAACCCTGTTAGATGCTCATACCGACAGCGTTTGTGCCCTTGCATACCGCCGCGAAGGCAGCACCTTGGCCTCATCGTCACGCGACCAAACTGTCAAAATGTGGGATGCCCGCAGTAGCGCGCCGCGCCTCAGCCTCACAGCACACGATTCCGCAGTCAAGGCAATGGACTGGTGCCCCCAGCAATCCACTCTGCTCGCTACTGGCGGTGGCTCTAATGACCGCCACATCAAGATTTGGAACACCACCACGGGCGCGTGCCTCAACTCGGTCGACACTGGGTCCCAAGTTTCGTCCCTGCACTGGGCCCCCGATGCCAAGGAACTCGTGTCGTGCCACGGCCTGCCCTTTGCAAATACTGTGGTGTGGTCGGCCAACTTGCAGCGGGTTGCTAGCATCCAGGATAATGGTGGTCGCATATTCGATGCGTGCCTTGGTCCCGATGGTCAAACTCTTGTTACTGCAGCAGACGAGAACCTGAAATTCTGGAAGGTGTTTCAGGGCCAGCAGCCACAGAGGCCAGAGACCACAACCGCAAAATTAACTGGAGGAGTTATTCTACGCTAGCACGTGTTTTGCTTTCAAAAACCTATTTATAAATAATTCCCCATAGCTTGCTTTCTCAATATTCCTTGTACATACACCGCGTGCTCGTGTAGGCGGCCTTTGCCTTTTCAAATACCCACGAGTACGTGAGTAAAACAGCCAAAACAGCAGTAAAAGGGCCGGCAATACACCAATAGTAACCAACATTATTGTTGAGCGTGTCAAAGTCGCTAAAGTTCATACCAAAGTAACCAGTGAGAAAAGAGAGGGGCAAAAACACCACAGTCACCAAAGACAAAAGACGAACAGCATTGCTTGATTTGATGTTGATCGTGTTAAAAATAAGAGACGTGATTTGCTTGGTTTGCTCGTGCATGATTGACAGGTCACTCACATAGCTCATGATATGATCAGAAACGTCTCCAAAGTACAATGCAGCAGTCTCAGAGACTTGGAACCCCTTGGCATCAGATTTCCCGCCATTTTTGCGTGCCTTAAAGCTGTTTATCATACCGCTCAACGAGTGAACACTGCTCTTGAGCACTGTCAGTTCTGATAACAAAAAGTTGAGGGTACGTGTGTGGGTTAGCGTGGGACATTCAATGGCTTCAATCTGTAGCTTGCGGAGTTGACTCGAGTACTCGCCAATGATTGGCGCAATGAGATCGACACTGGTGTCAATGATGGCCTGGGCCAGAATGCTGGGGTCCATGGTTTGGCGTAGAATGGTACGCCCAGAGAGCATACGGTTCATCAATGGCTCAATAACACGCGGGGCAGCTCGTTCAAAAAATGTAATGATGGTATCTGAGGTCACGAACATCGACACCTGCTCTACACCGACCTGCTTTTTTTTCCAATGTGAAGGCAAGACATTGATCTGCTTTCTTTGTGGGGTGCCCCATTGATGCAATTGGCGAACTGGTTGAGCCAACAAATCAGGCGTGCTCGAGTGCACATATGGGTACGACAAATAGGACTGCTGATTGACGCTCGTATCAGTGTTTTGGTGCTCGGGCGGAGCTTTCCATAGTTTGCTGAAAAACTGTTTAATGAGAGTTGCCTTGGAACGTGAATCCTCTTCTTCTCTAAGAGTGTGAAGTGGGAAGCATGCAAACATATAGCTGTCAAAAACATTCACCTTGGTCCTTTGAGGAATATCCATCATATCCTCCACCACCAAGGGGTGAAACCCAAAAAACTTTGTGATTGGCCCAATAGATTCCGAGGAGAGGCCATTGACATTGATCCATCTTACGCCAGAGTGGGAAGGCCGTTGCCGCAGACATGCCTCGACACTGGCATCAGCATTCACCTGATTAACTCGGACATCGAGCCGGCTTACGGTGATACGTTCAGAGTTATAGTCGGCAAAGGTTATCTCAGAGCCAATTGCGTCAGGCATATCGACAATGGTTGTGCGGTAGTCAATGCCAGGCTCGTTGCCAGCTTCGTTTGTTGCCATACTTTTAGAATCTGCTCCGTAGGAGGATGTACACCGGCTCACTCGCCTGACAGTAGACGTGGTAGAGTAGTTGCTGAGCTGTTTGACATGATGGTACCCCCTGGACTCTTGTTGTGTATAGGGGTTTGGCGAGTACAATGGGGCTGGGGAAGGAGGCGTAGCCGGCTCGGCTGCGCTATCAAAGACTTGCTCTACCTTGTCGTAGTAGCCCATCACCGTCAGTAAGGTGGACCACCTCTGACTATATATATATTTAAATTCAATCTCAAAACCCTGTCCATAAATGACGGCACAAAGCTTAACTTTCGGTCATAGACCGAGAACTCTGATGTTTTATAGTTGTTTCAAGCTGAAAAAATCGTGAGAATCGCGCGTTTAACGCTACTATTCACTCTAAAAACCTCGAATTTACGAGGCTTTGTCCCGTACTGTGCATGAGCTTCAATCGGCATGCAGCCACGGGCAATCTAAATCTAATAAAATTCATTCAATATGATTCTATACGGCAACCTTTTTGCCGACCAGCCGAGATTGGAACTCGTCGTAAAGACTCAGGACACCGGCGCTGGCAACACCACGCAAGATGTTGGCAGTGCATCCCTTGAAAAGGGACTTGGCACCCTCGGCCGCAATAATCTGGCGGAAAGCGTCAAACGAAGACTTGTAAAAAGTGCCTGTGCCCGAGGTCATCATCATACGACGGCGAACCGTGTCCAACGGGTACGACGCGATACCAGACGCGATGGTGACACCCCAACCAAGGAAGAACTTGGCGAGCAGCGAGTCGGCAAGAGGGCCCAGCAATACAACGGGCTTGAGAGTGTCGTAGAGACCAAAGTACAAGCCGCGGTACACAACGATACCCGCAACCGAGGGACCAAAGCCACGGTACAAACCGGCGATACCATCGGTGGCGATAGTCTTGCGGTAGACATCAATGAGGCCATTAAACTGGCGCTGGCCGCCGCCCTCCTTGGCCGAAGACTTGGCATCGTTGGCCAAACGAGTACGAGCATAGTCAAGCGAATAGACAAACAAAAGCGAGGTAGCACCTGCAGCACCACCAGCGGCAATGTTTTTAGTTACCTTGAGCGTATAAGAATCCTTGCTAGTGCTCTTAAACAACGCCTTGAACTGATCCTTGAAGGCAAAGTTCAGGGCCTGAGTAGGAAAGTAACGGATAACGTTTGCAGTGTTTCCTCTGTACAAGGAATAAACGCCCTCATCCGCGATTGTACGTTTAAAGCAGTCTATGATACCATTGTAAGGACTGGCAAGGCGACCGGCCTTGATCATAGAGTCTTGGTTTTGAATCAAGAGCTTGACACGTTCAATTGGAGCAGCCGCAGTCTTTGAGATGGCGGCAGAGACGCCTCCCATGAGGAAGTCAATCAGAAAGTTTGACTGCGCTTTGGATTCAGCCATTAATGAAAGTCCGATGCTTGCTATGAAATCAATTTATATGCGCATGCATTTGCGTATGCACGTGACGGCGATTATGCATGTATCACGGAGATGAGATGAGCCAATGGGGTTGGGCCAGGGCGAGCTCGTCCTATTTAGCCAGATTAGTGCCCACAAGGCCCAAAAAAATAAAGAGGTTACCAAAAAGGCAAAAAGATTGGACGACAGCGGACTCGAACCGCTGACCTCGTGCATGCTAAGCACATGTGATAACCACCTACACCAGACGCCCTGATCTTGGAAGCTTTTTTAAGATATTGTATAAACTGTCATGGACACATTTACCAAAATGTAGTTTTAGAAAAAAGAGATTTTTGATTACAGACAGATTTTAGATAATTTATAGTATGAAAACGGTATAAGTAATTTGGTAGGACACACAAACATCTACAAAAAAGGTCTAATCGGCAACCCTAACGAGTTATAGCCAAGTTTTGATAATGACCGTTGCTGGCCGGTTTAAGCCATGAAAGCATCAAAAGACCTTCTGAATACCTAGAAGCAGAGAAAACTTACTATGAAAAGCCCTTTGAAATGATTTCATATATTTACGCGTTTGACTCCATAACTGCTCAAAACTCCTCACTGAGGCGGGTACAATCGGCGCAAAAGTAAATTAGGCCTTGGAGAAAATTTTTCAGATTCCCCAAGCAGTGTTTGGAGGACTGTGGTCTCCAATATTGCGATTGAGCACCTCGAGTAAAATGAGACGACCTATATCGACCCCAAAGCGAGTAGCGGCAACTATAGGCTATAATTTTCACACTAGAACTCTAAAGAACTCAAAAACTTATGGCAAATGCCCAATTTTCTTGATAATTGCAATCTCATGATCATTTCGAGGTCCTGGGCGAGATGAGCCGGCCATACAGCTGTGAATACGCCCTGAAACTATGTATATATAGTAGCCAGAGTGGTCCATCTCTTTACCTGGTACCACGGCATGCCTTTGGCGCGTGTAGCAGGTACAGCAGGACAGGTGCCGACAGGTGGTCAAGCAGGCACACTCCAGCAGGCACCCTCACGGCCGTTTTGACCGTTTTAAACCAACAGGCCACCAATTAGCCACCTGTGCACCCAAATTTCACTTGAATTTTCACAATAAAAACCTCTCTAGGCTACTTTATATATACACGCACTTTGACCCCCAACCTGCTCAAAGATCTTCACCAAGACGGGTCTGCTCGGCCTCGGGGATAAATTCGGCCTTGGTTAACTCCTTGAGCTTGTCTAGCAGCGACTCTGCGGGCTCGTGGGACGCATCGAGCACCTTGGTAGTGCCGTCGTCGAATGTGATTTTTATGCTTGGGCTCGAGCCGTCGCTGGTTCTTTGCACGTTGATTGCCAATTTGGGGTTGTAAAATTGGATGGGAGGCAGGAACTTTTTGCGCAGGGCGTGCACGCCCTCGGTACCAGGCGAGACCTCGGTAGCAAATTTGACGGTGATGTCTGTGACTTTAGCGGGCATGCGCAGGCTCGCGGGGCCGGTGCTCAGCGCGTTGAGACGCTTCAACTGGCCAACAACGCCCTTTGGATAGATTTTCGACATTACTAAAGGCTAGGGTGGGAGGTCCTTGGGGGAAAAGGGAAGGGTGGTTAAACAGGGAGGGAGGGAGGGAGGGTAGATGGTGCAGGGGGTGACCAGGGGCCGGCCAGGGGAGGGCGTTAGTCGACCTTTACACAAAATACACAATTAACCAGCTAGCAGCGGACAGTAAAATCGTTTAAATAACTAGCACACGCTTTACTTGTGATCCAGGAGCTCAACGCACAGCGCCTTCTTGGCGGCCGCTTCCTTGTTGTAAATCTCTTCAAGGCAGTTCTGATAGAGCACCAGCTGGGGCCACTTGCGCTCGTAATCGTCATAGTACTTGCGCTGGCGAATCTTGGGCAAAATGTACTCGTACATGACATCGGCCGCAGTGAGGTGACCACCGGTGTAAAAGCCGCCATTGGCCTTGACGCGCTGCTCCAATTCGTCAAGGCACCCCTCGAGGCCCGGCAACGGGTAGCTTGCATCGACCTGGTCAAGGATTTTCTTGCCTACACCCGAAATGGCCCAGGGCATTTTGGCGCGTGCCTTTTGGTGAATGAGCAGCATCATTTGGAAAATTTGCAGGTTGGACTCGGCAGCTGTCACGCCGTAGCCAACATCAATCTTTTCCTGCTCAGTAGACCCCAACAAATTGGTGTCTTTGCCGTACTTTTGAATGAGGTACGTCACAATGAAGCCGCTCTCGGCAAGCAATTGATCACCATCCCGCAGCACCGGGAACTTTCCGGTGGACCATATTTTTTTAAATTCGGGGGGGGCACGCGAATCCTCGTCGCGGTGGTACAGCTCGCGGCGGTACTCGAGGTTCAGCAGCCTAAGGATCCACTCGACGCGGCGGCCGCGCGAGTCTTCGAGGTCATAGAGAGTAATCATTGTAAGAGAAATAGGGATCAAATCAAAGTGGTGGACATGAGGTGATATTTATAATAGAGGTCTGCATAAGCGTTATGCACTAAATTTCCAATCAAGGTGGGGACAAGGGTAAAGTTGACAAGGGTAGAGTTGCCAACCTTTTTGAACAGGGCTAGACGTAAGCTTGGTTTAGCTTGGGTTGTTATTTCGGGGCGAGTGTCAGATTAGTTTAGCAGAATGTGGGGAAGGCCAGTGCCGCTGCAGGGTGGGGGAGGTGCAGCAGGTGCCGCGGGCGCGCCACATTCGCCACCGCCGCGGCCTGGGGGAGCACCCGCCCCAACCTCGGTAAGACCTCGGCCTTATCCATGCCGAAGTCACCTATAAAGCCCACCTTTGTGACATCAATTGAAAACTCAACAAATGCCAAACACACTCGACTCTTCATATCTCAAGACTAGCGTCTACAAACCAGGAATCTTTGACGGTAAAGTGGTGTTTGTGACCGGCGGCGCGGGCTCCATCTGCCGCGTCCAGGTCGAGGCCCTTGTGCTTCTGGGTGCCGATGCGGCAATTATTGGGCGCAACGAGCAGAAAACTCTGGAAGCAGCGCGCGAGGTGGCCCAGTTGCGCCAAGGAGCCAAGGTCGTGGGCATTGGCAAGGTCGATGTGCGCAGCGTCCAAAGCCTCAAGACCGCCGTCGACAAGGTCGTGGCCGAGCTAGGCCACATTGACTATGTGATCGCAGGCGCTGCAGGCAACTTTTTGAGCCCCTTTAGCCAGCTCAGCAGCAACGCGTTCAAAACAGTTGCAGATATCGATCTCGTGGGCTCGTTCAACACCGTCAAGGCCACATTTGAGCAGCTAAGGGCAAACAGGGGCCATATTCTGTTTGTGAGCGCCACGCTACACTACCGCGGGCTGCCTATGCAGGCGCACGCCGCTGCCGCCAAGGCGGGCGTCGATTCGCTCATGAAGACGTGCGCCGTGGAGCTGGGCCCCTTGGGGATCCAGTCCAATTGCATTGCTCCTGGCGCCATTGAAGGAACCGAGGGAATGTCGCGCCTCATGCCCGAGCCAATGCTCATTCGGTCCAAGGAGTTGGTGCCCCTAAGGGGTGAGTACGGCAGGACCCAGGATATTGCTGATGCCACCGTGTACTTGTTTAGTCCCGCGGCTCGCTATGTGTCTGGTCAGGTGCTCGTTGTGGACGGTGCTCAGTGGCAGGGCGGCGACGCTTCGGCCGAGCTATACCCCAAAGTGATTATCAGTACGAACGAGGGCGAGAATAAGCTCTAGGTATTTAAAGTAAACGAATGGGTAAGGGTGAATGTCCGCATTTTAAACGGCTTCAGCTCCCCAGCTCCTTTGGGCTTGTGGAGGTGCTTTCAGCCATGCGCGTAGCATCGAGCATAGCTTAATAGGTGGAGCAGATGCCCCAAAAAAATCAATGAGCTTTGCCACTAGACCAGGCCACCAACCTCATGCACCCCAGACGCTCATGCAGGTACCTGATTAAGCTGCATAAAGTGAGGCCCCTAGCTCACATGCCATTGTGTATTCGTCAAAACAATGAGCACTTTGGAGGAGTTTTGTGGCAAGGCCTATATTGATCCATAGACTAAAAGGAATCTGTGTGGTTACTATCTCATTCAGACTATGCTTGCTGGCTGTACGGCTTGGAACATTTGGGGAATTTGGCAGTATGGCCAGTCTTATTGGAGTGGAATGGCCGCTCAAATGCTGACCATCCCTCTTTTGATTCAAGTGGGGCTAGCGTACCACGACAAAGGTATCAAGCCTCGTCTAAGCTCCTGCGAGGCCAAGGCTAGTGCCAAGGCTAGTGCTCCTCAGCCGCATTGCAACGAGCGGCGTGTCTACACAATTGCTCAAGTCGTGCTTGTTGGTTTCGAGCTGGGGTTCCCTATGGGGATATGTAGGGGGCAATTACACCGGATCTAAAGTGCTTCCTGTTGCTCCGGGCTTCAGCGTTGGCCTAAGTTTTTTGAAATATTCCAAATATTGTTTCTCCAGCGGCGGCTCTACTAGCTCCGCTGGCCCCGGAGATGTGTGAATTTCCTAGTTTATGCAGCTGCACCATGGTGCCCCCTGCAGCGCTATGCAAACCTATGCTATAAATATGTACAACTTTATCAAAACCCGGTAACAACCTTGAGCTGTTCGTACTCGTTCGGGGTAACCAGCTTGCCCAACAAATAAAGCGCATGGCTACGTGCCTTGTTGCTCGTCGCAGCCACCTGGGCCACTCGGGCCACCAAGATCTGCTGGTCACATGGCCCCAGGGCGAGAATGGTTACGTTGAGCCACAGGAACCGCACGCACTGATACATCATTTCTTCTGTAGAGGCAGAGCACAACAGGCCAATGATGCGCTGCGTAGCCTGCTTTTCGGGCATGCTAGCCACGCATAGCGTACGCGCGAGCTGGAGCAAAAAGTCGTCGCGCGCGTGCTCGTGGCGCACCCGGCACAGCGGCTCGAGCGCCTCCAGTTTCCATTTGAGTATGTAGCACTCCTTGGAGTACTCCCCAAGCACGGAATCATCGAGCGCTTGGGGGTCCCACATGGACCCAAACAGCAGCTCGAGGCACCGCTCGGGCGGCTGCAGATCGGAAAGTGGGGCCGTATCACCCATACCCTGGTTCTCAAGGATTGCCAGACCACGCCCCGCCAGCAGGGGAGTCTTGAGCAGGTTGTCTACGACGACAGGCGGCACCGCAAACCCCGAGTCCACGAGCACGTCCAGCGTGTAGTAGACTGTCAGTAGGGTGTCAACTGCCGCCTTTGACATCACCAGAGAGTCCCCCTCAATGCTCGGTAGCGGTTCGAGCTTGACCAGCAGGCCCATCAGCCGGTCGCACACGGGGCTGAGGTCCACGGGGGACCGGCAATAAAGGAGCGTGAGGCTCAAGAGAGACAGAGTTGTGCGGGTTGGCTCGAGTTTTGCAAGGTATGCGGCCGTTTCCTCGGCTGAGGCGAGGCCAATGACCGCTGCTGCCGGCACGCGATCAAGTTCTTCGAGGACAGGGCGGCCCGCTTTATTTTTGAGGGAAGCAAGGGCACCCCTAAAGCTAAAGTTGGCAGCAGGTTGCACAGGTTCGAAACGACGACGCTTGACTTGGAATCCGTCAGAGAAGGGGGCGGAAGGGGTTGGTCCCACACCGGGTCCCACAGGGCCGGCAGGGGTACCAAGCGGTGCGGGGGAGGCGCCTATGCCCCCAAGTGTACCCTGAATGAGCCCATTGGGGCGTGTGGGGCCACCTGGTACACTCCCACCACCCCCTTTCGGCCTCGAAACGCGCGCCTCGAGGGTCTTGATCTCGCTCCGCAGCAGCACATTTTTTTGCTCTGTAGCACCCAAAGCGCGTTTTATCGAGTCAATCTCGGCCACTTGGGCCTCGCGAGCCTGAATTTGCTGCGCCACCTGCTCGCTGAGGCGCCTGGCATAAATATCGTCAATGTCGCGCATCCGCGCCTTGAGGATCGAGTTTTCCGAGGCTCCGTCCAAAACTTGCGCCCGAAGGGCCACGACTTCCTTGCGCAACCGCTCCGCCAAAGGGACTGCCGGCGCCACCGCCAAATTATCCGGCAGCTCCACGTCGGACGAGTCGCTCATTGCAGAAGCTTACTTTATGGACAAGCTCGTCCAAGACGCTTTAGCGGGCGCCAAGGCGTGGGAAGCCAGCCCCAGCGCGTCTGCGCTCGAGCGGATGGGCGTTTTCGGGGCAGGGCTCATTGCCGAATCCAAGGCCCACTGGTTTGTGGGCGACCACAAAAATTTGGGCGTGGCCGGCCTGGTGATTTTCACCTATGCAGACGGCGTACAGCAGATCGAGGACATCAAGCAAACAATGTTTGATCATTTGGGAGGGTGCGCGCAGTGCGCGGCCGCCCAGGAACGCGCCATGCTCGAGTTTGAGGACATGGCAAACAAGTCCCAGATCCCCATGGAAAAAGTCCAGGAGGTGCTCAAAGAGGCCCATTCTAAATTCCAAAATGTATGGAGCTCCACGCTCACCCACAACAAGGTCGTTGCCACCTGTGCGTACCTCAACTCGTCGCGACAACCGCCCGAATTTTTGATGTTTTGTGCGCGAGAGTTGGAAGCCGTTGATGCCGAAGTGCGTGCCCAGGGCCACTTTGACTGGGCACCGGGGTATTTGGCACTGTGTAGCACATCAACTCCACTTTTGCGGTTGGTCGAGGAACGGGTCAAGGCGGTGCAAATTAAGCCCGACGCGCTCGATAATGCGGTGCTAAAGCGTGTGCTAGACTCCAACTCGCTCCCCATGTCGGTACTACGGGGTTTGCTGGGCTCGTTAGCGCCAGGAGCGGCCTCCACGGCCTTGGCAAAGTTGGCTCTTGGTGCCATTTCCAAGACCCCCTCGCGCGACCAAGCGCTGGCCCTGCTCGATATGGTACCGCTGCTTGGGGTTGAGCAAATTGCGGCAAAATTCAGCAGCCACACCGTGCCGTACCCGGCCTCTGTGGATCTCAACGCCAAGTTTGTTGCTGTCGCCCGTGTCGCCCCCAAGCCTGCAGAGCTCGTACCGTACCTTGCATCTACCCTCAATGGCCAAGTATGTGCTTTGGCGCTCATTAGCCGCCTGGAAGACCGCCTCAGCGTTGCCCAAAAATCACCGGCATTCTTTTTGCGGGACCTTGCACAGCTCGACAAGGACTCTCTACGCACTGTGCGCGACTTGCTCACACTTGAAGTTATCGGAAACTCGCAGGCCTCACTCCTAGAAGCTGCCCTGGACGTATGGACGGGGCCCTACAGCACTGCCCAGGGCGTGCTATTTGGAGCGCTGAGGAGAGCAATGCAGCTGCCTCAATTTGCTCGCAAGCAGGGAGGGGCCTCTTCCAAGGGCCCTGTTGCTTTGGCAGTTACGCGAGTGCTCGACAAGTTTAGTTTTATGGACGGTGCAGCCTTGACCAGCGCGTGCCGCGAAGAGCATGTCTTGAGTACACTGTGGCTCTTCAGTGCCAGCCCCGACGAGGCGGCGGCAAAATTTGCCAAGCGCGCGCTCGAGCGGGCCAATGCGTCCCAACTGGGCGTGGCCCTGTGCTTTGACCGCTACGCCGAAGTCACGCGCTACGTGTGCAAGCACAAGCTGTTTGCGGTTGCTGCGAATGCCATGCAGTCGATGCTGTCGCTCCTTGCCATGCTCGAGGTCGCGGAATGTCCCCAGGCGGCTGCATGGTGGGACGAGTTTTGGACGTTGACGGCGCTCATGTGGGACGTTGACGGCCTCAAAGGCGCCGGGTTTGATAATTCGTCCATCAAGTTGTTCCTAAAAATCTATGCCGATGCGGCTTTGCGAGTGGTCAACGAGTGGCCCAAGTTTGAGCCGAAATTCGACGGCCAAAAAATGGCCCGGCTCACGGTGATTTTGCGCGCTCTCGATGCGGGAAAGAAGCTGCTCTATTTGCAGCGCTCATCTGGTATTCTCCCGGCTGTTTATTCTGTATTTGAACGGGGTTTGTGCCTGCTGCACAGCTACAAAATCCCCTTGTCCCCGAGCCTCGTTGCCAAGCTGACGGCGGTGTGCAAGGGTGTGCCTGCTAATGAGGTTACTTCAGAGGAGCGCGAGCTGCTCAGGCAGTACTTTGTGATGAGCATACAGAGCGCTCCCAGTGGCACTTTCTTTGGCAAAGATGGGAGTGCTGGGAGCGCCACGAGCGCCAGCGCAGGTAGTGCTTCGAGCGCCAGCAGCGGCACCACCTCCGCATTTTCTACCCCTCGCACAAAGCAGACATCGCTCGCATCATTTGTCAAACCCAGCGCCGCGCCTCCTTACACGATGGGTCCCACTCCCGCGCCCCCTGGCCCCTCTGGGCCCTCTGGGCCCGCTCACGGCCTTGCCTCGTACTTTTCAAAGGTTCCGCGCGAGGACGCAGTGGCGGCAACTTTAAAACAAATGCCGCCGCGCGCGCGCGAGCCGGTGCAGGAAATGTCGCGCCTCGATATGGTGCGCGAGCAGCTGGCTCAAAACTCGAAACGCACGCCTGCGCTGCCAAAGCCAGCAACTGGAGTTGCGCCTGTAGTACACCCTGCGCGGCCCGCTGGCTTTAACAGCCGCGAAAGGGAAAAGAAGGCGGTGTCGTCGGCCACTCATCCTTATCATCCTCCTCCCTCTGAACCGGCTGCAACTCAGAGCGATAGCGACTCGAGTAGCGACGATGAGGGCCTTATCCAGCTAGGCAAGCGCCGCCAGCGCAAGATGGAGGCCATCGACCCCAAACGGTCACTGCGGCCGCCCCAGGTCGACGAAAAGGCCAAGGCCCTGGCGCGTATGAAGGCGCGGTTGCTGGTGACCCCGAAACAGCTGCACCGCGATATTTTGGACTGGGAGTACTTTGACAGCGGCTCGTTCCCTCCAAATGTCTCGCGCAACCTCACAGTTCCCGACAAGTTTGCCTCAAGCGAGCAGTACATCAAGACGATGGGGCCGCTGCTGCTGATGGAAACGTGGACCCACATGCAGCAGCAAAAGGAAGTTCGCGAGGCCCCATTCAATCTCCAGCTTGGAAACCGCGAGATTGTAGACGATTTTGCCGAGTTTCATGTCACCATGCCCGCCGATTCGTGGCGCGGCGCGGGGCTCACCGAGTATGATTTATTGTTGTTGGCTGAGGTGGGCGCGGGCGGTGCCGGGCGCTCCATTACCCGCGACATGCCGCATGTGCTCGCCAAAGTCAAGGAAGGCTCGCTCCACATTCGCAACAAAATGGCCGACTTTGTTGTGCGGTTGCTGAGGTCTACGCCGTTCAACAGCCAAGTGACGGGCAAGTCCACGCTTATTGGCGAGCGCATTGACTCGTTAATTACTATGGAACGCGAGTACTGCGCGCTCGAAGCGCTGCCGCACTCTGAGCTGCGGCGCCAGATCTTGGATGCCGAGGTCGCGCCTCTACTGCAAAACCCCAGCGCCACCGCCCAACTTTCGGGAACGTTGGGTCTCAACCAGTCGCAGGCAGCTGCTGTGCACCAGGCCACCAATGTCGAAGGGTTTAGTCTTGTGCAGGGCCCCCCAGGAACCGGCAAAACAAAAACGATTTTGGGTATTATTGGCACGATTTTCGCGCAACCCAAGACCAACAAACGTATCTTGGTGTGTGCGCCTTCCAACGCCGCCGTGGACGAGTTGTTAATGCGCCTCAAGGCCGGGATCACGAGCTCCACCGGGCAGCCCCTCATGCTCAAGCTGGTGCGCCTAGGCCGCTCTGAGACAGTTAACCCAGCTGTCCAAGACCTCTTACTTGATCGCCAGATTGAACTCAGCGTGAGCGCGGCCGCTGCGCCCGTGGACCAGGCGCTGCGCAACGAGGTGGCCGCCCTCAACGACGAGAAGCGCGCGCTGTACGACCAGCTCGAGGCCGACGCGGACCTCAAAGAGCACGATGTCCTGAAAATGACGGCGCGTATTGGCACTCTCAAGAGCCTCATTAGCGAAAAACGCAGCCTGCTGGACCGCCAGCGCGAGCAGCTCGATATGGCCCGCAAGACGCGCGAGGCAGAGTATAAGCGCAAGCAGGCTGAGGTTATTGGCGGTGCGCACATTGTGTGCGCTACTCTAAGCGGGTCTGCGCACTCGCTGCTCAACTCTCTTGAGCTCCAGTTTCCGACAGTAATTATCGATGAAGCAGCCCAGTGCGTCGAGCTGAGCGCCCTGATTCCAATGCGGTACGGATGCACGAGCTGCATTATGGTCGGCGACCCCCACCAGCTGCCGCCCACCGTCCTCAGCAAGGCGGCAGCCGACCTCAAGTACGAGCAGAGCCTGTTTACCCGCATCTTCAACCAGCGGCCCGAGCGCGTGAGCATGCTCGACGTGCAGTTCCGCATGCACCCCGATATTTCGCGGTTCCCATCGCTGGAATTCTATAAAGGACAGCTGCAGAACGGCCCGCAAATGGCCGAGATTACCGCGCGGCCTTGGCACGCCAAAACCGAGTTCCCGCCGTACTGCTTTTACGACGCTCAGGGCGCCAAGATGACCAAGGTCCGCAACTCGTTGGTGAACCGCGTCGAAATCGATTTGTGCGCGGCGCTCGTGGCATCGCTGCAGCGACAGTTCCCGCGCTACGACTTTGGGGGCAAAATCGGGATTGTTACGCCATACAAGCAGCAAAATATGGCCATGCGCGACAGCTTCCGCAGCCGGTTTGGCGAGTCGATTAACGATGTTGTGAGCTTTTCAACAATCGATGCGTTTCAGGGTCAGGAAAAGGAAATCATTATTTTTTCGACTGTACGCGCGGCCGCCACAGGCTCTATTGGGTTTGTGGGTGATATTAGGCGCATGAACGTTGCAATCACGCGCGCAAAGTGCTCGCTTTGGGTTGTGGGTACCGCTGATACCCTCGAGCGCAACGCCGAGTGGGGCCGCCTGCTTGCGGATGTGCGGGCCCGCAACCTCTTTTGTCGCACGTCGCCGGGCGAGATCAAGAGCGGAAACATCAAGTTTGATGGTGCGCCGGCCCAAGTGGCGCCCGGGATGTTGCCCGGATTGGACTATGGCAACCGCCCTCAGGGCCAGGCCAAGCCACTGCCTGAACGGCCCGGGGGGGCCTGCACCGGTTCTAGTAACCCTAACGATGTGCATAGTGACCAGAACTCGCACAAGTCGCACAGCGGATTGCTCAAAAACAGCTCCTCCAGCTCCTCCAACAAGATCCACAAAAAAAACAAGTCGCCATTCATGAAGCCTAACCGGCGTAAACCAAAGTCGTACGGCCAAGAGTTTAAGCAAAGACGCTCATGAGCGCGCGCAAATTTATTTATTCTGCATTTAACTATCTTCATTGTAGTCCCTGGCAATTCCCGACTGGCCGCGCTTGAGCTCGGCAAACTCGGCTGTTTCGCCAAAGTCAGAGCCCAGGCCCTGCCACTGCCGGTTGCGCAAGTGTTCAGCGGCAGTTGAGGTTACGTTTTTGACGCTCAGAGCCTGTGTGGCCTGCACGAGCTGCTGGTGTTCGAGGTCCACGTGCCGAGGCTGGCGCATGGGGGCGTTGTTGACGAGGCGGCCAGTGACGACATCAAAGTGGGGCGCATCGGGGTCGTTGCTGTTTTCATCCTCCTCGCCCTCCTCCTCTTTCTCATCCTCCTTATCCAAAGCCAAAGTCTCCTCAAGATCAATCACCCACTGACCATTCCAATCAAAAGTCAAGGCCATTTTCAGCTCAAACAAGGTCACAATCGGTTTGATATAGTCGTCTTGATCAACAAGCAATCCACCAAGAGGGCACCCCAGCACAACCCAAACGTCAATCACCTCGAAATTGGCCAGTTTGGCAACATTGGGTTTACCCACCGTAAATGTATAGTATTTCTTGTCTGCGGCGGCAATCCACTTTTTGGCAACATCCACAAGGTCGCGCATGTGCTTGAGACTTAGAGTATTAACCAGGATACCCACCGTGGCCGCCGATTTGGCCATTTGCACGAGGCGGTACCGTTTGCGCAGAAACTGGCGCGTCTCGTTGAGGGGAAGCTCAGGGTCTGCAATATTAATGTGCGAGACTCCACTAAACACAGAGGCAAAATAGAGCATGAGCGAGTCGCTAGGGCTCGCAGATAAATAGACCAGCTCGTACTGGCTGGGGTCCTCAACAGGGGCGCTGAGAACACGGTTAGGGATAACAGAGGAGCCTTCCGTGATAGGCAGAGGCGGCAAAAAGTCGCCCTTGGAGGGCATGGCCACGATACAGTCCAAATTCTCCAGGGCAAACGTGTATTCAGTGTCTGCATACACAATGCATTTACGGTCTGCGAGACGGGCACGCAAAAGGTTCAAATCAAGGTCTACCTTGTGCAGCACATAGTATACAGGAACACCAGCCACCGGGTTGAGGCATGCATTGCCCAAATGGAAAATAACGTCGGCCTTGAGGTGCTGGGCAGCGACCTCGTCCACGCAGCAGGGCGAGTAGGAAGTGTCTGCCAGCACAAACACCTTGATGCCACACTCTTTTTCCACCAGTTGAGCCATTTTAGAGGCATCCACAACCAAGCTATCGCAAAACTGGATACAGGGTCGCTTAAAGTTGTGCTTGAGGACGATCTGGGCAATCTGTTTAGTGGAAAAAATGCGCTCCACATCGTCAAACGAGTGCTGCGAGCTGTGCACCTGCTGCATTTGCGCATACTCTGGCTCGCTGCTCAAAACTGGAGCAGACATTTTTGAGGAGCTTTCATAATGGACGTGCAGCAGCTGGTAGGCGGCGTCCAGAGCGCGAACGACGAGGAACGCGGCCGCGTAGAGGCCTATGTACAGTCCGAGGGCGCGTCAAACCCCGAGGGTCTACTCAATGCCTTGTTCACACTGCTGAAAACGGCCACATTGCCCGATAGCCAGGCGGCCATCTTGCTGGTGAAAAATTTGGTTGTTTCGTTTTGGAGCCCCGCCTTTGCCTCCTACAAGGGTCCCACCTGGCCCGAATCTACAAAGACAAGCGTTCGATCCGCGCTGCTCAGCCTCATAGCCGAGGAATCCACCAGGCCGCTCGTACGCCAGGCGGCAGACTCGATCGTGGCCCGCATCGCAGGCCTAGAGTACCCTGACCAATGGCCTGAGGTGCTGCCGTTTGCTTTGGACTTGATTTACGGCCAGCAGGCGCGTGCCGGCCTGAGTTTGTTCAAGGAACTCCTCAACGACACAGTGCGCGAACAAGACTTTTGGCAGCATGGCCAGCAGCTTATGGAGCGGTTATACAATGTTATCTCGACGGATAAGTCGGTGACGCAGCTGTTTGCCCTCCAGTGCTTTCACGAGTGCATGAATTTCTTCCTCATGGGCGAGAACGATGCGCAGTTGGCGAGCCTCGAGCAGATGGCCGCGAGCCAGCTGGGCATGTGGAACGCGCTGTTTGTGGAACTTCTCAAGTCGAGCAGCTCGAGCGAGTCCAGCGATATCGTGCACGAGCTCATTGATACCCTCCAAGATCTCCAGAGCGGGTTCCCCGAAATTATGGCCAAGGACATGCCGAAACTCCTTGGCGCCACGTTTGAAGCCCTGAAGAGTGGCTCACACAGTGATCGGCCCGATGTCGTGGCTCTGCAAGTAGACTTTTTGGAGGTGGCGCTCAATTCGAGCCCTTCCACTTTGGGCGAGCTGCGCACCAACCGCGAGAGCTTGGACGCGTTTGTATCGCTGTGCATTGACCTCAGCAAACTGGGCGATGAGCTGCAAGAGTCTTGGATGGACGACTTCAACGAGTTTGTAACTCACGAGCAAGAACTCTCGATCGATGTGTGGCCTCGGCCCAGCGTCGGTACGCTCGTGGGTGCCATCAAGACCGAGCACCTTTTGGCGTCAATTGCCACCCATTTGGGTGGGGACTGGGTCGAGCAGGAGGCCGCCCTTTACTTGACGAGCTGCTCGCTGCAACAGCACCCCATCGAGTCGCAGCAGTTTGACCCGTCCATGCTCGTCGAGTACTTGACTAGCAACACCCACCAGCACGAGCTGCTGCAGGCACGTGTTGCCATCACTGCGGGACATGTGGCCAAGTACTACTTTGCGCGCCTTGCCGACCCGCTTCCGCTGTGCGCGCAGTCTCTCGACAAGTTGGCCACCGACACTTCGGCGCTGCTCAAGTGCGCCCACCTCAAAACAGCCTCGCTCGGATGCAAGCTCTTTACTCAACAGTTTAAGCCCCACCAGGCCATGATCCTCCAGGTGATCAGTAGCCTTATTAGCGAGGCTGAGGAGGAGACGCCCTCGTACCTTGTGGACTGCTTTCTCGAGGCTTTGCGCCTCGACTTTGACGGGGCTATCCAGCACCAAGAAGTTTTCGGCATGTTTTTTGCACTTGTGGCCAAGGGCACCGCCAATATCGAGCTCAATGTCGAGATCCTCGAACTGGTGGGCGAGTTTATGGATACCACCCACGACAACCCCGCGGCACAGCACGCCGTGGTTCAGCAGCTGCTGACGCCCGTACTAGAAATTCTGCGCGCGGCCCAGCCCTCGTTTGAGTACTCTTCGGACCTGCAATTCGCCCTAGACATTTGCGGCGTGGTGTTTGAGCGGTGCACTGTCGAGGTCATAAAGCAGGACAAGCAAAGCCTCGTGCAAATGTTTGAGACGCTTGTGCTCGAGTGCGAAGAACCCCAGATTTTGCAGGCGGGGTCATTTGCATACGCGGCGCTCATGGAGCAGTCTAACTGGAGCGAGCTGAGCCAGGACGAGATCCAGCAAGCGCTGCAAGTGACTGCCAAACTGCTACACCCGGACCGCGAGGAGTCTGCCGCCCTAGCCGCTGGTCGGCTCATCACGGCACTGCTGGCCAACTTTAGCGACCTAGGCGAGATTCTGGGCCAGGTGTTTGTTGCCGCGGCCAAGCGCCAGCTCGGCGCACGCCACGCGTACCTGGTCGAAAGCCTCGGCCTTGCGTTTGCCGATTTATTTATTCGCGATGCCGCCTCGGCTCTCGATCTGCTCGATGCCCACAACATTCTTGACGAGTACATACAAAAGTGGCTACAGACGTTTGAGGTTGTTCGGGGCGCCGATGAGCTGCTGAAATTCATTACTGCGCTACAGCACCTCTTTGACCTCGGCGATCCTCGCCTTGCCCAGCTCGTGGTGGATGATGAAGCCATCACTCGGCCGGACGGGATACCCCTCACCCGGTCCAAGGGTCTCAAATTTACCAAAGTCCCATTCCCGCTTAAAGCAATTAAGCTGCTTGTGCATACGCTCGAGGATAGCCCGATGCCCCTGAGTGGTCAAGAGGAGGATGATGAGTGGACGGACGAGGTGATTATTTCCATGGACGGTAGCGCGGCCGATGGCCGAGTTTTCCCCCTAATTATGGATTGGTTCAAGCAGTTTAGCGGGGACAACCTGCATTGGTACCAACAACTAAGCGAGCGCGATCGCGCAGTACTCTTAAAAGCCTCACGCGCCTGAGGTTCGCCAAGATCCTTTGTTTGACGCAAGGCGGTTAGGCGAGCCTTGGTAACGCCCCGCCCTGAAGTATCTAAATGTAGCTAAAAATTTTATCCCAAAATAGAAGTCGCCTCAACTATCCGATCCAGCCGATCGGTGGCTCGAGAAAATGCAGGGCGGAGGCGAACATGCATAAGCCTCGCATATGCAGTCCAAGCTTGCGAGAGGCTAAATTCTTAAATTGCATGAGCAATCCGAACCCGAAACTTGCATCAATGGACGTGTGGTTACAAGTTGCCCAGCATTTGGAGCCGAATCCCAAACAGTTTTTGAGCCTCGCTCAAGTGAACCGTACCTTTTATGCCGTGTTTATGAGCAACCAGGTTTGGGCGCCTCTCAACGCCAAAAACCTCGACTCAAGCATCAGTGCCGATTTTTTGCGAGATAAGCGCCAAATGCAAAAGGAAGAGCTCCAGATCTGGCAAAACTGGGAGTCCTCGGAATGCTCATTCACACATGCCACCTCAACATTCAGTCCATATACAGTGCTCATTTTGCTTGGATTTCTCATTGACTATGGCTGCGAGATTGTTGATACCGACGAGATTCACAGCAAGCACTTTTTGATCCTGGCGGTGCGCCTGTGCGCACGTGCATTCAGTCTCGGCAAAAAGTTCTTTGACGACGAGGAGTGTGTTATGGAAACAGTGTCCCGTGCTGGGTGTATGCTGCGGTTTGCAACCCCACGTATCAAGGACATGCGCCATATCGCCCTCACCGCCGTCCAAAACAAGGGCATGACCCTGATCAACTTGAATCCTGTGCAAAAGGACGACGATGAGCTTGTTGGCTACGCCGTGCGCAATGATGGCATTAGCCTGCACTTCGCTTCGGGCCGCCTCCGCAACGACAAGTCCATGGCGCTGGCCGCAGTAACCGAGCACGGCCTTGCCCTGCAGATGGCGAGCGAGCGGCTGCAGGACGACTTTGATGTAGTCATGGCTGCCGTAGTCAAGCACGGTACAGCTATCCAGTATGCCTCAGATCGCCTCCGGGCGGACCCCGATATTGTCGCAGCCGCCTTGAACGCCGATGGTCAGGCGCTCGAGTTTACCCCCAATTTCCAAAACAATTTTGACTATGTGCTTAGAGCAGTCACAGGTGATTCGATACCGTCTCAACGGGCCTCCAAATGGAACCGCATCGAGGTGCGGCCCGTAGCCAACGGGCGGGCCCTGAAATTCGCGCACCCCGAGCAACGCCAAAACCGCCAGATTGTCATGGAAGCTATCAAAAACTACGGATTTGCACTCGAGTTTGCGTCGCCCGAGCTGAGAGACGATTTTGATGTAGCTATGGCCGCCATTGAGTCGAGCACCGTGCTACAATTTTGCAGTTCACGGCTATGCAGCGACCGCGATATTGTCCTCAAAGCAGTGCACTCGGATGGCACAAGCCTTGCCTATGCCTCAAAGGAGCTGCGAAGTGACGGCCAAGTGGTGATGGCAGCAGTTCAAAATGATGGACTCAGTTTGCGATATGCTAGCTGCAAGCTGCGTGGGAATCGCGACATTGTGCTTGCAGCCTTAGAAAACGATGGCTCAGCTCTACAATATGCTAGCGAGAGCATGCGCGCCGACCCTGCAATTGTTTTGAGCGCCGTGACGACCTTTGGCTCGGCTCTGCAGTTTGCCCACAAGTCGCTCCGCAACGACTACAAGACCGTTTTGGAAGCGGTTAAAAATGACGGCTATGCCCTCGAGTTTGCGTCGCCGGGGCTCAAGTGCGACCCGGTTATTGTCACCACTGCGGCCGACGAGGCCCCTAAAGCGTTTTCACCTAGCTTAAAGTTTCTATGAATTTTGATCTGTGTTGACTTCGCACTAGATTGGGAATAGTTTAGGTAGTGTATAGTGTCCTTCAAGCTACTAACCTATGTCTATAAGAACTACAGCTACTCCATTGTACCATGAGAAAGGCCAGGAGGCCAGGAGCACGGGCTAGCCATGATGATAAAGCTGCTGGTGCTGGCGGCCATCTGCCTACCGCCCCAATTCGACACATCTTCACGGCTTCTAGTGCCAGAAAATGGCCTCATTCACACTATTTCACGCAAATTCGTTACCTGGGACACCGTGTACTACCTCAATCAGGCCCAGCGTGGGGTATGGTATGAGCATGAGTATGCATTTAGCCCCATTTGGGCCTCTCTGCTCCGGTTGTGGAGTCCTTGGCAAACTCTCCCAAGTCTTGCCCTCACAGGAGTTGCTGCCTCGCTACTATTTTCGTGCCTGGCAGGCATTTTGTTGCGTAAATCAGGCTTTGTGGGTGGCCTCACGGCACCCCAAGCTTTCCAGGCCCAAAAATTGTACGAGCTAAGCCCCGCTGCCGCATTCCTGGTTGCAGGGTATCCCGAGGCAGCATTTGCGTTCCTCAGTTTTGCCGGTGTGCTGCTCTTTTACCGTCGGCAGTTTGTCGCCAGCGGCGCTGTGTTTGGCGTGTGCTGCCTTTTGCGGAGTAATGGGCTACTGTGGGGCATTCTGTTTGCATGGAAGTTTTTGCAGCATCCCTCTCCAGGTCTCTTTTTGGGCGGAGCTTTGCTGGGCGTCGGCTTTTTGGTGCCTCAGGTGCGCCTGTGGTACGAGCTGTGCCCCGGTGCCGAGTGGTGTGAGCACACATTGCCGCTTGGGTACACTTACATTCAGTCAAAATACTGGGATAATGGGTTTTTGCATTACTGGACGCCGAACAATATCCCGAATTTCTTGTTTGCAGCGCCTACTCTGGTACTGCTGTCCACCACCCTCAAGGGGCAACCACGCGAGATGCAGGCAGTTCAAATCGCGTATTTATTGGGTGCGCTCTTCTTTTGGCATGTTCAGATCATCACTCGACTAGCCTCATGCCTGCCTGGCCCCTATTGGGCGCTGGCCAAGAGAGAGGGCACCCTCTGGCGGCGGTTTTTTATCGTTTGGGCGCTAGTCCAGGGCGTTTTATTCGGTGCTTTCATGCCCCCAGCTTGAGGTGAAGGGCATTAATGTAATGTCAAGCACAGCATTTCTATATATTCTGCATAAATGTCTCTTAAACCAGGTCATCCCCGTGTCATGGGTAGTCAGCCGAAGCGACAGCCTGAACGACGATGGTTTTAAGCAAGATTTTATCTGCCCCCTGGCCAGCCGTGAAGGTGGCTCCCGTCTGGTGCATGAACGCCACCAGCGAGCAATCAGGGGAGGTGAAAAGTTTAGAGTGGGGGTTTGGGAGTTTTTATGTGTGTGCTTGGTAAGCGGTTGCCTGGGTAGGAGATATAGATGTCAAGAGCGTCTCTTTCTCTGTAGCATCCATACTAGAATAAAAGTTGAGAGGGTTTTACCCCTTGAAATCTATACTAGAAAAATAGTCAAGAGGGTGTTTCATGTGACATCCATACTAGAAAAAAAATTAGGAGCATTTCCCTCGGTGGCATTTATACTTGCTCAAAAATTCAAGAGACTTGAAGGCAAATCGTCCATACTTTGTGCTTGCTCAGTACCAATTCTCAAAGCTCAACTTGGAGAGCGTCGAGCTAGCTAGCAGAGCTACGAGTGCCCAGGCCTGCAAAAAACTAGCGATAATTTTATAGAAATTTATGGCCTAAACATACTGTACATTTAATCTAGACGGTAGTTGTTACCGTTGCCCATACGCCACAGAGGGAACCACTCCAAGTAATTATAGTCGTCGGGGTGGCCCATCATACCAAACGCCACGGGACTAAACAGCACAAAGATGCCAATGGTCAGAGCGGCCAGGCCACCGTACACAGGCACGCGCAGCTTGCTTCCGCGCGTAAATCTATCCACGAGGTAGTTGAGGATGAAGATGGCAAAGTAGAGAGCAGGCATATAGTGGTGCAAGTAGGTGACGCGCGACATGATGATGAACGGGCCATAGTGGAACCCCCAGCCCAAGAACGGCATGATACCGCCCATGGCAAACTCGTTAACCTGTTTCGGGCTCAAGTCGTCGTAGCCACGGTGCCAGCGGAGCACAAAGATGGCGGCCGCCGCCACAAACACAAAGATCGAGGCGGTCGAGAGCCACACGGTCGACACGGTGCCAAACAAAAAGTAGCGCGCCTCGTCCTGGCCCCAGCCGCACATGCGCAAGCCGCGGTGCAAAATGGGCCATTCCCACCACGCTGAGGCGAGCTCGTCAATCTTGTCGGGGTCGGGCACAAGCGCATTGTTGGAGGCCATCTGGGCAAAGTTCAGACGCACAAAGTCGCGCAAAAAGTTGCTCTTGGGCAGCTGGCGGTCCACGGCCTCGGGAAGGCGGTCATTCTCGTGCGAGTCCACGTTCCACCAAAGCTTTTTGTTGCGCTTGGAGTAGCCAGGGGCGCACACAACTTCGCCCTGCCTAAAGCCCCATTCGGGAAGGTTGCCACCCTCAGAACTCAGGTAGCAGCCGAGCGACTCGTGGCGCAGGCGGAATGACGAGGTCAAGGGGTGTATAAAGTTGGGGTCCTCAGAGCCGAGGGTCTCGGCGATCTCGACGACCCAGTTATCCTTTTCGTCACCGATGGTGCGGTTACCATAGCACGACACTTCAAAAGTGCCCTTGCTGAGGGGCGCGGGGATCTCGTGCGAGTGCAAGTTGCGGCCAGTGTTGTAGTGAATGAGGCGGACCACGTCGCCATCGCGCACATTTTCGACAGGCGAGTTATCGTTGTACTCGTCGTGGCCGCGAGCATACTCGAGCACCCAGTTGTTGTTGTTGTCAACGTGGCCATAAGTGGTCACCTGCTGCTGCTTGGAGCCCTCGGGGAAGGTCTGGACGTGCGAGTGCAATAGGCCACCGCTGAGGCCCTGAGCCTTGAGACTGACCTTGGAACCGTAGGCAACATCGAGCGGACCGCTCTGGATCTCGCTGCCCTCGAGGTTGGCCTGGAACAAGCTCGACATGGAGGCGAGGCCATCGCCGGTCTTGTACAAAAAGTAAAAGTGAGCCTTGAAGCTAGCGGCAAACACAAGGCCGGGAACAACAATCAAGCAGAAAATGCGCGCGATCCAGTGCAGCAGGTACGCGCCCATCGAGATCGAGCGGTCACCCCAGCGGATCCACAGGTCGGCCACCGTGTAGACGCCAACGGTTGCCATGATAAACAAACCAACCATTTTGACCGAGGTGGTGAGACCGAGAGCAACGCCGGTGGCAAAGAGCCAAAACCACCAGCACGCAGTGAACGGGGTGCTCTGCTTTTGGTGAAACTTGACGATGCAGTAAAACGAAGCCACAGTAAAAAGCAAGAGCATGCTATCGAGCAGCACAAAACGGGCAAGGGTAGCAAAACTGATTTCGAGCGCGACCATCAAAGTTGTGAGCCAAACGGCGGGAAGAGAAAAGCCCACGGCCTTGGCGGTGCCATAGGCGAACGGGACGCAAAACACGCTAAAGAGCGAGTTGAAAACGCGCATCGAGGTGTAGTCGACCCATTCGGGAAACGCAGCGCCACTCTCAAAGCCAAAAGTACCGTTGTAGCCAGCAATGTACCCACTCAAACCGCACAACATTTTGCCGAGCGGGGGGTGCACATCAAAGTAGTAGGTGCCCTTGAGGTAGTGAGAGCCAAACTTTCCGAAATGGGCCTCGTCCCAAATCACCCGCTCGGCCTTGCCGATCTGGTACAGGCGCACAAACGCGCCAAGGGCCGTGAACAAGAGGGGCGCGAGCCACGCCTCGAGGCCGCGGTACGACGTGAACAAGCTTCCGTCCGAGCTAGCTGAGCTCGTAGGTCTCGATTCCACCTTTATCTCCGCAACAGGCTTTGCCGTTGCTGCCTTTTCCTTGGGAGCCTTGGACATGGACACGTAGGTGGGATTATTAACGGCGCGTCGCCTTGTAAGGTGGTGCAGCTGGGGGTCTGACTGGCAGCGGACAAGGGGATTTTATTTTAGGTGCGGGCGTTTGGTCGTGGATTCTGTCTTATTTAAATTTATATAAAAGCACTAGCGTAGGATATGGAGACTGACTCGACACTGCGCCGAGGCGGGCCACGGTATGTGGGACAAGGGCCAGGGCAGGGCAGGGGCCAAGGAGGAGGTGAGCCGTGGCAAAGAGTAGCACGCGAGCAAAAACAGAGAGCTGTGCAAGGCAGCGCAGTGCAAAGCGGTGCACCACAAAGCACTCCACTCTCAGGAGCAAAGCGGCTCACCGGATTAGTGCCGTGAACGCCTGAGGCCCACAGCAGCCGGTACGGGCCCCAAAACAGAGCCCAAACGGTCGGTGCAATCTACCAAATAATTATCCTACATGCAGTGCTTATTTGCGCTTGCCGTTGGTCACAGTGACGTTGACGAAACGACGGGTGTAGAGGAGTCTTCTCTTGGCGCGGCCGGTGACGGGCTTCTTCTTGTCTTCGTCCTTCTCGACCTTGGGGGTCTTGGAACGCACTTTACCAGCGTTGGTGAGGGAGCCGTGAACTTTACCCATTGTGTGGTGTGGAACTGCTGCAAGCCCAGAGGTGCCATTGAGGGGGTTGCGGTGTGAGCCCTAGCGGCTTATGTCATCTTTTGATAGCCGCACACAACTGGCGTTTGAGAGCCTCGGATGAGATTCTTAAAATTGTTTTGGCAAGGTTTAAAGGTGTCAAGCGTGCAGGAATATTTTGGGGCCGCATTAGTGCGGAATGTGATGCAGCACATTTATGCAAGGGCGTCGCATGGCCATTCTAATTGGAGCTTGAAGTGCCTATATTAGACCTAATTTATTAATATTTGTATACCAGCTGTATATTGTACTTGAGCACTAATTGCACAAGTCGTTGCCCAAGTGCACTGACGGAATTGATCTTGCAAAGGCTAATGGGGAAGTTTATCCGTGGTACTCGTGACAAGGCACATTGACCTAGGGAATTCAAACAAGTAGCTTTAATTATCACTATAGTGGTAATTGTGCTACCTATGGGTCTTGGCTGCGCTCATGAGGTTCTCAAGATTGCATGCAGGTGCACGAGGGTATACCCCTGTCAATTCCACTCTACACGCGATGAAAACATAGCGCATAGTCCCCATATATATCTCTAGAGTCAATTGCTGCCCATGCACGACGACCACGGGTTTGTGCGGCCAGCCTCACGGCATCAAACAATCATCTACAGAACAATAAAAATGTACCGAGATAGCTTCAATTTATTATTAACCTCCTTCAACCATATAGATGTCGGAGCGCGTCAGCTTAAATGCCCGCCATGACGCGCCTTGTCTTCACGTCCCAACATGCAGCGACCCGCCAAATGTGCACGGCGTCGTGCCGCGCGCAAGCCTTTGCGTGAGCTTCCTGCACCTGCGCTGTATGCTATTGCCGCTTTTCTAAGTCAAGTCGAGCTTTTTCAGGCAGCAGGCGTCTCTCGCCTGTGGAATCAAATCTACACTAGCGATGGGGAGTGGGCTCACTACGATGCGTGGAATCGAGACTGGCATCTACAAAGGTTATTTGGGCACGAAAATTCGCTTCATTGTGTTTCTCACTCTGAGCGTGCGTACGAGTACCCCCCCCCTCAAAGCCGATCGTGAGATCTTGTTGGCTCACGTCAAGAGCCTCATTTTTTTTTTGACCCATTCCAGCACGCCCCGCGAGAGATTCTCGAGGATCGCGATTTTGTGCTCCATGTCTACTCTCTAGCTCACTCTTCTCAAAGTCGCGCAGTCCCCGAGGTACTCTGCAGCTACTGGGAAGTTGTGGTTGCTGCTCACAAAAGGCCGTACCAGCTCAAGCTCGTTGAGTACATTGACAGTGATAGCGTCTTGCCTAGCCTGTTCAATAACAAGGCTCGTGTTTTACAAGTGCTCAACCCTGACTGGCTGATTCCCCTCGACTGGCTGTCGATGGACCAGCGGCTAGACAACGAGATTTTGCAGCTTTACTTGGACGCAATAAGAAAAAGTGCAGTACGCGGGTATGATCCGCTCTTGAAAAGAGTTTATTGTCTCAAGCGGTACTGTGAACTCAACCTTGAGCTCGCCAAAGGCGTGCTGGAGCTAGGGGAGGTCCCCGAGATTGAGCCCGATACAACAAGCTGGAAAACGGGGGAGACTCTTTGCGAGAAACTCGGAATCCAGAGCGCAGCCGGTTCTAGTTATATTAGTTGTTGGTGCAAGGTATGTGATTGTGGGTTGCCTGAGGTGCCCCTGAGGTGCCTTTGGGTCTTTGTGGGTCTCTCAGTGCCCTGGGTCAAGGCGCCTGAAAGAGTTCTGTGAGACTGAGCGACCTAGGTAGAAGACTACAGGCATTTTTTCGGCTCGCACATGGCTCCAAAAGATGGTGAATCCTCCATGTGGGCAGCGCTGAGCGCTGAGCACTACACTGTGAATTAGATGTTGATCGATTAATCTATATGCTAGGGCGCACAAACTTAAAGAGTGCGCATAACCTGCCAGACGCGGACCTTGTTGTCATCGTAACCGGCAAACAGGACCTGACCGTCAGAAGACCAGGTGACCGAGAGGGGCTTGGGCTCCTTACCGCTGAACGAGTCAGTGCGGAGCTCCTCGAGGCACTTGCGGTCGCGGAGGTCGTAGATCTTGACACCGGTGGCGGTGGCAGCAGCGAGCCAGAAGCGGCTAGGAGAGAAGGCAAAAGCGTTGATCTCAGAGCCGGAGGGCAAGCTGTAGAGGAACTTGGAGGAAGCAATGTCCCAGATAAGAACCTCACCGTCCTTGCCACCCGAGGCGCAGAGCGATCCATCGGGGGACAGAGTAAGGGCAGAGATGTAGCCGGTGTGGCCGGGGAAGTCACACAGCAACTTGCAGGTCTTCAAATCCCAAGACTTTAGTTAGTAATGAACATCAAACAAAAAACAGAAATCAGCGATCTTGGTGTTAATTAACTCTCATTCCCATAGGTCTGAAGTAGCAAATATGTTGATCATCACCTTTCTGTTAGTGTAAAACTTACCTTGACAAGCTTGTCAGAGCCGGCAGAAATAATCTGGGGCTCGGCACCAGGGCCCATGCGGACGTTGGAGATCCAGTCAGAGTGGCAGTTGCCACCCTCGATGGTGAAGAGCTCCTCACCAATGACGTTCCACACACGGATGGACTTGTCGCGCGAACCAGACACAACCATCAAGTTATCGGGAGTGAAGGTGCACGACATGACATCGCCAGTGTGGCCGACAAAGCGGACAGAGGTACCGTCAGCCAAGTTCCACAGACGGAGGGTCTTATCCCACGAGGCGGAGAGAGCGTAGCAGCCGTCCTCAGACAAGCTGACGTCCTCAACGATGTGAGAGTGGCCAACGAGGGAGCGCTTGGGCACGGCAAACTGCTCACCGTCGTTGGTGATCTGCCAAACGACGAGGTTCTTGTCGCGCGAGGCGGACACAAGGAGGTCGGGGTTGCTCTCGCTGGTGGCGAGGGCGGTAACCCAACCGTTGTGGGCCTCAAGGGTGTCGCGGAGCTGCAAAGTCTCGTTCTGGCTCATGTTGATAAATTTCACCCTTGGGGATCGGAAATTGAGTGGTACCCCGGAAACCGTTAAGGTACTTGTGCCCTAAAACGTAGTAAGCGGATGAGTAAATGGCGCCACGAATTGCCACAGCGGGCCTGTATAGTGTGAGACGGAAGCTAGATGTGTATACTAGGAACTATAGATACAGACTCTGCACAAATGTACGTATGGGCGTGCAAAGACCCGTAGTTCAGGTACTGTAACTGCATGCACCTGTGCAGATTTCATAGTGATGCATACCACGCTGCCCTGCAAATATTGACTAAATCATCGGAAAACCTGCACATTGAGTCCTAAATATCAACAATTACTGCATGCAGGATCGGCAAACTGGTACCTAGCGTCATGCAGTGTGCATACAAGCTATCGATTAGACGCGTAACACCGCAGGGATTGACTCTGGGTTTTCAACTAGCCGCTAGACGTTGTAGTAGCTCAATTAAGGGTTAATTGTACTTCCTCAAGCTCCTGCACCTTTCATGCACAGCACTTCACGTGCAGGTATTACCAACAGGGGCTCAATTCTTGGCGATTAAATTTAGGATTAATTAGAGATTGATGCGATGCCAGCAGATCCATACAGGTGATTTAAGCGCCACAGGGTATTCCTCAGACCTGAAACACACGCGAAGCGCGGCGTTTCGCTTTGGAATAAGGAGCGCCTGAGAGCCACGCGAGCAGCGTACATGCGAGGCATCCGCGAATCGGAGGCCTGAAAAAAAACTCGAAACTAGGCGAAGCAAACCCTTTACTAGCTAAAGGCGGGCTAGTCTAATCGAAAAAAAAATATTGGAGGAATTTGAGGTAAACATGTGTTGACATGTTTCAAAACAAGGGTCCAAAACATTGACAAGGGTCCATTGCCTCGCCGGACCCTCAGGGTGCATTTTTCCCAAGGTGGCGTGAGGCTTCAGGTACATTCCGGCCAAATTAGTATACTTGCCCAAACGGGGTGCATAATCTGAGACCCAAACAGCCCGAGCCCCACGGTGCATTTGGATCACATATGCAATTAATTTATGCACTGCCTGCTGCCCCCGCCCCCACTCGCGATATGCGCTGGTTAAATAGGGAATTAAAATAGTTTGCTACGTACAACCGGTGGATATTTATTCGTGTGGGGGAGAGGCCCACCCTGCGGGCAACGGTCGGACTTGCTGGCAGGCCCGCCCGCATGCAAGAGAACAAAGACCATGCAGGTACAACAATAAAAAATAAATTAGCACGCCTCCATTTCATCCGAGTCTAGGCTCGCGAGGCTCTTGTAGATGCAATTCCAGATCTCTGTCTCCTTGTCCTGGCCAAAGTCCTTGGCAAGCGCGGGTAAATTTAGCGGTAGCACGTCTGTAGAGCTTGCCACGTGTAATTTTTTGACTTCGCTGCGTAGTTCGTTGTTCACAACCCCAATAAGCTCGTTGTATTCGTCGAGAGCGTGCTTGAACTCGGCCTTGGCTCGGTCGGTGTCCTGGGCCTGCTTGCCATTGGAGACCGCGCGGATCGCTTGTACACCCTTGGCAAGTATATTTGTGATTTTCTGGTCGAGCCGCGTCAAGGCAGCAAGTCTCTCTTCGACCTCTGCCATGGGTCTGAAGGTGGGTGAGACCAAAGCGGAGGCCCTGCGGCGAAATATCAATATTTTGCTGACTCAGTGCCTCGCTCCCCCCATACCTTGACTGCATGACCCTGCAGCCCATGCCTAGCTCGGTGGCTGCCGTGCTTGGTGCCAAAAGTCTCAAAGCTTTGCAAGAAATTGCGTTGGGATGTGGGGCGGCAACTAGTGGTACAAAACCTCAACTTAGGGCCAGCATCCAGCACCGCTGGGCACAGCTCAGCACACCCCTCTCTGCCATAGTTTCGCTAGATATGGGTCTAAAAAATATTGGATTTTGCTATATGGAGCGTAAAGACCAAAATTGGCAACTTGCACAGTGGAAGCGGCTCCAGGCCACTGCTGATTTCGCCTACCCCAATTTCGCACAAGGCGCCGTGCAGCTGGCCGACCAGATTGCTGCGCACAAGCCCGGGCTTGTCCTAATTGAACGGCAGCGATCACGTACAATGGGTCGTGCTGCCGTCCCAGAAAATGTGCTGCGTATCAATGTCTTGGAGGGCATGCTTTTTACGGCGCTGCTATGCCGGTCCCCTCAGACGACGCTTCTCAGCGTGGATCCCAAATCTGTTGTGAGGTACTGGGATAGAGAGCAAAAACAAGGAAGAACATACAAGGCTTCAAAACAAGTACGGTCCAGGTTGGTAGAGACCTGGCTCAATGGCAGCGCGCCGTTCAAGCTGGGGTCTGAGGCTCTGGACGAGTGGACGGGGCAAACTAAAAAGGATGATATGTGCGATGCACTAGTGCAGGCGGTGACGTGGTTAGAATGGCGCAAGTTTGCAATAGATAAATTAAATAGCTGCTAGCTAGGACAGATTTAAAGGTGGTGAACAGGTTTGTGTGTAGGGTCCACAGGGTGCTTGCGGAAATCAGTCTTTCCCAACAACCCAGAGGCACGAGCAAGCTGCGGCCAAAACAGGATGGTGGTAAGGCTAACAGACCAGACGCCGATAGTGGGAATAGTGCGCTTGAGTTCAGTGATCATATTGTGTGTTTGTGTTTGGGATATGCACAGACACAGCCTTGTTTTATAGACCTGCTGCATGAGGCAGGTGACCTGTGCGGCGACAGGTGATCTTGACATGATCATAGGGCGACGACATGTGACATACAGGCGTAGGCAGGTGATCTGTGCATATGTGGGTCGACCAAGTCGGCAAAACTTTTACAAAATTTTCTCTAGAGTCTATACAGCTTAATATTATACTTGGACAAGTCAAAGCACTCGCCAACTTTGCGCAGGCGCCATGCTTGGCGTCACCCCACTTGTGCGCGGCCCACGCCAGAAGTCACCCTACCGCGCCTCATTTTGCCACTCCACGTATGCAGTCGTTCAGCTTTGCTCCGCGCGACCTGCGCAAGTCGATAAACCAGTTTTTGGCAATGGCCACGGTGCTAACCGGCGCCTACATGGTCTACAAGGTCATTTGCCTCGTGGCAAACACCGCTACGCCCGTCGTGGTGGTGCTGTCGGGATCGATGGAGCCTGCGTTCCAAAGAGGCGATATTCTGCTCATGTGGAACCGGGGCAGCCGCGTAAACATTGGTGATATCGTTGTTTATGATATTAAGAAGCGTTCTATCCCCATTGTGCACCGCGTTTTGCGGTCCCACAGCTCGATCAACAAGCAGCTTTTGCTCACAAAGGGAGACAACAACCCGGTCGATGACCTCGATTTGTATGGCTACAAGCAAATGTACCTCGACCGCCAAAAGGATGTCAACGGTGGCTACGTGTGGGGCTATTTCCCGTGGCTCGGGTACGCCACGATCTTCCTCAGCGAAAACCCCAATGCCCGCACCATTCTCATTGGGTTTAGCATTGTCATGGCCTTGTTTGACAGCGAATAAATTATGTAGCGTATTGCTCAGCTCTAGTACTCGAGCGTGGCCTCGAGACGCGGCCGCTTGACCTGGTCGCCCCGGAGCTGCTCGTAAATGCGTTTTGGGTCCCTGACTTTGACGAGACCGCTGAATGTCTCGAACGAAATGCGATCGAGCGATTTGTTTGCCTTTTGCAGTGCCTCTTCAGCCGTGCGCAGGTCCTCCTTTGTGCTCGACAAGTAGGTCGCCTTGCGCTCATTAAACAGCTGAAGTGCCGTGGATCCAGGCAATGTTTTTAGTGTGGAGATATCGTCGCTCAGGCTTGGCGCAAGCTCCATCCAATCCTTTGTGAGGTCCATTGAGTCGAGCTTGGCCAAGAATGCTAGGCGGGCTTTTGCGGCCTCAATTTCAAGCGTTTCGGCCTCTAAATTCTGGCTTTGCTCTCTCTGCGCTTTTAAAAGATCAAACCGGTCTTTATACAACTGGATAAGCCGAGGGTCCCGAGGGTACCCCAGCTGCTCGTGCAGCCTGGATTCGGTCTCACTAAGGTCCTCCAGCTGTTCTTGCTCGAGGGCTTGCTTGAGTGAAGCTATCACAGCCGGATCGAGCTCATAATCTTTGAGCAACCTGCGTACCAGGTCCTCGTTGCGAGTCAATTTGAACAGCTGGTTCGCAGACAAGTACTCCGTTTTGAGGCGCTCCCTGAGGTCTGATTCGCTCACCAGCTGTGTTTCTTTTTCGTAAACTTGCACGCGTTTGACGAAATCGAGCTCCCAGTACTGAGGGTGCTTGCTCAATGGCTCCATGGCATCGGCAAATGGCACCCCCACGAAATCTTTGCAAAGATCCTCAAACGTTTTGGGGTTTTCGGGCTCGGCTTCTGTGATCGGGCACTCCCAAACGCTCGTGCTAGTGACCGAGTTGTACCAGTACGGCCTGCCCTCTGCTGTTTCGTATGTGGTCCAGTTTGCGGCTGTGAGCTTGTGGTCGAGGGGCGTCCACAACTCCTTGGGTTTGTCCCATACCGATTCGTTTGTTTGCGTGTGGTAGTAGTACGTTTTGCTGCCCGGGGTGGCGACTGCTTTCCACATAAGCGGAGGAGGACGAGGCTGGGGCTGGGTAGCTCAGGTGCCTCGATCAATTGCCTCGATCGAAAGCGAGACTTTAGTAGTGACGTCAAAGAGCCTCAAACACTGTAGTTTGGGTAGGTTGCTATGATTTTCCGCATGCATGATCGGCAGGGGTTTGTTGTGGGTGCATGGGTGCGTGCAGGCCAGGTGCAGCGGGCGGCGCAGGTCAATGCAGGGCGTCGACGTGCGACATGCAGTAACGAGTCGCCCAACACTGCAGGTGCATGCTAATGCAGGTGCATGGGTGTGCAGCGTAGCGAGCTAAAAATGGAAGGCAAGTGCAGCGTGCATGGTGGTGCAGCTAAGAGCGAACAGAACAGGGGTGGTGGTTACGCAGTTGGTGGAGTAGTAGCTAAATATTCAAACTAGCTTTCATCCACCCGATCGATGCCATGCAGGTTGGGTCAAGTGATCAAATGCCCCCGCTTCTGCTCCAGACTCCTCGCTCTCCAGATCCCCCCTCTGCTCGAATTATCCGCATTATTATTAAATTACTATAAGTTATCTTGTGTCTCCACTACTCGCTGCGCTCAGCCTTTTGCTTGTACGGGTACTGAGCCTGTTGGTAGCTCTCATAGCCCTGGTAGCTTCCCTGCTGGGGGTAGTACATTTGCTGCTGGCTCTGATAGTCCTGGGCCTGCTGCTGCTGGGGTTGCTGCTGTTGCTGACTGGGGTACATCATTTGTGGGTAGTTTGAGTACTGCGCATACTGCGGGTAGCTGCCAGCCTGCATCGCCGCGTTGTAGCCGCTGGGCATGCTGTACTGCGGGCTAGGCACATAACTCGCGGGGTATTGGCTGCGGGCGTACTGCTGTTGCTGCTGCGCCTGCTGCTGCTGCGCCTGAGGGGTCGACTGAGCACTTGCGCTGGCGCTCGTCGGCTGCTGCTGCTGCTGCTGTTGGACCTTGGGCTGGGCCTGGGTCTGCGCGGGGCTGTACTTTTGCTCGCCGGGCAAAATCAACGGGATCTCGGCGCCGCCAGCAGGATTAGTTTGGCGGTAAAGGTAGCTGCGGATATCCTCCACAAAAAGCGGGAAAAGAAGCTCGGCAATACCTTCCTTTTGAGCAAAGCTAGCAGCGCGTTCAAACGGAATCCAAACGCCCTTGAGGTGCATAGCGCCGATCTTGACCACTTTGCGATCCTTTTCGGCCTTGAGCATACCATCGCGACGACCGCGAGTCATGCCTGCAACGTTGAGAAGTTTGGTGCCATTGATCATATCATTGTCCTCGCGACGCGCAACAGAGATACCCCGTGCCTCAACTTGGAAGCACAGCGTGTTTTCGTCCTCCCAAAGCGTGGTCGACACCCGGGGACGCGCCTTGTGGGCAGCCGTCTGCACAATCGCTGCCTGGTGAGGAACACCGGCGGGGATTGCGGGCATAGCGCTACCAGCGTACAATGCCTGTTGTGATGTTTGTTCTACCGAAGCCATGCTTTATTTTTTTTTGGTCGAGCTTTTCTGTCAAAAGGAAACCGGTTAGAGGTGTAAGACGGTTTAATGCACAATGCGTAAGCATTATGTTCGTTCCGGCATGTTGGGTTAGGGTTGCAGATAGGTGCCCGCGCAGATATCCATAGTTGAAGGTGCCAAGCCTGGGCTGTACTGACTCCAGCTGCTGGGCTCCACTTTCGATGAAGATGGATAACACCCCGCACTATGCAAAAGTTTTTTTCTACTTTTTCTTCAAGCAGAAGTCGCACCTGCAGAACGTTCGTCATTATCTGTGATGTGCTTAGTCATGATGGTTGCTATGGAAACTTAGGCACGGTTTTACCGCAGTGGAAATTCGGGTTAAGGCTTGATGCGTGCGCTAGACGACCTTGTTATTGTTAGTTGTAGAATTAAACCGTCCTCATGCAGGCCCGCATGTCCACGCGCTGCAGAGTCCCGCCGCTCTATTACTGGCGGCAGTCGCCTCACGGACCCTGCAGTTCCGGCCGAGCCGTCTAGGAGGTTTGCACAATTAGGCCTGGCGGCGCTTTTTGAGAAAAATTGATGCGCGGCGCTGCAGCACATTGCAGGTCGCAGAGCACAGCGCAGCGCAGCAGCCTGGCAACGAGGTGCAGGTAAGTTGCCCGCCGCCTATTGCGGAAGCTGGCGACAGCCACGCGATGCCAGCATTGAGCTGCTGAATAGCTTATTCCATTTGTAGCCAAAAACTTTCAACTTGAGTGAAATAATCTTGGCATATGCTCGTAAATGCACCGTGTGATCTGTAACTGCATTGAGCGGCAGATCACTGCATTGAACCTGGGGAAGTACAGGGCCGCGCAGCTCGCAGCAGGCCCCTGAGGGCGGCATACGAGCCGCACAGGTGAGCAAGTCAACAAAAGTCTAAACATATATACAATTATTCCTCCTTCAAGGCAACATACTCAGGAGGCTCGCGGAAAATATCACCGCGCTCTGCCATGGCTGCCATCACGTCTGAGCGCTGGTTGGGGGCGTTCATGGGGTCAGGCATGGGCGCAGACAGCGGCACCTCAAACAGCGAGCCAATGAGCTTACCCTCGGTAGGGTCTGTTTGAACGTCAAAGATAAACGCAACATTGTCACTCACCTGGCGAGTCACGCGGTCAACCTTGTCGCTACCGCGTTTGACCTTGGACAAGGTCTGGGTAGACTCGATGCGGTACACAACCTGAACATACTGTGAGGTTCCCGAATCAGGCATGCTGAGGGGGATGATGCTCAGGACCTTGGGCCTGCTGGTGTACTTTTCGAGCTTCCAGCCAAAGACATAGTCGCGAGGCAGCTTTTTAGCCCGCTCGCTCAGGGGGCCACTCACCCAACGCGAAGTGCATGCCGAAAGGGCCGCATAGTCACGCTGAACAAACGCTTCGTTTGTGCGAGTGTAGAGCAACAGGGCGGTCTCCTTCCACTCGAGGGGCCTGAAATTTGCGCGGCCAACGTCCTTGCGGAGCTTTACAACCATGTAGGTGTTGAGACCAATTATTTGCAGCTTGCGCTTGAGAGCTTTCCAGCGCAATTTGGGGCTGGTGAACCAGCTGGGCAGAGTTTTGGGGGGCACGTACATGTCGGTGACGAGGCCTGCCTGGTCCATGGAGAAGCCGATGGGGCTAGAGGAAGTGGATGCAAAGCGCACAGGCCCAAGGAGAGGGCGCAAGAGCGATTTTTCACTCACACACGGCCGAGCCAGCAGCGAGCGAAACATGAGTAAGAGCGAACGGTCGGGGAGCGGAGAAGAGTTTAATTTGAGATATCTAGTCTAGTAACGAGCGCCCGAAGTCTGGGCCGAAATCTTCTCCTTGAGATTGGCAGCAGTAGAGCCCTCAATCTTGAGGACGTTGCGGCTGAACGGCTGCAAGAAACGCTTGTAAACGAGGGTAGCACCGCTGAATTGTGGCAAGCCGAGCCACAAAAAGAACAAAGTCTTGAGGATCCAGTAAAAGGGGACCCAGTAGAGGATGATACTGGACCAAAACTCCAGGACGCTGAACGCGGCAAACACAACCCAGTAAGTGAGGTACTGGGTGTCATCTGCGGTTCCCACAGTTTCCAGAGCCTGCAACGAGTAGTATCCAGGCACCACAAGAGTAGCAATGTTGGCCAAAAGCTGGCCAATGCCTCCAATGTTGAAAAAGATCATGAGGAAGTAAAAGCCAACCGAGCCAGTAGCGACGTACGCCTTGGGGATATTGGTCTGCTGCTCAAATTGTTGCAAATAACTGTTGCGGTTGGCTGCGTTGTTGAAGCTACCAAGAGCATTGAGGGCCTGCTGTTGAAGAGACATGGTAGCAATGAGGGTGTGTAAGGTTTCCTGTAGAGTCCTGTAGGGTGGCTGGTGCAGGGCGCCAACCCTAGCCCTGGATCTCACATGGCTCCTGAGATCCATGGGCAAGGCCAGAGGGGAGGGCAGGGAGCAGTAGAAGCGACGCTCTAGACCTGCTCATCAACCTCCCCAAACTCAATTGGATCGACAGCCACACCCGGATCCCTTAGACCAAGCCACACTCCCCCTAGAACAACTGCTGCTCCTAAAATAGACCACTTGTCCGGCAAGTCTCCCCAAAATAGCCACTCCCAAAATGTTGCCCACACAAGCTGGGTGTACCTGAGGTTAACCACCTCGGACGCAGGACATTGCTTGAGAGCGAGCGTCTCCAAGTACTGGATGCTAAACCCCAGCACACCGGTTGCCGCCAATAGTAGCCATGTCCTGAGGGTCGTGGGGTACTGGTGGCCCCATGCCAGTACCGAGGAAACTGCGAGACTCACGAGCGCAAAACTCAGGACTGGAGTCGTGGGGTTGATGCCCTTGAGCTTGCGTAGCACCAGCAGCCCAGCAGCAGTCACTGCTACAAACGCCAAGGAGGCGAGCACCGAGAGCATACGGTGCTCCTCTTGCACAATGCCGAACAAGATCGGTGGCCGTGCTACAATGAGCACGCCAACAAGACTCAGAATACATCCCGCAACCTGAGAGCCAACCAGTGGCTCGCCCAGCACGAGCGCAGCTGCGGCCGTCGTGGCCAATGGCACCAAAAAGGCAAGGGCCGCCTTATCGGGGAGACTGAGGTACCTGAGGGCATAGTATGTACAGCATAGCCCGAGAAAACCGAGGAAACCTCGAAGAAACACCAATGGGTGCGCCTCACGTGGCCCAAATTTGGGCACGCCTCGCAGAGCCCAGAGACAGAGACCTGATGTTACGGCCATGCGGACCTGCATTATCACGAATTGGTTCAATTTCTCAACCATAAGTTTGGAAACTGCCTGGTTGATGCTAATTAAGAGCACTGCAAGCGCATATGTCCATGGGCCTCGAGTTGCAGTCATCGATGGGAGGATGGGGAGGCTCAGACGGAGGCGTACCCACAATAAATGTATTTCGTTGTAGAAATATTGGTCTCAATAGCTCCAAAGTGCTGGAACAGTGTAGTTTCACTGCCATATGCGCGTGATAGTTGCCATGCAGGTTCCTGCACTCCACGGATTCACAAACCGCTGCAAGTGCCGTTGCAGCTATTGTTGAAGTTAGTTCTGCTAAATAGTGTATGGTTAATGCTAATTTCTAGTCAACGTACACATTTTGCACACTACCGAGGTCAATCCCCTGCAGCAACACAGCAGCACTACATACAACATTTGCTGGTGCACCACACTCAACCACCTAACATCTAGTTTGGTGTGGTACTGGTAAGGAGATCACTCTGGGAGACGCTGGTAAGCAAAGCGCGCTCTAATTTATGCCTTGTTTTTGTTTGTTTGATGGATTGAGAGTAGCATACGCTAGGGGCATGGGTCTGAGTTGTTTTGAGTCGTTTGAAAGCGCGATGGCCCTATTTTACACTTAATTTGTTTGCCTGACTGGCTGGAATTGACTCTGAGGTGGCGCTACGTACCAACGAGAAGACTAAATGGCAGGGTAGACATTCGAGAAAGCGCTAGGGCAAGCAGGACCAGGCACGGACTTCTAGAGATTTGCTTATTGATTTTCTGATCAATGAAAAAAGGCCAGATTATGGTGCACGATGTACGATCAGCAGCAACCCGGGGTGCTAGCTACACCCTGCTGTGTGCTGGTTGACATTCGTTGTGATCCTCCATCCAGTACGATGTTTGTGAGAAAAATGGTCTACTGTTGCACATTCATCCTCAATTGACATTTCCAACTGGTTCCGGTTATGGCCTTGCGCAACTCTTTGAGCATGACGGGTAACTTGTGAATGCTTCCAGGCAAGACCAATGTTTATGTTTTTGAGTGCGTGGTTCCTATTTGGTTGCGCAATCTTTTTGTCCCCGAGGGCTCAGAGTGGGCGTGCTTCACCCCACGAGCACAACGGGCAACTTGAGGGCGCCTCCAGGGATGGCCATTTATGGTGCGGATTGGGGCTATAATATATGATGTGGTCTGGGAGAGCTATTGATGCGGTTCTGGGGGACACTAAACAGCCCACAGGCTATGCTTTGTGTACGATTAGGGCGATATGGGCGTGGGTACTCTGATGGTGGATGGTGGCGTTTAGGGGGCTGCGTCTAGGAGCTCCAAGGCCCTTGTGGCAGCGTGGACGACTATTTCTGGAGGAGGAAGGTTTCAGGGCTGTCTGCGTCAAGGAGCTCCGAGAAGCACCGTATTCGGTGTGGGCGCTTTGCTCGTGTCAGGCGAGGAGCAGGGTGTCTGCGTCAGGGAGTGGGGACCTTGCTAGTGACGGGCGAAACTGGCGAGTAGCAAGGTATCTGCGTCCATCAAGGTCATCGTATGGGCGTGAGTACTTTGCTGGTGACTGCACTGTGTATTGCCCCGGCTATATGCTGTCCGTTTGATCTCTGCTACTCATCCTCTTAGGCCCCATTGCCTCCACCGCCACTTCCATTGCCCACTGCTCCTTGTTGGCTCGTTGGCTCTGTGATTTCGAAGGCCATTGCTGCATGCTGCCCGTTTGTTTCTCTGGGCTGCTGCTGGCTCTTGGCACTGCCATCACCGCCGTCGTCGATGCCGCCGTCGCGGACCTCTGCCTCAACAAACTGCTCCCTCTCACCCTGCAATTTGAAAAGCCCTGGCTGCATGCTATAAGTTTTCTTTTTCGCCTAGCTGGTCACGCCCGTGCTGCTCTTGTTGCTGCCATCGCCAGCCTCGACTTCGACCTCACCGCCACAGACTTGACAGCCTGCTCCCTCTCACCGTGCCATCTCAAAAGCCCTGGCTGCATGCTGTCGGTTTGTTTTGCCAGCCCTGCTGCCGGCTCGCGCCACTATCCCTGCCTCCCCGCCCAAGACCCCGACCCCTACCCCTCACCCGATAACAAACTGATCCCTTTTGACCCCTGTTTTGAACTTGCCTGGGCTGCATGCTGACCCTTGATTTTTTGGTTTTGGGTATCTTGCCATTTTGACGGCAATCCAGGCCTCCTTGCCTGGAAAGTTTCTCTCTAATGCGTGTATTAGATACCTATGCTCCATAGTGTGTGACTTCTTTCAAATTTGAGCGACCCATTTTTCAGCTGTTGTCGTCCTTCATGGTCTTGTGAAGGGCTCTCAAGCTACCCCAAGGCGACGCTCAAGGAGACTTTAGGCTGGCTTTTTGCCATCAATTACATTAAAAATTTCTAAAGCTAATCATTAAGTCAAAGTCTCATAAATGGCTTGGACGCGGGCCTTTGTGGTGTCCTTGTCGTAGCGCCAATAAATAGGGGCCAGGTAAAAGCGAATGTCGACCCTGAGCACGAGCCACGCGCTCATAAGCAAAAATGGGATAAACCCGAAAAACTCCCAAAGTGGGAGCGGCCCCTGAGGGTACCATCCATAGCTGTAGCGCAGCGGCTCGAGCGAAGTCACAAACTGAGTGACTCCAGCCGGGGTACTGCGATTAAAAGTAGCCAAAAACCGACATATTGGGGCACTCAGTAATACCCCCGAAGATATTAGAATGATGTAGTGCGTCCACAACACGCGCGGTGCTCCTGGAAGCATACTGCGACTTAGGCACACGCTGCGACCGTCTCCCGGTAGCTCCAGAGTGGGAATAACGCGCCAAACAGTAGGGTTTTGACTAGCGTTGATGGTTCTGTGCACCGGTTTGGGAAAGTATAAAGGACTGCAGTCGGCGATCCAGTCTGCTTGGTACACGGGCACCTCATACTTTTTCGTTTGATCACCCAAGTACCCATACAATCCATAAGCGGCAATATAGACAAATGGGAATGGCGCAATGGTAAACAGGATCTCGAGGCCTGCTCCAACCCGCACGGCGGTGTTGACTGCTATCATGGCGCCATGGCTTAGGACGTAGTGAAACGGCAGCATTTGGCCAGTAAGCGTGCACATGAAGGATACCACACCAGCCACATAGGCAATGGCAAACAAGACGCGGTACGCAAACACTTTGGGCCGCTTCCAGTCGCACACGCGCTGGGCAAAAATCAGGTTGCAATAAGTGATGAGGTACTGCGGGAACTGGGTGAACACGATCGATGTGAGGCCCAGGCTAATATTGCTGAGATCGTGCGTCCACAGAAGGCGGCAGAGGTACCCAACAAACTGGAACCCGCAGTAGGTTCCCATGAGCAGCATAGGCCAAAAGAAATGGCCATTGCGATAATTAATACAGAAAACCAGCGCCATGAGAATAAAAAGTAGCAAAAAAAGGGCCATTAGGAAGCCGTCGGCCATGAACTCTGCGGCATGCCAATAGGGGTACCCTCCGAGGATTCCGGGGAGTTGTGCTCCTAAAAGTCGAATTTGATCATCGGTGAGCATCTCTGGGTGGTAATCTTTGAGGTAGTTGAGGGTGGTCAAGACGCCTGATCCGGGTGCAGGCGTTCCATAGTACCCATTGGCCTCGGCTGCAATAGGCAGCCATTGGGCGAGCAGGTTGGTGATGTTGATGGCGTGCGGTGGAGGCGTAAGCATTTCATTATTTTTGTTGCAAGGTAGCAGAGATGGAGAGATAGGTTGATCCTATTTGGGAGTTTAGGACGAGGCGCCGCCTGCGCCACTGGGAGTCGCCACTGGGGCCATTGGACCCACACTGCCGCCAAGCCTCGCGAGCAAGCAGCAAATTACTAAATTGGGATAAAGGGCCCGAAAAGGGTCTCGCTTAAAAAGCAAATAGGCTTTTCTTAGCAAGCGAAAAAAAAAAGAGACTCACGAGATTGCCACGCGCGCCACAGGCCGCCACCGACTCTAGCCACAGCCGCCACGCAAATCTTTCATTAACCATGAGCACTAGCCCCGACAAGAATATCGAGATCTGGAAGGTGCGCAAGCTGATCAAGAACCTCGAAGCCGCCCGCGGTAACGGTACCTCGATGATCTCGCTGATCATGCCTCCCCGCTCGCAAGTCTCGCTCACAAACAAAATGTTGACCGACGAGATGGGTACTGCCACAAACATCAAGTCGCGCGTGAATCGCCTTAGTGTGTTGTCGGCAATCACCTCGACTCAGCAGCGTCTCAAGACTGATACTCGCATGCCCCCCAACGGCCGTGTCATTTACTGCGGTGAAGCCATCAACGCCGACGGCAAAATGAAAAAAGTTACGATTGACTTTGAGCCGTTCAAGCCGATCAACACTTCGCTTTACATGTGCGACTCGCGCTTCCACACTGAGGCTCTGAGCGAGCTGCTCGAGTCGGACGACAAGTTTGGCTTTATTATCATGGACGGTAATGGAGCGCTGTTTGGTAACCTTAGCGGCAACACCCGCGAGGTTATCCACAAGTTTAGCGTCGAGCTTCCCAAGAAGCACGGCCGTGGTGGTCAGTCTGCGGTGCGTTTCGCCCGTTTGCGTGAGGAAAAGCGTCACAACTATGTGCGCAAGGTTGCCGAGACCGCCGTGCAGTGCTTCATCACTGACAACAAAATTAACGTGATTGGCCTCGTGCTGGCCGGTTCGGCCGGGTTCAAGAACGAGCTCAGCACCTCCGACCTGTTTGACCCGCGCCTTGCCTCCAAGGTGCTCAAAATTGTCGATGTGTCGTACGGCGGTGAAAATGGCTTCAACCAGGCCATTGAGCTGTCGAGTGAGACCCTCGGCAATGTCAAATTTGTCCAAGAAAAGAAGCTTATTGCTACCTACTTTGAAGAGATCGCCAAGGACTCGGGCCTTGTGTGCTACGGCTGGGACGATGTGTCCAAGGCTCTCGAGCTCGGTGCTGCCGAGACTCTGATTGTTTACGAAAACCTGGAGCTTATCCGCTACACTCTGCGCGACTCTGCCGGCGAGGAGACCCACAAGGTTGTGCGCAAGGACGCATCCAACGAGGACTTTTTGATTGATTCCGACGGCAGCGAGCTCGAAATCATTGACGAGATTACTCTGGTTGAGTGGCTCGCCGAGAACTATGCCTCCTTTGGTACCACGCTCGAGTTTGTTACCGACCGTTCCACCGAGGGTGCCCAGTTTGTGCAGGGCTTTGGTGGTATCGGCGCTTTGCTGCGTTACAAGGTCAACTTTGAGCAGCTGGTCGAAGATTCCGAGGATGAGTATTATGATAGTGATTAGAGTATGTATGATGCAATGAGATGCGTTCACCTCTGGATGGTTATGTTTGGCTGTCCCGGCAACAATGGTCCTAATCCTTGTCGGTATTTTGGCAAATAGATCCTGAAACATCATGTGTCAGTTTATTATATAAAGCAACACAAAAGGTCTCGGAGAATGAACTGGTTCACAGGTGTTTCACCGGCACTGAGATGAAAGACCCGTTTTGAGACAACATCGAGCATCTCAAAAGCTTCAGCAATCCCTTGTAGCAGATATTGATCGATTCTAGATAGTCATGCGACCACTAGCTCTAGCTATATTTGGACCAGTCTCATCTTGCTCTCCAAGCTGCCCGACTACCAACCACCCCAGTGCAATTAACTAGCATTTTCTACATCTAACCCAGCCCCTAAGCACACCCCACGCACCCCAAACACTGGGTCTGAGGGCTCAAATCTGCGACAAATGCACAGCTACTCGCCCTTCAGATGAGATACGCATCATGCAGACACACGTCATGTCAATGTACCCCACTGCAGCGCACTGCACTGCACGATCCTCATTATCCTCAATATCGTGTTTCTTATTGGTCAACGGCCGTTCCCTGCGGGTCCCACCCTATCGGTCCCACCTTGGCGGTTATACCCCTGGGGTACCTGAACGTGCCTGCAGTACCGGCCGGGTACCCGTCAAGTACCCGGAGGTACCCGGGGGGTCATGCGCAGAACCGTGCAAAACGCGTATCAATGCGTGGCAAGGACAATCCAGGACGATCACTACCTGTAATATTGACAATTGTAGCTAGATGCCCCTGAATTTCGTGGTGTTTTATCCCGAGCAATCTTGACGAACCCAATTAGTGACTCAAACGGGGTTTAGTTTTAGCCGGAACCTAAGCTTTTCTACTCACGATTGCTCTAGGTAAACTTATATTCAAATAGTCTTAAATATACTATCCAAGACCAAGAAAAAATTTGGGCCAAATTAGGGGGAACCCTGATGGTCATGCACCGAGGTGCATATCCATACTTAAACCGCTCGAGGGAACCCAGTATCTAAGAAACCCCGATCAAATGAGTAGTTGGTCAACATCCTGGGATCCAAGCCTAATCACTATTGCAGACGAGAGTATTCCTGATGATTGGAAAGTTTGCGTTTTGCAAGGCGCCATCGACGGCGACAAAGACTCGAGCGGCTCGATTGCCGGCCGTATCGTGGCCGTTTTTGTTGTTTTTATCACATCTCTTTTCGCTATTTCTTTCCCTAATGCCGCGCGCCGTATCAAGTGGCTGCGCATCCCCGAGATGGTGTACCTGATCGCCAAGAACTTTGGTACCGGCGTGATCATCACCACTGCATTCATCCACCTTATGGACCCCGCATACACTAGCATTGGTAGCAACTCGTGCGTCGGTGGAATTGGTCACTGGGCCGATTATTCGTGGTGCCCCGCCCTGATGCTGGCTGCTGCGGTCGGCACCTTTTTGGTCGATGTTTACTGTGGCTTTTTCGCCCAGCGTTGGTACGGCGCTACGCACTCGCATACTCACGACGAAATCGCGGCCCACATTGCCCAGAGCGAGCAGCCGCCTATCTTGGAGAGCGATGGTAGCGACTACAAAAAGAACATGCACGAGTACGCTAGCGACGTCAACAGCGAGATGACGACGCGTGAGTTCCACTCGCAATTCTCGGGGTTTATGGTACTCGAGTTTGGCATCATTTTGCACAGCGTATTTATTGGTCTTGCGCTCGGCTCAACCAACGAGTGGGTGACGCTATTTATTGTGATTATCTTTCACCAAATGTTTGAAGGACTTGGCGTTGGTGTGCGCATGTCCCAGATCCAGTTCCCCCAGGGCAAGGGATGGTGGCCGTGGGCTCTTTGTGTTGCCTATGCCCTGACCACCCCCATCAGTATTGGTATTGGTATTGGTGTGCGCAGCTCGTACAGTGAGGATGGACTCAAGCAGATGCGCGTCCAAGGTATTTGTGATGCCCTTAGTGCTGGCGTGCTGCTCTACACCGGCTTTGTGGAGCTTGTTGCCCGCGACTGGATCTTTAATCCCCAGCGCACAAAGAGCCTCACCAACCTGAATGTCCAGCTGTTTTGCTTTTTGTTGGGCGCTGGTGTGATGGCGCTTTTGGGCAAATGGGCATAAATTAATTGCATAGATAGACTGATTTACTTTTGAGAGTGTGAGAGGGCGACGGTGTGAGGGTGGCGATGTCTGTTTGCGGGCGGCGGGCGGCGCGGCGGCTAGCTTGACCTAGCTTAATGTAGCATAGGCTAGCCCAATCAATCGTAAACTGTGGCGAAAAATTACCAAAAGCAACCGTACCACAAGCGCTCCGCCTGCAGAGTACCTGCATAACTTGGCCGAGATTCCCCAATCCCAGCGGCCCCAGCGGGTTGAACCTACGTGTTCATTTGATTGATTCTATATGAATACAAACGCCTAGATCTCCTCCCCCTCTACGGTCCCGCTGCACCTCACCTAAACCGGTCCCAGCCCCCAGCAACCTGTCATCATGTCTAGACGGCTTCTCAAGGATATCCAGGCAATCAAAGCCGATGTGGACAAGTGGGGCTTTACATGCACACCCGATGAGAGCGATATCACCAAGCTGACGTGCACGCTGCCTGGTGTGGGCGGTACCCCCTACGAAGGTGGTGTATTCACGGTCAAGATGGATGTGCCCAATGAGTACCCGCTCAAGCAACCCAAGGCCCACTTTGAAACTCCTGTTTATCACCCCAACATTTCGTCGCAAACTGGTGCCATTTGCATCGATATTCTCGGCAAAGACTGGACCCCGGCCTACAGCATTGAAAAGATCCTTGTTTCCCTTCAGGGGCTGCTGGAAAGCCCCAACCCTGACGACCCTCAAGATGCCCAGGTCGCCAATGTTTATCGCACTGATTATAAGCAGTTTGAGCAGACCGCGCGCGAGTGGACCCGCAAGCACGCTCAGGCGCCCAAAGCACAAGTGGACCCGGCCACAGTGGCCAAATTTGTTGGCATGGGCTTTAGCGAGGAGCAGGTTGTTGCTGCGTGCGGCGCGCTCGGCATCCAGTCGGTGCAGTCCGAGGACGAGCAGAACCGCGTTCTTGAGCAGCTGCTGAATTGATAGCTAATAAATATATCGCGCTAGGGCTAGGCTAGATTAGAGCAGAGTGCTCAGTTCAAAAACGGATGGCGCTCGAGCTCCATCGCCGTGGGCCGCGCCTCGGGGTTTGTTTCAAGCGTCCTGTTCAAAAAGTCCTCCGCTTTGGACGAAATATCCTCCGGCAACTGCGGCTTGACCATATTCCCCAGCTTGAAAATAGCCTGGATCTGGGTCAGGCGCGGGAACGGGTGGTTTCCGGTCAATAGCTCAATAACAAGGCACCCCAAACTCCAGATATCACTCTTCATAGTGGGCGGCATCTGCTTGACCACCTCTGGAGCCATCCAGAATGAAGAGCCTTGCATGCTCTGGCGGTTATTTTGCAGCAGTTGCTGAGTCTCCACCTTTTTTGAGAGTCCGAAATCGCTGATTTTGCACTGACCTTTGTCGTCCACGAGGATGTTGGCACCCTTGATATCGCGGTGAATTACCTGGCGCTCGTGCAAGTAAACAAGCCCAGAAACAATATGCTTGATATACTGGCAAACAAGCGTCTCGTCAAACGCTCCCACCTGGTTCAACATCGAGGCAAGACTACCGCCCGGCACATACTCCAAAAAGATGTTAAGGGTCGAGCCTTCCTGCTTGAACCCGCGGTACTGCACGATATTTTTGTGGTCAAAGTTGCGCATCATGTGCACTTCGTGCTTGAGCGCGTCTGCCATCTTTTTCTTGCGGGCCTCGTCTACCTCGCCTTTGGGCAACTCCACCTGTTTGACAGCCATCAGCTCACCGGTAAACCCATTAACCGCCATGTAAACAGTGCCAAAGCTACCCGAACCAATGCACGATCCCCGCATCCACTTGGACGGCGTGGCTTCCTCGGCCTTGAACTGGTCAAGCAACTGCTTGGCCTCGGCCTGCGCCGTGGCCGTACTCTGGCGCCGCATGTTGGGGGCACTCTCGCCAATAATGTTGCTCATGCGGCGCACGTCCAGCGCCTGCGGATCGTACACACTCAAGCGCCGGGTCAACATGACGCTGTTGCGCATTGTTTGCTCGAGCTCGCCGCTCGGGACGTTGGGGAAGAACTCCTTGAGGTTGCGGCTAATGTGGCGGCTTGAGGGACGGTGCAGCGACCGTTGCCGAGGCGCAATTAGAGGCGTGGCCGCCTCCAGCTGGTGGATCCTGAGGAGGCCCTTGTTTGAGTGTTCATAGGCCAAATTAAGGATTTCTGCTTCAGAGAGCTGGCGGTCACCGCGTGAAATAGCCCACGTCTCGGCCGCAGCCCGGTCAATCGAGGGGAACACTTCGCGAAGCACGAGATGTTTGGCGTCTGTAGCGTTGCGCAGCGCGCCAATCGCCACTGTACGCGACTGTCCGTCAGGATAAACAAAGCTGAGCTCATTGAGAGTGCCGCTCAACGAGCCTGCACTCGCCAAGGGTTCCTCGAATCGCGACACGCTCGCGCTAGGTGGCGCGCTCCAGTTGTCGCGGTACCGTAGCTCCTTGACAGCCATTTGGATCTTGATGCGGTCGCCAACCTTGTTTACAAGAGTTTTAAGCGAGCTGCGCTCCAGCAGCAGCAAAACTTGGCCATCAATGTCATTCTCCAGAAACTTGGTTTGGTACTCTTGCAAACCAAGCGATTTGAGCCATTCGGCCACATCCTGAGTATCCCACTTGTCCACTGGCGTTTTGTTGAGAAAACTGGCCTCAAATGGGCTGCCAGGCTCGAGCGGTAACATGCTCATCGATTCGAGGGTTTAGTCACGCCGCGTAGGTGGGTCTCGGTTTTAAGTCCGAGACGAGAACAAGGTTAAATTATATTATTTTTTGGGGTTCAGAAGTGAGCTCAGCGGACCATCTAGTGAAAGTTAAGACTTTGCTTCCTTTTTGAAAAGAAAATTAACGATTGTGTAAAATAAGGTTTGCAGAAATCGCTGTGTCTTTGTGCGCTGTTGACCTCACGCCATTGCCGCGCATTGGCTACGGCTTGGCAGGGCCGGTCGAAACTTTATTTTTTTTTCTCGGCCCATTGCTGTGTTCCGCGGCCCGGCTAGATCTCGCTGCATATCGCTTTTTCACGTGGATGCCTGCCACTAATTAAACTTGAAACAATCGTGAAACAAAGTGGTGCCGTAGGCAATTATTCATGCATGGGTTAGGGTCGATCTCATGGGCGATGAAACAAATCCAATACACGACTAGATTTCCAGGCAAAAACTGGGCGTTTTCAAAGTCAATAAATAAAACCGCCGTATATTTCTGGACGAAATTGCTAGAATTTGGCCTTGAACTGGCCCTGTCTGGTCGTCGACCCCACCCTACCAATGTGGGATCAACTGCATCTTTCTATTACCTTTTTGACCAACCACTTTGACCATGCTCGAACCGGAAATCAAGGTCGACATTTTCGAGGATACACACCATCCACAGTACGCTGTGGCCATTAATCCCCGACATATGGTCGCAAATGCAATCCAAAGAGCCGAACTGGTAGACCTGGCCCAGCAGACATGCGGCGACATTTTGCCGCTCATTATTGCTCTTGAGAAGGCTAGCTCGGGTTATTCCCAAGGGTTGGCGCAGGGCCACGGCCCAAGAGGCATTTTGACGGTGGCTCAGTGCAGATTGATTTATCAACGCATCTGGGCACGGCCCGACCTCGAGCGGTACCAAAACTCGGTACTAGTTGGACTGATTATGGTCCGTCTAAACTATTTTGACATTGGTTTGCTTGCCCAAGAGTTTAGGTGTGACGCTACGTCGCTTGCACGCTTGTTTCCTCATGTCGAGACACTGATTGATACAATGGGCGAAAGCAGACCCGAATTTAGCGCTTATTCGTATGTCGAAATTGTGTGTACGTACATGTACCACGATTCAGCGGTGCTAAGGGATGCTCACCAGTTTAGCGCCAGTATTGAGACCACTGCGCAGCTGATCCCCGTTGGCCAGCTCAGTCCGCAATCTATTGCAGCTGTAGCGGTATTTTTGAGTGCACTCAAGCACCGCTGTAACCGCAGCATTTCCTTGTACACTGAGGTGGGCGAATCAACACCTCTACAATTTGAAGGGCTGTGCGATTGGGTGTGGTGCACCAAGGCGACGCTGGGTACGGAGGACCACGAGTGGTTTGGCGCCAACCGCAAAGAGCTTTGGTACCAAAACGTCGAACGGAATGTGGCAGCTACTGTGCAGCTTTGCGAAAAAAGCAGCAAGCGGCCTGACCTAGCACCCCAAGTGCGCGCCGCGGCGTACCGGCTTCCCAAGACATTTTACCAGCGCGGGCTTGCACTGTGCTCAGCTGCTTGCGTCTTGGCGGTGACTGGTGAGCCGTCCCTTGACGAGCGGGTCCTCAGCGAGAACTTGTGGTTGTCGAAATGGACCGAGCCCCAGCTCCAAAACTACCGGCGTCTAATTGAGTCGTATCTACGGGACTCACCATGAATAAATATACATTGTAGCCAAGCCGCTAGGCCCACTAAAAATCCTCTGAGCTATTCGCTCTGCGACCTGGGGGCTCTCGAGGTATATTGAAGCCAAAGTATTTGGCACGAGTTGGGCCGCCAGTTGTGGGGTTACGAGGGCTGGAGAGGTGGCCAGCAACATTTGCTCGAGGTTGTGTTTGGCTACAAATTGCTGGAGCAGCTCAGGGGACACGTGCGCGTTCTGGGTGCCCAAATTATCATTTAGGAAAATGTCCAATAGCGGCGGCCCTATTTGTCGTAGGTTGTCGAAATAGTCGCGACGGTTTGTTCTAGTTTGGAGTTCGGGGCACAAGAGCTCCAAACATTCATAGTCACCTAGCGTTAACGGGGAAAACACCTGGCGAAACGCCGAGATGGCCGGCCGTACCGCCGGCAGCCGTTTGAGGATCCGCATGGGTGAAGGGTAGTCAGCTTGGCCAGACAACAACACATGTCGTTTTTGTCGAATTTCCGGTTCCGCAGCAAGAAAAAGCAAGGTTTGTACTCTGCGAGCCAGAATTCCAGCCAAAGCTCGCTTGCTCGCAGTACCAACAGCGCCAGCGGCGCCTCTGGGATGAGTGCGGCCCCCGCTCTCGCGGCAGGCGCATCTTCAGCAATGCCCGCCACTCCAGCGGCCAAACGGCCGCCGCCTTTATTTATGAACCCCACCTATGTGCGCAATTCCCTCACCAAAGGATCATTCCAAACGATTGTCGAGGTGCCCAAGTACGTTGACCGCGATGAGTGGTTGGCGCTGAATTTGTTTGAATTCCACGAGTACTTGCTGCATTTTTACAACATGTTGGGCGAACAAATTGCGGCAGATACCCAATGCATGAACGGTGGCGTTGGTTATGACTATTTATGGATTGATGCAAACAAGCAGGCAGTCAAGCTCGTGCCCCGCACGTACATTGATTACACGTTGAGTTGGCTTGCGACAAAGTTTGACGATCAAAGTTTGTTCCCAACAAAGCAAGGGGTACCTTTCCCTCCCTATTTCCAAGCCCAGGCGCGCCAGATTTATGTGCAACTGTTTAGGATATTTGCCTACATTTATCACAACCATTTTGAAGCGCTGGTGCATTTGAGTGTGGAGGCGCATTGGAACAGTTTCTTTTGCCACTTTATTTCGATCGGCAAGACGTTCCAGCTGATTGATCGCCAAGAAGCTCAGCCGCTGATGGGGTTGATCCAGTTGTTTGAGAGCCAGGGGAAGGTCGCGTAGGGCGGCGTAGCACTCAATTTTCCCAGGGGCACCCCAGGGGTCAAGGTTTGGGGGCTACCCAGGGCCAAGGGGGCCCCCAAGTCACATGAGAGTACCTCGGCCCCGGGCCCCCTTGGCACCACCCCTTGGCGCATACCCCTAAAAAGATTCCTCATCCCCACCTCCATAATGTATAACGAATAGCCATTAATTAAACTCTCAAACCCCAACCCCATTACACTTATTTTGGGACTTCACCTCTAACCCAGCGGCGCTGACTGAGTTGCTTGTTTACATGAGATATCCTCTGGCCGATACGCCAACGCCGCATATTCTCAGAAAGTACACCTATCGAGACCGCGGCGTGGAGCATAATTTTGAAGAGAGTGCTGCGCCCGAGCTGGCGGCGCGCGTGGCCAAGCGCCCGGCTCCCCCCAACGAGATTGATCAGCTTGAACCCAAACGCAGCGCTCCAGAACCGCTCAGCCCGAGCTCGCCCACCCCTGAGCCGCCTACGGTGGACCGTATCGCGAGTTTGCTCGATGCGTTTGAGCAGTTGCCACCTGATACCCACCGGTACGTGCTCTACAATATGTGCCGCTCATGTGACCGGCGCACGCTCTCCACGCTCGTGAGTTTGGTGACAAGCGCCCTGAGGCATGATGTGCTAGGCAGCCTTCCCCCCGAGTTGGCCGAGCTAGTACTGCAACACCTGGACTTTCAGTCGCTGTGCGCTGTGTCCCAAGTGTGCAAGCGCTGGTATCGCTTGGTCGAAAGCAGCGAGCAGGTGTGGAAAGATGCCCTCGTAAAAGATGAGCTCAATTATACTGCAAGTGACCTCAGACGGGCCAAGGACGAGGGTTGGGGTTACAGTGGGTGGACGCGCGAGCCGGGCTCGCATGACGCGAGCAGCGCGCAAGGTACCCGCGACTCCCGCATACAAGAGCTGGACGACGCAGAAGAGCAAATGGAGGATGAGTATCGTGACGTCAAAGTCAAGTTTGAGGCCCTGGTGGCCCCTTTGATGGGTAATGCGAGTGAAGCGAGCAGCGAGCACGCCGAGAGCGATGTGCCCGCGTCCCCCAGCGCGCAGAGCGCTCCTCCCCTGAATGCGCTGGCGCAACCGGTCAATGTCTACAAAGCAATCTACCGCCGCAAGCTGCTCATTATGCGCAACTGGATGGCCGAGAAATCGCCGCCTGGGCGCACCCCCGGCCGCTTCAGCATCAATTTTGATGCTACAGATGTCATTACGTGCCTCGAGTTTGATGAGGATATTGTTATTGCCGGCAGTGATAAGAATTACATCAACATTTACGATACCCGCAGCGGCAGATGTTTGCACCACTTTGACGACCACGAGGGCGGCGTATGGGCGCTCAAGTACATTGCTCCAGACACTATTGTCTCTGGGAGCACTGATCGCGCCGTGCGCGTGTGGAGTATCTCGCAAGGCCGCTGCACGCACGTTTTCCGCGGCCACAGCTCCACCGTGCGGTGCCTCGACATTGTGCAGCCGGTGCGCTATGTGGACCAGTACGATCGCGCTTATATGGTGCCCGAGTACCCGATAATCGTTACTGGTTCGCGCGACACCACGCTGCGCATGTGGCGCCTGCCGGGCCCCGAAGACCCCGACTATGTGTGCGCCAACCCCGAGGATACTGGTCCATACTTTATCAAAACGCTGCATGGCCATTCAGGCAGCGTGCGGGCCATTGACGGCTATGAAAACACGGTTGTTTCGGGCTCGTACGATAACACGGTGCGGGTGTGGCGCATCTCTACGGGAAAGTGTCGATGGGAGCTTACCGGCCACCAGCAAAAGGTTTACGCTGCAGTGATTGACCGTAAACGCAACCGGTGCATTTCGGCCTCCATGGACTGGCACGTCAAGGTGTGGTGTATCGAGACCGGCACGCTGCTGCACAACCTCGAGGGCCACACGAGCTTGGTGGGGCTGCTCGATCTCAACCGCACCACGCTCGTGAGCGCTGCGGCCGACCGCTCGCTGCGCGTCTGGGACCCCCAGTCGGGCACGCTGCTACACACGCTGCAAAACCACGAGACCCCCATTACGTGCTTCCAGCACGACGAGGTGCGCGTCGTGAGCGGCAGCGACCGCGCGCTCAAAGTGTGGGATATCCGCACCGGCAAGCTTGTGGGTGACTTGTTTGAGGATTTGGACTTGGAGAATATCTGGCAGGTGCGGTTCGATTCGCGGCGGTGTGTAGCTGCTGTCAAACGCGGCCAGCTTTCGTACCTCGAGATTCTTGATTTTGATTACGATCCCGATAGTTTGAGGCCGGGCGAGGCTGTGGGAGATTGGGGAGAGAGGCAGGCCCAGGTGGGGCAAGCCCAGGGGGGGCAGGCTGCCGAGGGGGCTCTGGGGGACCAGGCCCAGGAGCGCCTCAGCGAGCGCCCCCAAAGCACCCGCCCCTCCCCATTTGGCAACGCACGTCCCACAGGGGGGCAGGGTGCCCAGGAGCGCCAGCGCCCCCGCTTCTCCCCTTTTGACAACTCACGTCCCGTCGCGACCAACCGCCTCGCACAATTTGATGCCCACCCCGATATCGCCATGGTGCACGAGCTGGAAAACATGCACCAAGAGGCCGAGCGCCAGTAGCGCCTTGCTCCTCGCTAATATAATTTATTTAACAACCTAAAAACTAGCCTCCCCCAGGTGCTGGCTAAGCTCGTAAAACCAGGCCACCGTTGCCAAGTGCGCCCGCAAACGTATCCTCTCATTCACCGTGTGATAATTGAGCATATCGCGCTGGTCCACCGGAGAGTACCGATAAATGTGGCTGCTCAAGTTCCAATAGTGGCGGGTATCTGTGTTTCCCGTCATCATTGAGGGTGCAATCCGTAGGGGGAGGTCGGAGGGCACAAGGTCCTCAAACACGCGGCGCATGACCCCTGCAAGCAAGTTCCATTGAGGGCCTGTCCAGGGTGAAATGGGCGCGGGTTCGAGGTAGGCCCCGGTAGAGATTGTGATGTTTCCAAGTGCGCCATGGGTGAGGGGGTGTGCGTGGCCCTTGCCCTGAGGGTGCTCCCACAGACCCACATCGTACTCGTCTGCAATCTTCAAGGCCACAGCGCGCACGTGCTCAAGCACGCTCTCCACATTCTCATCGAGAGAAACACGGTAATTAACACTCGCGCGCACGAGTTCAGGCAAAGCATTTACCTTGACACCGCCGCTCACCAAATCCACCGCCTGTGAAGTGCGAATCATGTACTGGGTGGCACCGCCTTTGGCGCTAATGTACTCGGTCAATTCCAAGAGGTTTTGGGTGGTGTCCAGCTCCAAAAAGCGCGAACGTTGCCCTTCAGAGAAGTCCGGGGAGTGCTCGGCAATACACTGAAACAATCCGACCGCGGGGTGTGCCCGCCAGTCCTTGATGCTGGGCTCAAATGGGTGGTCCTCAAGCTCGGCAATAAGCGCTGCGGCAATGCCAATACCGGTGTGTTTGGGCGGAAGTGAAGAATGACCGCCGGGAGTATCAACTTCAAAGTGAACATCGACGTACCCACGCTCGGTCACGAGGGGGCACGCCAGCCGCAGGCCGTCGCTCTCGAGGTTTCCAAACCCTTCATCAACAATAATTTCAAGGCTATTAGCTCCGTAGCGCTTCTCAATGGCAGCAGCAAGGTGCCCGGCGCCCCTAAACCCCGAGATTTCCTCGTCAAATCCGTACGCAACCAACAACGTGCGCTGGGGCTTCCATCCTTGCTGCAATAGGGCCTCCACTGCCTCTAAAATTCCAACAACAGTGTTTTTCGTGTCTGCAGCACCGCGGCCGTGCACCCATTCACCGTCAAAATAGCCGCCAAACGGGTCATATTCCCACTGGTCGCGGGTCTCGGCATTGACGGGAACAACATCCATATGCGACATATAGAGAGCAGGTTTAAGGCTGTGATCAGATCCCTTGATTGTGTAGAGTAGCCCATAAGTATTAACGACCTCGGCATGCCTCGCAGCAAGCGGAAACTCGCTCCTCAGGTACTGATGGAGCTCGGCCAGCGGCTGCATGCGGGGCTCCTCGGCAGGGTCATCAGCCATACCGTCAAATGATTCGGTGGCAATACGCACTGCCCCGCCCAAAACCTCGGCGCTGTAGTCTGCATAGGCCGCCTCGAAAAAGTGGCTGCTGTTTCTAAAGTTGGGGCCCACGCTCAGCTTTTTGGGCTGCGCGCACACATCGCCACGTGGCAGCGGCTTTTTGTGCGTCCAATTGAATGCGGCAAGCAGCACAAACCCCACGCACAGCAGCGGAATCGTTATCAGGTACTGCCTGTGCATGGTGTGTAAGCGATTGATGGATGAGATCATGGGAGGTGCCCGAGGTATGCATGTGGATGGCGTGCGTGCGCGGGGGCAAGCATTGTGCTATTTCTACACCTCTATCCCCCCTGTTCACACTCATGCTCCCTATATAAATACTAGTTTGTCCAACTATAAGTGGCGCCATTCGCCGTCGAAACATAACTGCGCAGCGCAGGGTGTTGCACCAACCGCGAAACCCGCGCTTGCTCAACCTCGGGCGTTGCACTAGTCTTTTTACTGCGCCGTTTCAGCAGCCGGTCGAGCGTATCTTGTTTTTCGCGCTCAAGCCGCTTCTCGCTCTGATTGCGGCGCTTGAGGACCTGCTCCTCACGCTTTTGGCGTTCTTCCTCGACACTCAAGACTTTGCGTCGCCTGCGAGGCTCCACAAGCTCTGTAGGAGGAGGTGCAGGGCCTCGACGGTGCATGCGCGGCGACGAGTATGTGGACTCGTCAAACTCGTCCTCGATTTCTTCGGGCTCTTCTTCGTCCTCGATTTCCTCGGGCTCTTCGTCCTCGGGCTCGTCGTCTTCAAGCTCCTCGTCCTCGAGCTCCTCTTCCTCCTCGAGCTCTTCCTCCTCCTCGAGCTCGTCCTCAAGCTCATCCTCGAGCTCTTCAGGGAGTTCTTCATCGCTCATTGATGCATCAGAGGCTGCTTCGCTCGATTCATCGTCGCTAATGGCGCGCTTTTTGTTGGCAGTAGCGAACTTGCCCATCCGTCACTAATCAGAGAAATGTCGAGGGCGCTGAAGCGGACGGTGCCATATTATACAAAAAATTCCTGGACGTTGGATGCAACAGACGCCACTCTAAAAACCAGCAGGGCTATTCCCCAAGCTCCAAAGGTCGCGCCAAAGCCCCAACTCAATGCTCCAAAAAATTGGCGCAAGCTGGACCTGCCCGAATGGAAAAAGGGGATGTTTGCGCTGCGTGAAAAATTTCCCGAGGGATGGACGCCAGTTAAAAAGTTGAGCCGTGCGGAAATGCTTCACATCCGGCAGACCAAAAAGCTGTACCCAAACATCAATATTGATGAACTGGCTCGCGAGTTCCAAATTAGTTCAGAGGCGGCTCGGCGGATCCTGCGGTCGAATTATAGGAATGCAGAGGACAGGGAGCTCGAGGGCGAGGAGTAGTGCGGGGAGCTGCACTCAATGCCACATTCTGCACCCGAGTGTCACACCTCACCCCATGGGAAACACACGCACCACAATTGCTACTGATTTGCTTGGTACAGCTATTAAATGGGGGTGTCGCAACGTTGGACGCAAGCTGCGCAATTCAAAGCGCATTCAAACCGCTCAGCGAGTGGCCAAGCTCACCTACGGCCAATTGGTTCAACGCAGGCACGAGCGGCTTGCGAGGACCGCAGGGAGGATACCTGGGACTACCCCTGGGGCGATTAAATATCGTTTGCGTCGTTACGTGGTATAATATTTATTTCCCACTAGTCAATTGCTCAGGGCTGGCCGCCCTCCCTTATCACTGACTCATGTTGGCTCAACCACTCAAAGTAGCACTCATTCAATTCAAAGGATCCGCAGACAAGGCCGCCAATCTGGTCAAGATGGGCACTAAGGTGCGCGAAGCCGCGTCCAATGGCGCCAAACTCGTGGTGCTGCCCGAATGCTGGAACTCGCCCTACGCCGTGAACAAGTTTGCTGAGTATGCCGAGCAGATTCCTGGAAAGACCACCGATTTTTTGAGCGAGCTGGCCAAAGAGACGGGTGTTTTCCTTGTGGGCGGCTCCATTCCTGAAGAAGATGCCGGCAAGATCTACAACACAAACACCAACTTTAACCCGCGTGGCGAGCTCATTGGCAAGCACCGCAAGGTGCACTTGTTTGATATTGATGTTCCTGGCAAAATTCGCTTCATGGAGAGCGATACCCTCAGTCCTGGAGCCAGTCCTACCCTGCTTGAGCTCGAGGGTTACGGCAAGATTGGAGTCTCGATTTGCTACGATATTCGGTTCCCTGAACTCAGTGCCATCACTGCACGCCACGGAGCGTTTGCCCTTGTGTACCCCGGTGCCTTCAACATGACCACTGGCCCCTTGCATTGGCAGCTGCTGGGCCGTGCTCGTGCTGTGGACAATCAAACATTCGTGTTGCTGTGCTCGCCTGCGCGCGATCTCGAGAGCAGCTACCACGCCTATGGCCACTCGCAGGTCATTGATCCCTGGGGCGAAGTGCTTGCAGAGGCCGACGAGAAGGAGCAGATTGTCTACGCTGAGCTCAAGCCCGAGCCGCTCAAGGACGTGCAGAGCTCGATCCCGGTGAACTCGCAGCGCCGGTTTGATATTTACCCCGATGTGAGCAAGTGAACGCAGTGCTCGTTCGTCCAGCTGCATGGCTGCTCGCCTAGCTCATAGCTACGACTAAATAGATAAAACGGCTCCTTTGAGAGCCCGGATCTCTTTCTTCAGAGACCCCATGGCATCCACGGGCCTAGGCCGGGCCGCATCGGCTACATCCAGCTCGCCAAACCGCTGGATTTGGCCGTACGAAAGTGCCCGTCCATAGCGCTCAGTACGGTCCAAACTCTTGATAATGTTGCGTTCAAGGTCCACAGCCTCTGCTTGAGTGTGCGACTGAAAGATCTGGCTAAACTGACGCCAGTTTTGTTGCTCCTCGGCTACGACCGTAGACCTAGTAAATGTCATGGTTTGAGTGTGGCTATCGACATACTTTTTGGCTCTGATGCGAGGAGCGCTCGATACCACCTTTGCCAGCTTAAAATTGAGGTCCATGAGCTTGTCCTGGGCGTCCCGCGCATAGGCCGAGCGGTCATGCGACAACTGCTCAAAAAGCGGCGTCACGACAAATTTGGAGACAAGGGCGACTAGAGCAGACACCCCTCCAAATGCGTAAATGATTGCCAAGACATGCAGCGCCTTCAATGGCCCTGGGATCCCTTGTGCTTTGACTCGCTCCGAGTAGACCATGTAAGCGGGGGAGGGCGCTATGCGGGGTGAACGCGAATGTGGGACTGAGCCCAATGGGACTGGCCCATAACCTATGCTACTCTAGATAATAAATTACTCAAACCCATCAAACTCGGCGTCGCTAGCGGCCTCCTCAGCTTCATCCTCGCCCTCGCTGAACTCGTCACTGTCTTGATCGTACTTTCTCTTGAGACCCTTCATCTTTCTGGTCTGAAGCTTGCCGAGATCCTGCTTCTCCATGTGGATACGGCCGAGCTTGTCGCCCATATTGTCGCGGTCCACGTTCTTCTTGGTCTTGCCATCGAGCCTAGCAACCTTGAGCGCCTGCTTCTCCATGTCGGGGTTGGGGCTCTGGACGCGGCCAACTGCAAAGTCGATACGGGGGCCCATCTCCTCGAGCTCGACGCGAGGGGCCTTGGGGGTATTGCTCTTGTAGGTCTTGAGCAAATAAACCCGGAAATACAGCGCAGGCAGCACCTGGGCGCCACTATCGTCCTCCTTGATTTCGTCGGCACTCAGGCTAATCACGTACTGCAGACCAGCAGGATCGAGCAAATCAGTCTCCTCACCACGGTAAAAGTCAAGAAACAAGCTTTTAATGTGCTGGAAGGTCGGGTGAGTCTCGAAAACTCCACCGTTGAAGGCCATGAGCGGCTTCATACCAATCGAGACACCCACCTGGCGGAACTCGCTCATCAACTTGTAGCTAGTGGCACGCAGCTCGATCATATCATAGAGCTGGTAATTAAAGGTGCGCACAAACGTCAGGTTGTTGGGGCGCTTTTTGTTTGAGGTGCCGAGCACAAGCAGCGAGCAGTCATTTTTTTCACTGAAAAACTCGAGGCTGCTGGGGTCCTCAAACGGCAAGATATCGTTTTTCTTTGTGAACCGCTTGCACAGGGGCTTTTTGAGCGAGCTCAAATCAACAAAGAGGTCGTGGATGGCCTTGTTTGCATTGGAGCCGGGAACAAACAGAGCCTGTTTAGGGTTCTCGCGCAGGCGAGGCTGCTTTTTCTGCATCTCGCGCTTGGACCGAGCATTTTTCGCCTTTACAGTGCGGATCATGATGAAGTAATTTTTTGAAAGAGGACCTTCATATGTGATGGGGGCCTTGGTCATCGATCATGGCTGATTTCATTGGCAAGACAATCTCGCTCATTAGCAACAGCGACATGCGCTATGTTGGCGTTTTGACCAGTATCTCCTCGGAGGAGTCGACGGTTTCGCTCGCCCACGTCGTGAGCTACGGTACCGAAGGCAGAAGGGGCGGTACTAACGAGCAGCCCCCGGCCCCTCAAATGATCCCCGAGCTCAAGTTTAGCGGTGCAGATGTCAAAGACCTCAAGGTTATGCAGGATATGCCTCCTGTTCCTCAGTATTGGGGCCCCCAGCCGGGACAGTTTCCTCCCCAAGCTCAGGGCCAGGTGCCCCCTCAGCAGGCCCCTCAAGTGCCCCCTCAGGCCGCTCAGCAGCCCCGCCAGACTCAACAACCGAGACAATCGCAAAAGCCTGCACAGCCCTCGGCAGCAACCCCTGCTACGGCACCTGCAGCACCTGCTTCAGCACCTGCTTCAGCACCTGCTCCCAAGCAGCCCGCGCAGCCCAGACAACCCTTGCAGGTCCCTCAAGCGCAGCCCGCGGCGCAGTCTGCACCCGCCGCTACCGCTTCCGCACCCGGCCCCGCCACCCCCCTCGAGGAATTCGACTTTGCCTCGAGCGCCCAAAAGTTCCAAGAGCACCGCCAACAAGATTCACAAGAGCTCGAGCCCACCTACAACAAAAAGACCTCGTTCTTTGACACCCTTAGCTCGGGTACAGAGGGTCCTGATGGTCGGGCCCAGGAGCGTGGCCTCAATATGGAGACGTTTGGCCAGGCAGGCAACATTGGCGGCCGCGGTCGTGGTGGCCGCAGAGGGCGCGGGGGTCGCGGGCGTGGCGGCCGTGGGCGTGGCCGCGGCGGCACCCGCGATGGCCAGGGCTGGCAAAACGGTTTCTAGTTACTAGCTGTAATAAATAAATCGCCAAATACTAGGCGCAGCGTCTGCTGGGCATTGTTGCGCCAGTGAGTGCCGGTGCGTACGCCGGCAACTTTGGCAAGCTGAAACAATTCGCGGGCAAACGCCCAGCCAAAGCCCCACAAAAATGTGTTGAGGACTTGATCCCTAAACAAGATCCAAGTAGCGCCGAGCACGCCTGAAGATTCGACCGAGCGGCGCACAGACGCCTCGTAGCGCATATCCAGTTTGAGTTTGGACAGCGTCAGGCTGTTGATTTGGTTGTCCATGGAGGCGAGTGGAAAGGCAGGTGGATCTGGTGGCAAATTGTGGCGATCGATCGCCTCTCTGCTCGCTCGGGCTCGCCCCTTCTTGCGCTTTCATAATCTGCAAATTTAATGTGGCTGATTGTGGCAACACCCGCGCTGAAAATCCACTGGCCGAGCCCATTAATCATCATCATGGCTACCAAACAGGTTGCAAAGCTCGAGTGGAACAAGATCGTGTCCACGCTCGGCCTCACCGGCCAGACCAGCTCGTCTTTGCTGGCTTTCCGCAAGCGCAACGAGGACGCCAAGGTCAAGCTCGCCCGTCTCCAACAGGAGGAGACCAGCGTCGACTTTTCGCACTACCGCTCTGTCCTGAAGAACCAGGACATTGTTGCTGAGGTTGAGAAGGCCTTCAAGGGTTTCAAGCCCGTGGAGTACGACACCAGCGCTCAGCTCAAGACTATTGAGACCTTTGAGGCCAAGGCCCTCGAGAACGCCGAGGCCACCGAGGCCAAGGTTGCCGAGGAGGTTTCGAGCCTCGAGGCCACTCTCAAGAACATTCAGGGCGCCCGTGCTTTCGAGGACCTGGTTATTGAGGACATGACCAAGGCTGTTCCCGAGATTGATGAGAAGGTCACCGAGATGGTCAAGAAGGGCAAGTGGAACGTTCCCGGCTACGACGAGAAGTTCGGTTCGCTTGTTGCTATGTAGTTATGATAGATATTGTCTAGTATATGCCCGGCTATCGGGGCAGGTGATCCGCAGGGCAGACCACACCCAGAGCACCCCAGAGCACCCCCCTTTGTCATGTCCCTGCCGCTCGAACTCGTCGACAAGTCGATCGGGTCGCAAATATGGATCGTGATGCGCGATGAGCACGAATTTTCCGGCAAACTCGTCGGCTTTGACGACTATGTCAACATCGTCCTCGAACAAGTCACAGAATACGCTGCTGGAAAGCAGAAATCCCACAAACAAATTCTCATCCACGGTCGTAACGTTGCCATGATTATCCCGGGGGCTGTTGCGGGTCCGGCCGCCCCTCAGGTCGTTAAAGATAATGTCTAAATAGCTAGCTCCTCCACCGACATACCGCACGCGCACCTTTTCTGTCGCGTGCCGTTTGCCTGGCGTTCACCAACCACCCACGCGTGCTGGTGGCGATCAAATGACTTGCCGGTGATTGCCTGTGCGCGGGTACGCTTGCGCATCTCCTTGAGCTTGCGGTCAAACTTGATTTTCTTGCGCTCGACCTTGTTTGTCTCACGTCGCTCGTACTCGGCGTCCAGGCCTTCCTCGCCGCCCCATTTCTTGAACGCAAACTCCTCAGCTTGATACCGCATGTACAGCATCATATTGGAGTAGTTGTCTTTGTGGGGGTTGGGTCGTTCCATGTGCGGCAATATCTCCTTGTCCCTTAGCTCGGGCTCAGTCAATAAATAGTCTTGCTTGCACTCTGTCTTTGTGAGCATCGAGTACTTTTCCGGTAGCTTCCGCCGGCACTCGTCGCAGACCCGTGTGCCAAACACATTGAGCAGCCTAAAATTCAGCTCGCGCGTGCCACACTCAAAGCACGCAGGTGCGTCGGGATGGTCGAGGGGTAGCGGCGGTACTTGCTGTGGAAGACGCTCAAGCCACGTATTATTTGCTTGTTCAGGCTCAATGAACCCGCCCTTGGAATCTTTCATGTTGCTCAGATCGTACTCAATGTATGGCTTGGAAAATAGCCCTGACGGCCGAGCAGAAGCATCGCGATTTGTGCTCTGTACAGGTTTTGGTTTGTTTTGACCGGGAACGCTCCCTGTTGCGGCTGAGGTTGCCACCTGTGCCGCTGGTGCCGGTGCTGCCGGTGCTGCTGCTGCTGCTGCTGCAACCGGGGGCCTGCTCACGCCAGAAGACGCTTCACCTGCCTTGGCAACGCCGCTGAATTTTGGGCCTTTGGCAATGCGAGCTCGCGTGGCCTCGAGGCGAGCCAATGCCTGTGCCCTTTTTGCCGCCTTTTCCTCTGCACTCAGAGCCATCACTAATGTCAGACCCGAGGCAGGGCCAGATCGAGCTATTAAGAAGTTTTCTCGACCCCGTGGCGTTTCCACCTGCGCTCGGCGTGCATGGGCCCCCATCTACCGGGAAAACCACAACTTTGAAACGAGTCCTCGAGGAGACTGATCCCAACCATATTTGGGTCAGGGTCGACGGCTGCCTCACGCCGCGCCTCCTATATCAAAAGGCTTTGAGCCAACTTGCATCATTAACGGGGATTTTCTTTGATGGGTCGTGCGAGACACCCCAGTACATGTTTGAAACTATGGACCGCATGCTCACCGAATCGGGTTATAAGGGGCGCATTGTAGTGGTTCTTGATCGCATGGATACCTTGGAAGGTGCTAGTACCGTGTTTAGCGCTTTTTCACGGCCGTGTGGTCTGCTCAAGAACCCCCAATTGATGGTGATATTTGTGTACCAGTGCCCTGAGCCGAAAAGTCTGTTGGCAAACCCTGTACCTCACGTGTTTTTTCCTCGTTATACTGAGCAAGAACTTATCAGTATTCTGGTGAATCGAGGTCCCGCGGGAGGGGGCCCTGGTGAGTCCAACGGGGTGCCTAATGGGGTGCCCCAGGGGGTGCCCCCATACTATAGCGAGTTTGTGGCTGTGTGCGTGACGACATTCATCCCATATGCCGATGCAAACGTCGACCGGCTGTACCGTTTGTGCACCAAACTCTGGCCCAAGTTTATTGAGGGCGAGCCCTCACCGCACTTTGCCGCCCAGCTCAAGGCACGCTCGGGCCTGTTTCACCAGGAAGAAACAAAGTCTCTACCGGCCGCAGAGTCTGCTGCTTTCGACGAGACAAGCTGTTATATGCTTTGTGCTGCCTTTTTGGCTAGCCACAATGAAGACCGCTACGATTTCAAGTTCTTTTCGCGGGCCAAGGATGTGCGGGGAAAGCGGCGCCAAACAGCGCCTCGTCACCAGTCTGAGGTCCCCGAGACGTGCAAGCCGAGTAAAGTGTTTGAATTGGAGCGCCTGCTTGCCATTTACCACGCAATGCTTCCCGACAGCGACGCGTTTATTGCGACAACTCGCACGAGCTCGTGCCTCGCGAGCCTGTGCTCCAAAAACTTTATTCTACGGTCTACTGCAAACGACAAGTCCAAAGGCGGCGACCCGCTCGATACGCGCACGCGGTGGTCGTCGAACGTGTCGTACGAATTCATTCGCGAAATCGCACAAAAGGTCGATCTTGATCTCCAATCGTACATGAGTGGGTTTGATTAGTTCATTCCGCTGCTCTTGTTGCATATCGATGCCCTCGGCGCACCCGCTCGGCTATGGCTTCGCGCGTCACCCTGCATTTCTCACCCCTTGGTTTAAGCAACCACTTATATGGTTTATTCTTACTGGTAGGCTCTAATTGTACACTAATCACTTGTAATAACATATCAAAAGTTTGCGCGGATCACACTTTAGCCCCGTACCGGTTGCCGGTTGAGTCGGCTTGTACATGTGGGGTAATGCATGCATAAAGTATATAAACTGGGGGCCTCCCCACAGGTCCCCACTGCCACACTATCAAATTGCCTCGCAATGATTTATACGTCGCCGTACCCAAAATTGCCTGCTCTCTCGAATGAAAACGTCGTAGAGCAGTTCTTTCGCCATGCAACCGATCGCAAGCCCGATGCCCCCTCATTCACCGACTTTCCCGGCACTGGCAAGTCGCTCACCAACAGCCAGGCGCAGCAAGGTGTGTACAAATTCGCGCACGTGCTGGCTACCAAGTTCAATGTGCGCCAAAACGACGTGGTGATGCTCAGCACCCTAAACAGCATGTACCTCCAAGCTGTGCATTTTGGTACTCTGCTGTTGGGCGGCGTCATCTCGCCGAGCAATATCATGTACACACCCGAGGAACTAGCGCACCAGGTGCGCACTACAAAACCCAAGTTCTGCATTGCCAGCGACTTTAACCTGGCCACGGTCGAAAAGAGCCTCGAGCTTGCTGGGCACAAGTGCCCCATTGTCAAGCTTAGCGAGATCGAGGCATTGGTGGACAATCTCATTTCCGATCCGTCTGCGCCTCTCGCCAAGGCAACGCCTGTGGACGCCTCCAAGCAGCACGCCTACTACTGCTTCTCGAGCGGTACTTCGGGCCTTCCTAAAGGAGTTGTAACCACGCAGCTCAATATTTGGGCCAATACCGTGCAGCAAAAGCTGATGGAAAGTGTCACCGCCGACAGTGGCGCGACGATCGCCGCGCCTCTGCCCATGAGCCACATTTACGGCCTGAATGCGTTTATTTGGGCTTTGCCGTTCACCGGCAAGCACCTGATTGTGTTCCCAAAATTCGATTTTGAGCAAGTCCTCAAGGGGATGATCCAGTACAAGATCAACGTCCTGTTTGCCGTGCCGCCGATTGTGGTTGGCATGGCAAAGAGCCCCGCGATCGCCCCGCTCGTCGACAAGCTTGCAGCCAACCTGCGGGTGCTGCAGAGCGGCGCCGCGCCGCTGACGCGCGAGGCAGTAGCCGTTTTCAACGAGCGGTTCCCCAAGGTTCAGGTTGTCCAGGGCTATGGCATGACCGAGATGAGCCCCGTTTCCCATTCGGTCGGCAGGTCCACCTATGGCAGCCTTGACCCTTCGAGCGTTGGGTGGCTCATTCCCGGCACCGAGATGCGTCTCGTGGATCCCGAGACCGGCAAGGATGCCCCCAAGGGCGGCCGCGGCGAGGTGTGGATCCGCGGCCCCCAGGTGATGGAAGGATACCTCAACAACAAAGAGGCAACTGATGAGTGTCTTTTGCCTGATGGATGGCTGAGGACCGGCGACGTGGGCTTGCAGCACGAGTCGGGCCAGTGCCACATTGTGGACCGCATTAAGGAACTCATCAAGTCCAAGGGTCACCAGGTTGCCCCAGCCGAGCTGGAGGGTATCCTGTTGCAACACAAGGCGGTAATCGATGCCGTTGTTGTTGGTGTTATGGCCGAGGATGGGTCGACCGAGCGCCCACGTGCCTATGTGGTGCTTGAGCCTACCGCCGACGCCAACGAGGTGGTCAAGTGGTTCAACCAGCAGGTGGCTATCCACAAGCGGCTGTGGGGTGGTCTCGTCAAGGTTGAGTCAATTGCAAAGAACCCCAGCGGTAAGATTCTTCGGAAAGAGTACCGCGGTCGTAAGGATACCGAGGTGTATGGCGAGAGTCTTGCCAAGTTGTAGAGTATAGTATACGATAACACTGAGGGTGCATGGGTGATTGCTAAATGCAACTTCACTTGCTTGAGGCCCAAATGGGTACGGCACCAGACCCAAGGGGCAGCAGGGGGCCAGGAGGACCCAAGGGGTATGGCCCAATTCGACCACATAGAGCCCACCCGTTGAATCGATCATCACTTTAGTTTAAACTGATTTATAGCACTCTGTGCACACCTCAACTTCACCCCATGTCTCCCCTAGCGCTACCCACAACAAGCCGCCAATCACCTCAGCTGCATATCCTTTTTTAATATCCCTGCAGCTCACTAAGCAAATTTTTCATGGTTGACAAGAACACACGGTAAGTAGCACGGCCTGGGGGCAGCCTCAGGCCAGGCTGAGCGCAACAAAAGCTAACAAAGTATCGCTATTATTAGCGCAGACAAGTGTAAACCCAAGAAATGTCGCCAGGAGTGCCGCAAAGCGTGCCCCGTGGTGCGCACTGGAAAACAGTGCATTGAAGTGACCCCCACCGCAAAAATTGCCTTCATTTCCGAGACCTTGTGCATCGGTTGTGGTATTTGCGTGAAAAAGTGCCCGTTTGGCGCCATCAACATCATCAACCTGCCCACCAACTTGGAGAGCCAAGTCTCACATCGTTACTCTGCAAACTCGTTCAAGTTGCATCGTTTGCCCATGCCCCGCCCCGGCCAGGTACTTGGTCTTGTTGGTAGCAACGGTATCGGTAAGAGTACCGCGCTCAAAATTCTTAGCGGCAAGGAAAAGCCCAATTTGGGCAAGTACGAGGACCCCCCCAGCTGGCAAGAGATCCTCACCTTTTACAGAGGTTCCGAGCTGCAAAACTACTTTTCGCGTCTGCTTGAGGACCGCCTCAAGGCCGTGGTCAAGCCCCAGTACGTCGACAACATCCCCAAGGCCGTCAAGCCTCCCAACGACAAGGTGGGCGTGCTGCTCAACGGCCGCAACGGCCGCACCCACGCCTACAAGCACGTGGTTAAGCAGCTCGAGCTCGAGAAGCTGCAGGACCGTGAGCTCAAGCAGCTGAGTGGTGGTGAGCTGCAGCGCTTCGCCATCGCTATGGCCGTGCTGCAAAAGGCCGACGTGTACATGTTTGACGAGCCGTCGTCATACTTGGATGTCAAGCAGCGTTTGAGTGCTGCCAACATTATTCGGTCGCTGCTCGAGGACGAGCCTTACATCATTTGCGTCGAGCACGATTTGTCGGTGCTCGACTACCTCTCGGATTTTGTGTGCATCTTGTACGGTGTGCCCAGTGTCTATGGTGTGGTGTCGCTGCCCATGAGCGTGCGTGAGGGTATCAACATCTTTTTGGATGGTAACATCCCCAGCGAGAACCTGCGGTTCCGTACCGATTCGCTGCAGTTTAGGCTCATGGAGACGGCCGACGCCCAGATCATTGACCACGCCAAGGCCTACAAATACCCGACCATGGAGAAGACGTTGGGTGATTTCCACCTCAAAATCACAAAGGGTACCTTTAGTGACTCCGAAATTATTGTCATGATGGGTGAGAATGGTATGGGCAAGACCACTTTCTGCCGCATGCTTGCCGGTGCCCTCAAGCCCGATGGCAATGAAAAGCTGCCCGAGATGAGCATCTCGATGAAGCCCCAGATGATTGCGCCCAAGTTCAAGGGTACTGTGCGCCAGCTTTTCCTGAAAAAGATCCGCGCCGCCTTTTTGCACCCGCAGTTCCAGAGCGACGTGTGCAAGCCGCTCAAGATTGACGATATCATTGACCAAGAAGTGCAGCACTTGTCGGGTGGTGAGTTGCAGCGCGTGGCCATCACTTTGGCCCTGGGTATCCCCGCCGACATTTACATCATTGACGAGCCCAGTGCGTACCTCGACTCTGAGCAGCGTATCATTTGTTCCAAGGTCATCAAGCGCTTTATCATGCACGCCCACAAGACCGCGTTCATCGTGGAGCACGACTTTATCATGGCCACTTATCTGGCCGACAAGGTCATTGTGTTCGACGGTACCCCCGGTGTGGACGCCACGGCGCACGTGCCCGAGTCGCTGCTCACTGGCTGCAACCGCTTCCTCAAGACCTTGAACGTCACTTTTAGACGCGACCCCACCAGTTTCCGTCCCCGTATCAACAAGCTCGACTCGCAGGTGGACCAGGAGCAAAAGGCCGCCGGCCACTATTTCTTCCTCGAGGCTACTGACTGAGGATAATGCATTAATTTAAGTAGACAGGGAGCTAGCTATCTATGCCTGCCCGCAGCTATGCCTGCGCGCATTGCTGCGCTTGAGTTCGAGCAGTGGCTGGCCCCAATTGCCAAATTGATGCCAGAGATGCACGTGCTGGGTCAGGGTTGGGGCCGAGACTGTGGCGTACCTGTAGCGGTTGCGTAGTCTTGCGTAGCGCTTGCAGTAGCGCATTTGAAACCGGACAAAATTAGAAACAAGCCAGCCATTTTTATACTTTCCTCGGTTGCAATACCAGAACATTCGTTACACCCGGGCAGCTCCGAGGAGATCTTTTTCAGCCCTCGGTAAAGTGATATTCGCCAGCCGGATCAAAGTTTGCATGTCTCACACCGAGTGGCTCTCTAGTTCTTCAAATTACAAACTATACATCAATAGCAATCAATGCTCTGTGCTACCCGATTCGCCAAACGACCCTGCAATGCATCACCCTCGGATAGCCCTAAAATGGACTTGCGTTTGCACTGCCCATTCCGGCTCAAATCCAAGACATTCCAAGACATTCCTCGGCGAGACTGAGCCTCCTAGCGGGTCACCAGTTTTTTGGGGGAGCCGTTACTCCCCCACCTTTGGGAATGCCCCCCCAATCATGCATGAACTCTAAAAATACTTATGCGTAACCCGGCGGCCGACGCATCCCGTTTGGGCAGTGAACTCGTGACCCAATATGCATACTCGCGAGCCAAATTTTCGAGTTTTAGCCAAAAACACTATCTCAAGATCTTCTACCTTGAAAAGTGGCCCCTTGCCCTGCATGGCGTGCATGCCCCCTGTCTATTTTTAGCCTATGCTATGCTTTTTGCCATTTGCAGAAACCAGATTTCTCCGAGGATCTGAGACCTGCGCAGCGCTCTTTGACCGTTGGTATCACATTTTTTATGAATTCAGCCTTTAAATTAGTGCCAATTTCACACTAGCAGTGAGAGTCACGCTCAGCCGCGCGCATGTCATAACGATGGCTCTACTGATGTGACATCACCGCGCATAAATGTACCGTAGCCAGGGGCTCATTGGAGTAAATAAATCAAGAATGTAGGATGCAAGGAAGATCAAAACAAGCAACATACTCGACTTAAGTTTTCTCAATTTGATTTGATTTTTGTTTTAGCTCTGAACACGCGCGGTTTGAGGAATGCGGTACATACCCCTTTTGAGAGCCCTGCATAGCCGGTCATGTAACCTGCTTGGCAGGGTCTATATCTGGTTGTATTGTACATAAAAAACTGAAAAACTCGACAAAATGCTGCGCGTCACCCGAAGCGGGTTACAGGGGGCGCGTGCTACATGCAATTCCAAATTTTACCCTCTGGGATTGCATATGCGTATGCATGCACTGTAGATCTATGCCTTGTGCAGTATATAAGCGGAGGGCGCGCCCCATCTCGCTACGAACAACCCAATGTACTCTGCCGTCTCTTTCGTTGCTGCTCTTGCCCTCGCTTCTGCTCAGTTCTCCAACGAGACTAGCTCGGCTGTCGTTGACCCTGCTGTCACCTCGGCTGTCACCTCGTCCAACAGCACCGGTGAGGCCACCACCGTCACCTCCGTTGTGACTGCCCTCACCACCTACTGCCCCGAGGCCACCACCATCACCCAGGGCAACCAGACCTACACCGTGACTGGCGAGACCACCCTCACCATCACTGACTGCCCCTGCACTGTTTCGCACGTGCTCACCCCCACCACTGTGACCAGCGTCATCACCGAGACCACCACCTACTGCCCCTCGGCCACTGTCCTCACCACTGAGGGCCAGACCATCACTGTGACCGGTGCCACCACCATCACCGTGCCCTGCCCCAGCAGCACCAGCGTGTACACCACCTACGGTACTGCCTCCAGCAGCGTCCCTGCCAGCACTGCCTCGAGCTCCAAGGCTTCCTCCAGCAAGCCCGTTGAGAGCGCCACCCCTAGCTCCACCGGCGCTGTTGTTGCCAACGGTGCCGCTGCCGCCGGCTTTGCTGCTCCCCTCCTTGCTGCTTTCTTGCTTTGAATTTAATGTATTATAATTCCCATAGACTAATTTTGTCAAGACTTCTTGCTCGCGAGGCACCTCAAAGGGTTTTCCCCCCCCTTTTTTCCAAAAGCCAAGCAGGCGGAGGTCAGTCAACCCAACACCAAAGAGCTGAAAGAGGTGTTGTTGACGTATGTAGCACAAGTTGATGACATCCCATTGACCGCTTCAGAACATGTTTTTGACTGCTTGGAGCTGCTCTACATTCCATCGCCGCTTTGTACCCTCCTCCCAGGGCGCCCCCCGGTGGCCACCAGGGACCCGCCAGGGACCTGCGCTTTTTACTAAACTAAATCTATAAATTGGAGCCCATAGAACCAAAGCGCACCCAAAAAAATCACCAAATAGTACCTCAACCCACTGACCCCCATGGCGCCCCCCAAACAACAAAATCTGCACCCTGCACGCTCTCCCACCATGAATATTATTAAACGCATGTGGGGCTCTGGAGTTGTGGGCGATGCTGTGGTGCTTGCGCCAGGCGAATTCTTTATCCACCGCGCCCAAACGTCCCCTAAAGCCGGGCGCAACCTGCTCTTTAGGGCCCAGTTGACGCTGCAAGCCCCCAGCGAAGAGTTTGTCTCAGAGCTAGTTGTCTCACTCGCAGACGACGAAAGCGACAGCGATGCAGACATTTCTGCCGACGATTTGCGTAAACTCGAGAGCGAGCGCACCTTTCTTGTCGATGCGGCCCTGCGGATCGCCTACTTTGACTTGCACGGAGCCACGGTAGTTTCGTGGGATGACCCTGAAGGAGACGCGGGCGACCGCTACGAATTTGTTTGTGGTCACGAGGTGTCGCACCAGCAGCTGCATAGGTTTGATGACATGTGCCGTACCATTCAATACGGCCGCAAATACGGCAAAAATCCCGCGGCCCAAACGGACCTCGACGAGTTTGATTTCGATGCCATTGCCAATGAGGTTGCGCCCCCGGCGCCTCAGGGACCTATTGAGGGTACTTCCTTGTATTCTTCAGTGGGCGATGTTTGCATTTTTAATGCCAAACGTGGTGTCTTTTCCAAGCAGCAAGAGGGTGCCCCCGTGAACCTTGTGGAGAAGCAACCGTTTGTGTACAGCCTCGCCGCGGGGCCGCTTGTTGTTCCTGTTGGTGCAGACATGTCCCCCGTGTGCAATGAGGAGAGTGCCGCGTTCATTTTCAATGTGAACCTCGAGGAAGCGTTCACGACGTTTTTGGTGCGGTTCGGGTCCAGCGCCGAACTCAAAGAGTTTGAGCAGCAGTTCACCATCCTTCTTTGGCAGTCGCAAAATAAGCAAAAGTGGGCTGACGTCTCGCAGGCCGATCGCGACTATATCAGCGGCGTGCTTGCCCCCGAGCCTGAGCCGGTTGCCAGCGACAATGAGAGTGAGGATGAGGCCGAAAGCGAGGATGAGGGCTCATTCTCTCAAGAAGATGAAGATTACGACAACTGGCGCGGCTCGCGCGAGCGCAACTCCGCCATGGAGGTTGGGCGGTCCAAGGACCGCACATATGTTGTTCGCGGCTCAAATATCGGCGTTTTCAAGACTGGCGACGATGTGGAGTTTAGTACCACCATCAACAACGTGGTGGACCTTGAGCGCAACAAGCTCAACGCCAAGCAGATCCTCCTTCACGAGCAGGACCGGGCCCTAATTCTTCAGGGTGAAGATGCAAACAAGCTGTACCGCATGGACCTTGAGCGCGGCCAGGTGGTTGAGGAATGGGATATGGACTCGGGGGTTACTTCCTACGCTCCTCTATCCAAGTTTGCCCAGAGCACTGCCGAGAGTAACTTGATTGCGACGGGCGACAAGAGCGTGTACCGCATCGACCCCCGCTTGGCAGGCTCGAAAATCGTGGAGGATGCAAGCAAAAAGTACGCCTCAAAGGTCGGCTTTTCTGCCGTGGCCACCACCGAGGCTGGCTTTGTTGCCGTGGGCTCGCAGCACGGTGATATCCGTCTCTACAACCAGCTGGGCAAGGTGGCCAAGACCCATATCCCTGCAGTGGGTGACAAGGTGCTTGCCCTGGATGTCACAGCCGACGGCAAGTGGCTGCTTGCCACGTTCAAGACGTACCTCTTGCTGATCGAAACAAGCACCGACGAGATCAATGGCTACACAAAGAGCTTCCCCAAGGCGGCCAAACCCCGGCCGTACCGTCTGCAAATCTCGCCCGAAAACACGGCGTGGATGTACCAAGAGAGCGGCAAGCCCATCACCTACACGCCGGCTCGGTTTGATGCAGGCCCCAACGCCAAGGAGCAAAGCATCATTACTGCCACTGGACCGTACATTGTTACTTGGAGCCTCGATGCGGTGATCAACCACAAGGCAAACCCTTACCGCATCAAGCGTTACGACTCTGAAGTCACGGCAGACAATTTCAAGTACAACTCGGCCAACCGGGTTGTGGTAACCCTTGAAGACCAGGTGGGCATGGTCTCGCGTAGCGCGCTGCGCAAACCCACGCGCGCATCGCTCTCGAGTACTCACTTTTGATCAATAGTTTGTAGCTAGTTAATTTATTTAGACCTAATTGGGCTCGAACCTCTAGTTAGGCTTAAGCAGGATCTTGCCAGACTTGTGCTCAATGTTGGCAGCCATGGCCTTGCGAGCATCCTCAAACGAGTAGACACCGCCAGCGGGCAGCTTGAGGGTCTGCTTGGCAAACAAGGTCACTGCGTCAGTGATGTGCTTGTACAAGGTCTCCTTGGGCACAGAGGTAATAACCTTGGAAACCCAGAAACCCTGGATCTTGCGCTCGCTAAAGAGCAAGTCGCCAGTCTTGAGAGGAATATCGTCCTCGCTCAAACGGCCAAACAGGGTAAGGACACCCTTCTCGTAGGTCAGGCGCAGCAAGTCGGCGGCCTCTTTACCGCCGACATTGTCAACAGCAGCCTTGATGGGAGCATCGCCAACAATGGCCTTGACATCCTCTTGCCAGTGGTCAGTGCCGTAAACAACAATCGAGTCAAAGCCAAGTTCCTCGAGCTCCTTCTTGGCAGACTCGCGGCGCACAAACTTGAGCATGTTGATACCACGCGACTTGGCGACCTCAGCAATAACCTTGCCAACAACACCGTTGGCACCGTTATAGACAAACCAGTCACCCTTTTGCACGCCAATAAAGTCGAGCAGCAAAAAGGCGCTCAGGGGCATCGAGGAAATTTGGGCAGCAGTGTAGTCGTCAATGCTGTCAGGAATGGGGATGGCACTGGCAGCATCTGCAACAAAGTACTCGGCCCAAGTACCGGTCTTGGCACGGGCGCTCGAGATCTTTTGGCCAACCTTGAGGTTGGTAACGTTGGCACCGACCTTTTCAACGACACCATAGCCCTCAGAGCCATCGACGTAGGGCAATTGAGGCTTGAAACCGTAGCTACCGGCCACGGTCATGTAGTTGTGGTTGTGAATAACAGAGTAGAGGCTCTTGACCAAAACATCGTCCGCACCATACTCAGGGATGGGCACCTGCTTCTTCTGGACAACCTCGGCGGGGTTGCCAAACTTGTGGTAAACAACAGCGTTCATAGACATGGTTTTTGTGTGTTGTGGGGTCGCTCGATCCAGTATATATGGGTGCGTCGATTCTCCCCTAACCCTGGTAGATGGTGCACTTTGCTGAGCTAGCTACCGAGGAAGCTACCGAGGCCTGAATAAGTCGTCGGATTTCCGAGCTTTGTTAGACTGAGAAGTTTTCCTAGGATTTTTAAAGAGGTGTCGATGGATCGTGCGCGAACGCCTATATTTTTGAAATGTAGAAAATAAAGACTATGGCTAATTTTATATTGAGGCATGCGGGTCTGTTTGCATGGGCTGCAGGTTGAAACTCAAAAGAAAATTTGGTACGAGAGATTCGTACAGTTGGTTTAGAGCCGTATTGTTGACAACCAGGCAACTGTTCAAGCATTGAGGGGGCTGGGAGCGAGTCCAAGTCCACCCACATCACCGCTTGTCGTCGCCGCCTATACGCTTCTTGAACGGATTAAACTCATAACCCAGCTCTTCCTTGAACAAGCGCCAAAACATGCGGCGTTTGCGGCGCTTGATCTCGCGCTCGGCGCCGTGGATCCGGTTCATCTCTGCAATGTCTGGGAACCGCGTTTCGTCGTAGCCCTCGCGGTCGAGCATACGTACGAGGCGGTGGAACCGCGGCGAGCGCAAAAAGGCACCCACGAGATAGTGATGCACGCGCTCCTGCCACATTTTTGACAGAGGTCAAGGAGAACCTTTGGAGATGACAAAAGCTATTTAGAAATAAAGTGGTAGACAAAGATGAGGGCCACGGCGCTGAGGCCGAGCGAAACAACGAGCGTTTCGAGCTGCGAGTCCTGAATCATGGCAAAGTTGAGGAGTCGACGGGGGAGGTGGAGTGATGCGTGGAAGGGTGGGTACGTAAGCTACAGGTTGATTTATTTTGACCAGTCGTTGCGCTGGTAGGCGAGGTAGCCGCGCATCTCGCTGTTGGGCAAAAGGTCAAGGTAACGCTCGGCGATCTCCTTGCAGTTCTCAAAGTGGTTTGGGCCTTGGGTCTCAAAGCACTTTTCAAGGGCCTTGCGCACGGTCTCGAGGGCCTTGACACGCACAGCCTGCTCGCGTATGAGGGTGCTCTGGGCGTCGTGGACCGCGCGGGGGTTCTTGTAGTCAATCTCGTCAAAGGACACCGGCTCGGGACGCTCGTGCATTTTCAAAGATGTGAAGAGAGAAGCTAATGTCAGCAATTGCCTGGCTCGTATAGGTGCAAGTTGGCCTCCCCGTATATCTCCCTAAATTCGTCGCGCGACACATATTTAGAATAGTCCAATGGCTCCAAATCGTCCTTGAGGGTGCGTTGCCTGATTTTGGTGGCCGGGGCTTTGGGGTTGGACCGTACATAAAACTGCCTCAAAAGCATCACCGCCTCGTGACGGCCAAACCCGGGGTACGCAGGGTAGGGGCGCTCAGGCGCGTCCTGAGAATTGATTCTTAGCACCGAACCGCACCCTCCAAACCGGTCGTTGGCTGCACCAAAGTAAACACGGCGAATCTTGAGCTGCCGCAGAGCGCTCGCGCACATGACGCAGGGCTCCACAGTCACGTACAAGTCTGTTTCTTCAAAAATAGACGCCGGATGGGTGGCCAAAATCTCGTCAATGCCAACAAATTCGGCGTGGCGAGTGCCGTTGAGGGTAGCGTTTGTGTCGTTACGGCCGCGGCCAATAATTTGGTTATTGTGGACAAAAACGGCGCCTACAGGGACTTCTTGTGAGTCGAGAGCTATTTTTGCCTGCTCTAGAGCTGCTTCCATGAACATTCTGGGTGGGGTTGACGGCTCAGCACACTTGAGAGGGAGCGGAGTGAGCTGAAAAAAATGGGCTGAGGAAGCTGTGAGCCTGCGGGCAAGAAGAAAGTTAGGAAACAAGCACAATCAATGGCACAAGTCTCAAATATATAGATGCTATTAGTATATATATCACTGGCTCTCAACCCATTTCCTGGCGTTTCTAAACATTTGCAGCCAGGGGCCCTCGGTGATCTCCTTGGGGTACCACGAGTTACCGCTGAGCAGGGTCACCCGCTCGGGGTGGGGCATCATGGCGAGCACGCGGCCATCGGGCGAGCGCACACCGGTGAGACCCTGAGGCGAACCGTTGGGGTTGTAAGGGTAGCGCTCAGTGACCTTGCCGAGGTTATCGACGTAGCGAAGAGCGCCGAGCTGCGACTGGTGGAACTTTTGCTGCTGTTGCTCTGTGGCAAAGACAGCGCGGCCCTCGCCGTGGGCAACAGCGATCGGGAAGCGCGAGCCCTGCATGCCGTCAAAGAACACGCTGGGCTCGGCCTCGCTATCGCACACATCAACCATAACGGTACGGGCCTCATACTGCTCGCTAGCGTTGCGCTCAAAAGAGGGCCAGTCCTCACATCCAGGGATCAGGTGCTTGACGCGGCTCAAAAATTGGCAACCGTTGCACACGCCGAGTGCAAAGGTGTTGGAGCGGTTAAAGAACTCGACAAACTGGGCCTTGACCTCATCATTGTACAGGACGCTTGTGGCCCAACCGTTGGCGGCACCAAGCACATCACCATAGCTAAAACCACCGCAAGCAGCGAGACCAACAAACTCGCTCAAGTTGTGCTTGCCGCTGCTGAGATCGCTCATGTGCACATCAACACTCTCAAATCCGGCCATTTGGAATGTGTGGGCCATTTCCATGTGGCCATTAACGCCCTGCTCACGCAGAATAGCCACCTTGGGCTTGGTGGTATAAGTGGCAGCCTCGGGCTTGAACGTAAGCTGGTAGCTGAGACCAGGGTCCGAATTGTCGCTAATGTTACCAAACTCTTGGTCGGCACACTTGGGGTTGTCGCGCAACGACTGCATCTTGTAGGAAACAGTGGCCCAGGTGACCTGGAGGGCGGCACGGGTAGAGCGCAGCAGCTCGCCCTGAGGGGACGAAACAACAATGGGCTGGTCACGGCTGAGGTCAACAGTGGCAACGACAGTACCGCTAAGGTTGTGGCGGGCAAGCAGGGTCTCCAAAGCGGCCACATCCTCGACCTGCACAAGCACAGCGGGGGTCTCGTCAAACAGATCGTACTTGCTCGAGGCGGTAACATTGAGGCCAACGCGAGCAGCAAAGGCCATCTCGAGCAGCGAGGTGATCACACCACCGTCCGAAACGTCGTGGTAGGCCAGCACCTCGGGCGAAGTGCTCTGGTGCAACTCGGCGAGCGCAGCAAGCAAATTCTTCAAAATCTCGGGGTCAACATCGCACACATCGCTACCGACCTGCTCATAAGCCTGCGCCAAGCTGGTAGCGGCAAGGGCAGTACTGCCGGGGGTGTTGGCGCGGATGTATACGACCGAGCTCTCGACGCGGCTGAGTTGAGGGGTCCAGGTCTTGTACACCGAGTTGACGGCCGAGAAGGCAGTGACAACAACCGAGATGGGCGCAGTAACCTGCTTCTTGCTCCACTTCATGGTCATGGACATTGAGTCCTTGCCCACGGGCACGGCCACGCCGAGGCCGATGCAGAGCTGCGAGAGAGCGCTCACGGCATCGTACAAGTCAGGACCGTCATTGTCGTGGTTGGGCGAGGCCATCCAGTTGGCACTGAGGCGGACCTCGTCGAGCGAGCGCACGTCGGCGGCGTACAAGTTGAGCAGCGACTCGGCCACGGCCACGCGCGAGGCAGCGTCGGGCGCAGTGATGGCCACCGCTGGGCGCTCACCCATGGCAAACGCCTCACCGGTCTTGACGTCGGGGCCGTACGAGCTGAGGGTAACAGCCACGTCGGCCACGGGCACCTGCCAGGGGCCAACCATTTGCTCGCGAGCAACGAGACCAGTGACACTGCGGTCACCAATCGTAATAAGGAAACTCTTGGAGCCAACAGCAGGAATGGTCAGGACGCGGTCGAGGGCCGAGCTAAAGCTGGCTTCAAGCGAAACAGGCTCGAGCTTGGGGCGCTTGCTGGTACCTTGGCGGCTCATCTTGGGAGCCTTTCCAAACAAAACGCTCATGTCGAGGTCCACAGGCAAAGTGCCGAGCAGCTTGTCGGTAACCTTCAAGTGAGGCTCGGCGGTGGCGGTGCCGACAACACCATAGATAGCACGCTCGCGCTTGCAAATAGCCTCAAAACGCTCCAAATCAGAGGGAAGGACGGCCAGCACATAACGCTCCTGGGCTTCGCAGCACCAAATCTCCATGGGGGACATGCCGGGGTCGACGCACGGCACGTTGCGGATCTCAAAGTCGGCGCCAAGGTCATTGTCGTGAACAAGCTCAGTAAAGGCATTAGACAAACCACCGGCACCAACGTCGTGCACGCTAATGATGGGGTTCTCCTTACCGAGCGCGCAGCAGGTATCGAGCACCTGCTGGGCACGGCGCTGCATCTCGGGGTTACCGCGCTGCACCGAGGCAAAGTCGAGCTCGACGTTGGCATCGCCGCTGCCGACACTCGAGGCAGCACCACCACCGAGACCAATAAGCAGGGCAGGGCCACCAAGCACAATGAGGCACGCGCCAGCAGTGATGGGCTTATCCTTGAGAGCAAACTGGGGGCGCACGCTACCAACACCGCCGGCAAGCATAATTGGCTTGTGGAAACCACGTACGGCGGCCTGGTTGGGCACGGCGGCAGTCAAAGTGCGGAAGTAACCGGTGATGGCGGGGCGGCCAAACTCGTTGTTAAAGGCGGCAGAACCAATAGGCGCCTCGAGCATAATGCTCAAGGGGCTCGCAATGTGGGCGGGACGGCCAATATCCTGCTCCCAGGGCTGCACAAAGTCGGGAATACGCAGGTCGCTAACGGCGAAACCACTCAAACCAGCCTTGGGTTTTGAGCCACGGCCAACAGCACCCTCATCACGGATCTCACCACCAGAACCGGTTGCGGCACCAGGGAATGGCGACACAGCAGTGGGGTGGTTGTGAGTCTCGACCTTGGCCAAGTAAGGGGTCGACTCGGGCTTGAGGGTGTAGGCGCCCTTGGAGTCAGGGGCATAGTAGTAACCCTCAGAACCGGCCATAACGGCGGCATTGTCGCTGTAGGCACTAATGGTACCGCCGTGCGAGGCTTCGTGGGTCGCCCTAATCATCTTGAAAAGCGACTTGCGCTCCTGGCCGTCAATCTTCCAATCGGCATTAAAGATCTTGTGGCGGCAGTGCTCACTGTTTACCTGAGCAAACATGAAAAGCTCCACATCAGTGGGATCGCGGTGGGGGAACGCAGTGTTGAGGTACTCAATTTCGGCCTGATCGAGCGCCAAGCCAAGGCGCTTGTTTGCCTCTGCAATATTGGTGCGGGGCATCTCGACGAGCGGGCGAGGCGAGTCCTTGAAAAAAACATCCTTCTCCTCGACCTGGCGGCGCAGCACCGCTTCAGTCATGCGGTCGTACAAGTTATCCAACAAGGCCGGGGTCAGGTGGTCCTCAAAGGGGAACCCCTTGCGGACCTCAATGAGAAGAGCTGTACCGCGCTCGACCCGGTCGACGCAATCAAGGCCACAGTTGTGCAAAATGTTGGTCGCTTTGGAGCTCCACGGGCTCACAGTGCCGGGGCGAGGAATCACCCTAAGGACCGTGCACGAGGCAGGCGCAGGAGCATCGCTCACCACCACCTCACGCAATGCCACGCTCAAAGCATCGTCCTGGAGCTCAGAGCCGTAGCGCAGAATCGCCTCCACCCGCTGCTCCTCGTCGGAGGTGGGCTCGCGGGCGTACGACACAAAGTGCATGTACGCGCTACGCACAGCAACAACGGCGCTGCTATTGAGGTCCTTATTGAGCTGGTTGGTCAAGGCACCAACCCTGAAAGGCGAGTAGGCTATTGAACCACACTTTACTTGCATGTCAAAAAATTTGTCAGAGCCAGGGCTCCATATAAAGTACCCCCGGGGGGTGGACCTCGAGTGGGTCCAAAAGTTAAGGGTTGGGGTGAAAGACACTTTATTTAGGACTAAAATTGGCGGCTTTTATGCCATTGAGCTGACGCTTTGTTGGCGATTGAGTCACCGTTTGCCGCCGATCTTTTGTAATTATTTTGTTGTTGAATTTGGGGCTAAATTTAGCTTTTTGGATGGTAATTGGTTCAAAAAGGTGAAATTCAATATTTATAGTCGCTAGTTGTGTGCTGAACGGTATACCCGTTCAGGGTTGTTTTATCATGCACTAAACAATCTGCATCCACACTATGACCTGATGTTTGACACGGTTGGAAGATAATCCATCCTACGCACACTGTCTCAAAAGTAATTAAACTAAACTAGACTACACCAGCACGCTTGAGCACAGCATTCAACAGCACATTAGCGCCTTTTTCGGCGTGCTCAGGCTCAATGCTCTCGCACTCATTGTGGCTGATCCCATCCAAGCATGGAATGAAAATCATGGCTGTGGGGCAATGCAGCGACATGAGGCATGCATCGTGACCAGCACCGCTCACAAGGCGCATGCAGGGGTACCCAAGCTCCTTGGCTGAAGTCTCGACAAGGTCAATGCATTCGGGATTGAATGGGGCGAACGCACTCTCGAACAGGGGCTCAATACGACCTTCTACACCCCTCTTGGCAATAACCTCGTCCATAACCTTGTACAGCACTTGCTCCATCTCGGCCACCACCTTATCGTCAGGGTAGCGCACATCCAAACTAAACTTGATCTCTCCAGGAATAACATTGCGGCTCGGCGCATCAATAAACACTTCACCGATGGTAAGCTTGCCATCAGGAAGGTAGGGAGCCATAGCCTGCTCGGCGCGCACGGCAAACTCGCTCATGGCCATAAACGCATCCTTGCGGCGAGCCATGGGCGTAGTACCTGCATGGGCGGCCTTGCCACCAATGTAGGCATTGAGCCATCTAAAAGCTTGGCCGCCAATGACTGCACCAATCTCGAGCCCAGCATCCTCGAGCACAGGGCCCTGCTCAATGTGGGCCTCAAAGTACGAGTCAAACGCACGCCCAAAGGGGGCATCGCCTGCCCATCCTTCCTCAGCCAAACACTCGCGCACGCTCTTGCCATTAACATCTTTGCGGTCCAGAGCATTCTCAAGACTCATATCACCAGTGTAGACGCACGAGCCCATCATCGAGGGTGAGAACCGCGAGCCCTCCTCATTTGTCCATACTGCAACCTCAATTGGCTTATTAGGCACAATCTGGTTGTCGTGGATAGTGCGCACAACCTCGAGGCCGGCAAGCACACCGTACACACCATCAAAGCGACCTCCAAGCGGCTGCGTATCGAGGTGGCTACCCATTATAATTGGATCAGAATCTTTTTTAAACTTGGGGTAGCGCAGAAACAAGTTGCCAATGGCATCACTTTTCAGGATCATGCCGAGCGCTTCGCAATCGGCGATAAATTTACGACGCCCGTCGCTGTCCACGGGCGAAAGAGCCAATCTGCTCGAGCCATTTTTCGGGGTCGCCCCGATCTTTGCCATTTCCATGAGGTTAGTCCAAAGCCTCGATCCATTTACCCTAATTGACATTGCAGTGAGTGGTTGATTTTGATCTGCTCGGGCCCGTGATCGAGATTGAGGAGAGCATCGTTATCCGCCACCTATTCGCCACAAATTTAGCCGCCGTCGTGGGGGAGCTCGGGGTCTGACTCAGGTTGGGACTTCTTTAAAATTTCACTCTCTAGGTCGAGCGCGTCGCGATTTGTATTGGTAATCATAGCGGAAATTTGGAAATTGGGAGTTTAGGTTAGGCGCACCGAAAACAGTGAAACGCAATGGGGCGTGCTCGTTGCATTACATGAGCGCCGCAGCATCCTGCGCAACTCAAAATTGGATATGCGCGTGCTGAGGGGATTGGCATGGTGATGAGATATGTATGATAATATGGCGAAAAGTAAATAACTAAAATTATGGCAGGGCTCCGCCAACCACCAATGCTCTAGATTTGATTTCATTTATTGCTTGTGTGCCCCTGGCGTCGTCCCGGACGCGTCGACCATCTCATCAATCGGTCCCAATATTACGCACCCTGCACCAAGGTGTAGGATGAGGTCCGAGAACGCGGGTCGCTTAGCTAAACGTGATGGATGAGCCATGAGGTATATATACAGCGGGCTCGCACCAGAGCTAATCATCAAAAATGTCTTCTGGAAGAGGTTACGGAAAAGGTGGTAAGGGTCTTGGTAAGGGCGGTGCCAAGCGTCACTCGTTCGTTAAGCGTGAGGCTATTGCCGGTATCACCAAGCCCGCTATTCGTCGTCTTGCCCGCCGTGGTGGTGTCAAGCGTATTTCCGCCAAGATCTACGACACCATGCGCACTGCTATCCAGCGTTTCCTCAGCAAATTCGTCATTGCCGCTCTCCACTACTCTGAGCACGCTCGTCGTAAGACCGTGACTCCCCTTGACGTTATCTACGGTCTCAAGTCGCAGGGCCGCAACCTTTACGGTTTCACTGGCTCCAAGCCCGACAAGAAGTCCAACTAATTTATCTATATTATATATATACCGCGTCTATTTAATTGGAACCCTGGTAGCTCTACCATCGTGGCCTCAATTGGCTTTCCCTTGGCATTGGGCCTGGCATTTGAAACGCGTGTTGCATGTCGGCTAGGGCGATTATGTTGGTTACGAGTGGTGGGTGTTGATCATGAGGTTGATTGTGGGGTTGGTAGTCGCGTCATACGCTTCCCAGACATCCATTGGCTAGGCAGAAGTGTCTCAAGGCTGGCCTAGACTGGCCTAGGGTTAGTCTAGGGGCTGGCCTAGGGTGCTGGCAGCCAAGCTGAAGCTATGCAAGTATTAGACAGTAGCACGCGTGTGCGTTTTTAGAATAAATATTTATGCCCGTAGAGGCTCTATATTGTCTCAGCCAAGCACCGATACGCAGCAAGGCGCACAGTGTTTGACCGATATGCTCGCTAAATTTTCAACCTCGACTTTAGTTAGTAGGTTCAGATAGGAGCGAAAGACTAGATGGTATTGCTTCGTCGTCATTAGAGTCCGATGAACTATACGAATCATCACAAACTACTTACCATTTGGAGTGTGTAAAAAAAAGAAGAGATGCAGAAACCACAGTCAACTGCAAAATTTATGCACCCGCTTAGTCACCACTCAACCCCCCGGTCCCTGACCAAGGCCCCCCAAGCTGGATCGTGAAAAGTTCACACCGTCATGTTTGGTCCATTTAAAGCATCAGCCGTCCGCATGGGCGGCTATTTATGGAAGACACCCTACAAGATGTCTCAGAACCAAAAGGCTAGACAACGGCTACGGCTCAAGGCCGTCGACAGCGTCATCGGTACCGTCAAGGAGGCTCTTGCCCTCAAAAACACAACCATCAACAAGCTTGCTGCGCTTGAGGCGCTCCCCAAGGAGAGTGAGATGCCCTCCAAGGACAAGTATTGGGTCTTTAGCAAGTACGGCCGCGGTTACCGCAAGGGTGCGCACCGCGAGCGCCACTTCACAAAGGTGACGAACCGCACGCCGCCCAAGGGCTTTTAATGTATATATACTGCGACACGAAAAATTTGAGCTAAGCTAATTATAGATCAACGACGATCCAGCCTCGCTAAGCTTTGCCGTAGAGTTGAGGGGCTGACTCTGTGTTTCGGACTCTGATTGCTACCATGACCAAACTCGATGAAGTTGATATTCTAGGGGGTGCAAACTACCACCAAGACGGACCTTATGAGGCTTTGAGCCCAAGACGCAACAAGAACCGCAACAGAGCCAATAGCGACGCGCCTGTTGCCGCCTTCAACCCCAACGGCCCCAACTCGAATCCGGGCATCACCAACAGCCACGAGCAGCGCGAATTCAAGATGGAGCCGCATCTCCAGGTCGATTTTGAATTAACGGACGACCAACCAGTCAATGGGCCGACCTCTGCCGGCCTGGGATCGACAACCTACATGGAGAATGCCCCCGCCTCAGAAGCCGCGATCCGCGAGCAAGCTCGTAATGCCAGAGTAAAGGAGATTCCGTTTGGCCACCAGCAAGGTGAGGAGGGTCTCCTGGAGCGCGTAAGATCGATCGGTCGCGGCCACGGCCACAGCGGCGAGGCCGAGGGTGAAGGTCTCCTAAGCCGCGTCCGCAGCCTGTCAAACCGTAGCCGCAGCGGAAGCATGCGCAAGCCGGTCGAGATCGAACCCAATTATGAGGAGGAGACCGTTCCGAGCACCGGAAAATCCACCGCACACGACCAAACACATCTCCAGGCCTTGCACCGTAATAAATAGAGATTTTAGCGCTTGCGCACTTTTTTCCACTTGTAGCTAACATTGCCATTCTTGTCCACAAGCTTCTTTTTGTCGCCCTTCTTCATCAGCTCGCGCTGAAGCTCGAGCTCCTGCTGCACCTTGGCCAGCTCGTTGCGGCGGTCCACACGCTTGCTCAAAGTCTCGAGCTCCTTGAGCTGCTCCTCACGGTCGCCAACATCGGCAAACTCTTCGGAAAGTTGGCCATTGCGCACCCGGTTCTCGCGGCGGTGCACAAATGCCTCGGGGGTGTCAAAGTGCTTGGCGGCATCAAACTGCTTGAGGTCCATTTCATTGTCGAGAAACAGTGTGTGCTTTCCAGTACCACCCATGGCCATTCCGGACTGGCTCTTGTCAATCTTGCGCTGCTCATTGCCAATCAAAGTACGCAGGTACCCAGTGTCTTGAGTCTTCAGCAGTTTGACCGCATCCTGGCTCAGGACCTCGGCTCCACGAGACTTTTGCAGCACGCCGTCCTTGGTGCGGGACTTGATCATTCCAAAGTTGAACTCATCCTCGTGGGCATTGGCCGCTTTAGTCCGCAGCAGCTCAAGGTGAGCTTGCTTCTTGTGGTAGTCGGCAGCGCGCAGCTTGTAATCTTTTTTCTTTTCAAGAAGACCCCATTTGGCACGAGCCTGCGGTTGTGAGCGCTCTCTATGCTGTTTTTTGGCGATGTCCTGTGCCTTCCACATTTATAATTTTTTTGAAAAAGGGTGAAGGGAAAAACATAGGGGGTGGCTATATATGGCCACCAAGAAAAGATTGAAATTTCAGTTATTTTGAGGCCTATTGGTGCTGAAGCGGCGAATTGAGTGAAAATTGTGCTAGTATGCTAGTATTTCAGTCAATTCAGCTTGCGGTTGAGATACATCTAATTATGTCATGATGTTTGCCATTTTGCTGATCTGAAATGTAATTTCATCTAGTTATGTAAGTGAAACAGCTAAAATGCTTACATGGGAGTGATATAATCTCTCATTTATGTAATAGTTTATTTTGAAGCAGTCAACTCAGCTAGCCTTCAGAGGGCCGCTCGGTCATTTTATTCTGATAAACTATATTCGGTAGCCTATTTGTGTAGGGTACAGGGCTTTCGACTCCTAAAGTACCCTCCAGATAGCCTAAACGCATGACACCCAAACCCCCACATAATGTGCTGATCATGTGCACTCAATAAGCACGCAGGGGCCTGCATACGTATATGCGCGATTTGTAGTGCGCTTCTGGTATATAAACCCCTCCGAGATCCCTTGCATCATCACAATGACTGCTCACACTATCAAAGACAAGACCATCTTCATCACCGGCGGAGGCAAGAACCTCGGTGCTCTAATCGCTCTCGACTTTGCAGAGCACGGAGCAAAGGCAATTGCTCTCCACTACAATAGCGCGAGCTCCAAGGGTTCCGCTGAGGCTACAGCTGCCAAGCTTGAGGCTAAGGGCGTCAAGACTGTTCTTCTCCAGGGCGACCTCACCGACGCCTCTGCCATGACCAAATTCTTTGACGATGCCATTGCCGCCATTGGCAAACCCGACATTGCCATCAACACTATTGGCAAGGTGCTCAAGAAGCCCATTGCCGAGATCAGCGAGCACGAGTACGACGCCATGACCGCCGTCAACTCCAAGGCGGCTTTTTTCTTTATCAAGGAGGCTGGCCGCACCCTGAATGATGGTGGTGCCATCCTTAGTATTGTCACTGCTCTTCTTGGTGCATTCACTCCCTTTTACTCGTCCTATGCTGGATCCAAGGCACCGGTCGAGCACTACACTCGCGCCGCTAGCAAGGAGCTTGGCGACCGCAACATTAGCGTGAACGCTATTGGCCCTGGTCCCATGGACACACCCTTCTTTTACGGCCAAGAGAGCAAGGAGAGCGTGGAGTACCTCAAGGCGTCTGCCTCTCTGTCCAAGTTCAGCCGCACCGGTCTCACCGATATTGACGATATTGTGCCGTACATTCGGTTTATTGTGAGCGAGGGATGGTGGATGAGCGGCCAAACTATTCTCGTGAATGGTGGCTTCACTACAAAGTAAATTAATTTTTTAGACAATAAGTAAAACATGCAATTAGCCCTTGTACCTTCATATGGGCAACCGACAGCCAAATTCTCAAACCCAAAGCTCTCAACACGTTTGGAGTGCCTCGTCAAAATCAAAAGTTGAGTAGCTATGCGTATAAATATTAGTTGGGGTGGCTCTGGACCATCATTTGCTGATGGGGCACCATAACAACCACACCGGGGTAGTCGCCCTGCTGGTCCTGGCCCTGAACGGCCACGGGGTAATCTGCCGGTCGTGATGTAGGCTGTTGAGGCGGCTGCATTGCAGAAGCCTGGGCCTGTGCTTGAGCTTGGGCCTGAGCTTGGGCCTGAGCTTGGGCCTGAGCTTGAGCCTGGGCTTGAGCCTGGGCCTGGGCCTGGGCCTGGGCCTGAGCGGGCGCCGCTGTGGTGGCAAGGCCTGCGGGCTGGACCTGCGAAGGGACTGGAATTGGTGTTTCGAGCAACGCTACTATCTGAGGGGGGATCCGCCTGGGGTCTTGGAGCGAGTAGAGGTATTGCTTAATTTGGACCATTCCTTGCTTAAGACGTGTGCATTCAGAAACAAGCTCTTCATTTGCAGTCTGGAAGTACTCAACGCGTTTCTTGAGATCGTCTACCCACTGCTTTTTGCGCTGGCGGCATTTGACTGCAGCGATCCGGTTACGCTCTAAAAACACGGTCCGGTCTTTGCGATCTTGCTCGGAAACTTGGTGATTGGGAGGGTAATTCATTTGCTTACTGCGGCGTCCACGGCCCGCAGGCTCGGCTGCTGCCTTGGTCGGAGCAGGCGGTTGGTAGGCGGGCTGCTCACCAAGGACCCCCGGTGACGGGCGCGATGGTTGCCATTGGGGCACAGGAATACCACTGGGCGTAGGAAGCGCCGAAGAAGCTTGCTGGGACATCACAGGCGCCGGTGAGGCCAGCTCTTGGACGCCAGGCAGACGCGCCGTTTGCTGAGGCAGTGGGCTCTGCGACACCTCACCAGGCATACTCTTGTTGGCAAAGCTTTGCTCAAAAGGATTCGGTTCCAGCGTCAAGCTGCTGGGAATCTGGAATTTTTAGACATTTCGACAGCAAACGCAAGTCAAGGAGGACGTGATGATGTCATCGAGCTTTTGCAGCATTACCTAGATTTCTAAACTCTGGACCCACGGCACGGTGCTGCCACTTTGAAGCCACGCGCACAACCAGAAACTAGCTTACTTGGTATGACGTATATGTTTCCAACGCTCATGACGTCTATAGTCGTGACTAAGGTCTTGGCCCTTTAGCTGGTTTGGGTAGTCGTATATAATTTTAGGCAAATGGCGACCTGAGGGGGCCGCTAGTTTAGCTTTCCATCTCAGATTTTAAGGTATGAACTTGATTTTGTTGGCTTTATCTAATTTCAGCCACTGCTGCGCTTGCCGAATCGGCGCCGACTGTAATGTTACCCCACGAGATCATGCATGACCAGGTCGGTCCGACTTTAGCCGAGCACGGGTTTTGGACAGAAAAAGCTCAATAGAGGATGAATTTGTCTTGAGATGCATGTCCTGTGAGTGTTCCATTTCTAAAGAATCCAAAAGTTAACGTTCCTGCTGGTATAGCTGGTAATGCATATGCGGGGGTAAGGGCAGTCACATGCCACGACAGTCTGGGGTAAGTGCGTAATGCCTTGTTGCTTGGGCGCACCGACTATTCCATAGCCAAATATTGCCTAAATGCCTCCAAAAGAGGAGCTCTAGCTCCAGCACCCTCGCGTGTGACGATGACCCCTGTCATTCCGACCCTCGGCCCATACGGGCCGCATATGCATCTGCAGGGACAACTATAAAGTCACAATGTCACCCCAGTTCCTTGAAGATCGCAATATGCCCATTGACTTGCAGCAGGAACAAAAAGCGTACGAACAGGAGGTCGCCGCCGTTAAACAATGGTGGTCCCAGCCCAGATTCAAGGATACCAAACGTGTCTACACCGCCGAGGAGATTGTGAGCAAGCGTGGTAGTCTCCCCATCACGTTTGCCTCGTCCAAGCAGGCCGACAAGTTGTTTGACACCTTGACCAACCACTACAAAAACAAGACTGCTTCGTTCACCTACGGTGCTCTTGACCCCGTCCAGGTGACCCAAATGGCCAAGTACCTCGATACAATCTATGTGTCTGGATGGCAATCCTCCAGTACCGCGTCGACCAGCAACGAGCCCTCTCCTGATTTGGCCGACTACCCCATGGACACCGTGCCCAACAAGGTCGAGCACCTCTGGTTTGCCCAGCTGTTCCACGACCGCAAGCAGCGCCACGAGCGCCTGAGCGTGCCCCTCGAGCAGCGCAAGAAGCTCGAGTACGTTGACTATCTGAGGCCCATTGTTGCCGATGCCGACACTGGTCACGGTGGTTTGACCGCCACCTTCAAGCTCACCAAGATGTTTATCGAGCGCGGTGCTGCTGGTATCCACATTGAGGACCAGGCCCCTGGTACCAAAAAGTGTGGCCACATGGCCGGTAAGGTGCTTGTGCCCGTACAAGAGCACATCAACCGCCTCGTGGCTATCCGCGCCGCGGCCGATGTGTTTGGCTCCAACTTGCTTGCTGTTGCCCGTACCGACTCTGAGGCGGCCACTCTCCTCACTAGCACCATTGATTTCCGTGACCACTACTTTGTTGTTGGCTCGACCAACCCCGACATTGCCCCCCTCGTCGACGAGATGGTGGCTGCCGAGCAAAAGGGTGCCAATGGCGCCACTCTGGCGAAGGTCGAGTCTGACTGGACCAACAAGGCCGGTTTGTGCCTGTTCCACGAGGCCGTGATTGCCGAGATCAAGCGCGGCAACTACTCCAACAAGGACCAGCTCATTCAAAAGGTGCAGGCCAAGTTGACCCCTGTGAGCAACACCCCCAACGCCGAGGCCCGCAAGTTTGCCAAGGAGCTGCTCGGCAAGGAGATCTACTTTGACTGGGAGAAGCCCCGCGTGCGCGAGGGTTACTACCGCTACCAGGGTGGCACTCAGTGTGCCGTCAACCGCGCCCGTGCCTACGCTCCCTACTGCGACCTCATTTGGATGGAGTCCAAGCTGCCTGACTTTGCCCAGGCCAAGGAGTTTGCCGACGGTGTTCGCGCTGCCTACCCCACCAAGTGGCTCGCCTACAACTTGAGTCCCAGCTTCAACTGGACTACGGCCATGTCCTCGGAGGATCAGCGCACCTACATTGACCGCCTGGCCAAGCTCGGCTACGTGTGGCAGTTTATTACTCTCGCTGGTCTTCACACCAATGCACTTGCCAGCGCGTCGTTTGCCAAGGGCTACAGTGAGCGCGGTATGCACGCTTATGGTCAGGACGTCCAGGCGCAAGAGCTCAAGTTCAACGTCGACGTAGTCAAACACCAAAAGTGGTCCGGCGCAGAGTATATTGATGATATTCTCAAGACCTTGACCGGCGGCGTTACCTCGACCGCTGCCATGGGCGCTGGCGTCACTGAGGATCAGTTTAAGAGTAAGGTTTAGTTAGAATAAGAGTATTTATGCGTGAAATTGACTAGATTGAGAGAGTTTGTTTTAGCTGGGGGGGGCTTTGGCGCACCCGAGGCACCTGGGCCACCTGACCTTGGCTCGCGGCGCGCGCGCGCGCCCGTCACGTGCAGCGAGCGTTTCAGGACTGTTCGAAGCCGTGGGCGGTCCCAATTTACCCGAAATACAACATGTATAACATGCACCCTTTATATTAATACCACCAACAGACACATGCTTGCGCGCTTGATTTCTCCCCAATATACCATGCCCCAAATCGTCACTTTACCCCACATTGAGCCTACGGGTGAGCGTGAAAAGGGCTCCAAGCAGTATTTTGTAAAGATGCAGCTGTTGGCGCGCAATAGCGCCATTCAGCGCGAGACTGAGGCGCTGCGCCAAAGATTGACATTTTACCGCGAGGACCTGAGCATGCGCAAAAGCCAAATGAAGCAAGAAGTTGAGGATCTCAAGCACCAAGTACTCACACTGGGCAATGTGCTCACGATACAAAGCCGGGTTGCACCCAATGGCCCCCTGGATGGGATGAGCCTGTATGGCGCGCGCGCGAGCATGGCACTCGAGGGCCTCAGTGGCGAGCATGGCACTCGAGGGCCTCAGTGGCGACCATGACCCGGCGCATGGCCGCCAATCTACATTAGAGCCCGGGCTGGAGTCCGAGAGCCAGCTCGAGCAGCCTGCGAGCCCCCACTTTGACCCCAACATCAGCGTCAACACCAGCGTACTTGCATACGCCAACAACAGCAGCACCAGTGGATGGGGCGACAGCGATCTCGATACTTTTGATTTCAGTTCTGATTGAAATTGACTCTACACTTCTATGCTATCACCAAGAAACCAAAATCAATAATTAAAGTCGGCGTGCCGCTCTTCCCCCTGCAACCTGTGCTGCCCCCTGGGCTGCAACGCGATGCAGGTTATGCGCGCCAAAGATGCATGCGCCGGATTAGCCCTAACCCATACATTAATAACAACTCGCACCGAGAAGGAAAACAACCTTGACTCATGAGTAACCAGGGCTACTATAATGTAAGTTTAGAGCTTTGATTGAGCGCTTTTCATCGATTCACGGGCAGAAACTAACCTAGCAAAACCAAAACTACGGTCCTCCCCAGGGTTACCCTCCCCAGCAGGGTGGCTACCAGCAGGGTTACCAGCAGGGCCCTCCCATGGGCTACCAACAGGGTTACCAGCAGGGATACCCTCAGCAACAGCAGCCCATGTACGTCCAGCAGCAGCCTCAGCAGAGCTCTGGTCCTGGATGCTGCTGCTCGTGCTGCGCAGCCTGCTTGGCAATTCTCGCCTGCGAGGAGCTTTGCGACTGCCTTATGATGTAATTGTGGAATTAATTTTAATATTTTTGTAGATCTTGATGCGTCTGTGGGCTGCCAAGAGCACCTCACTCTGCGAGTCCAGGCCGCTTTCGGCCGGGCTGGACCTCTTTTCCTCTGTGTTGAAGGTCTGGCAAGCGATTGGCACTGCCGTGGCCTAGCCTCAACCTAAACTCGTGAAACTCCCAGTCAAAATATTAGAAATCGGTGGTTTAGCCTGAAAACCGCCTCCCCCTTTGGCCCTAACCCCAGGGGGACACGACGAGCCGTAGTGGCCGACAGTCAGCGTTTTCAGCCACCTTATACTACCTTCAGCCTCTAGCCTCTGCAGCACCTGAATGAATCCATTCGAGACGGCCGAAGTATATGACAAGCCGCAGCAGGCGGCTAATGACTCGTCAGGTCGACAGCTCGTCTCGTTCCTGTCTGATGATCAGTCGGAGGAGTATGACGATGTCCGACCCGATCTGCCGTCCAGCATAGGTCGCAAAGACTCACGGGTGCAAAAGAGTCGATGGGGTACACAAAGACATGCCAACGGGCACCACAAAAACGCGCCGAAGCGCCAGCATTCGCTGTTTAGGTCCAAATCCAGCGCCAAAAAGAGCCCTCCACCAAAAGACCAACGGGACGCGGACGACCAACCCAAAACGGTCGAGCGCCATATTTTCTTCAACATGGAGTTGCCCGAAGCATGGAAGGAGCCCACAACAGGCTTGCCGTCCCAGGATTTTAGCAGAAACAAGATTCGCACCACAAAGTACACGCCGCTGTCATTTCTGCCCAAAAATCTTTATTTCCAATTCCGGAATGTGGCAAATCTGTACTTTTTGCTCATTGTGATTCTGGGCGCGTTCCGCATCTTTGGTGTAGCCAGTCCCGGCCTCGCCGCAGTGCCGATCGTGGTGATTGTGATTGTTACGGCTGTCAAGGATGCAGTGGAGGATTACAGGCGTACCTTGCTTGACCTCGAGATCAACAATGCCCTAACCGAGGTCCTGAGTGTGCCCAACTCCAACGTCAATGACGAAAAAGTGTCGCTTTGGCGGCGGCTCAAAAAGGCCACGAGCCACACTTTGATGGGCGCTGGCGAGTACGTGCAGCGCAAAAAGGCTGAAAAGAAGGGCAAAAAGTTTGCGCCCCGGTTTAAGGACCTTGACAATGCCTCGGTTTACAGCGCCGAGTACCCCCTCGAAGACTTGGCTCCTGAGCAGGAAATGGAGCCTGGCCAGAGCGTGGTGGACAACAACATGCCCTCACGAGGCGCGCGGTTTCAAAAGCAGTACTGGAAGAGCGTCAAGGTGGGTGATTTCGTGCGGGTGCGCAACGACGAGGAAGTGCCCGCCGATATTGTGATTGTTGCCACGAGCGAGTCGGATGGTGCTTGCTATGTCGAGACTAAAAACTTGGATGGTGAGACCAATCTCAAAGTGCGCCAAGCGCTGCGCGCGGGCCGCGATATCAAGCGTGCTAGCGACGCCGAGCGCGCCTCGTTTTGGATCGAGTCTGAGGGCCCCATGCCCAACTTGTACCAGTACCGCGGTGTGGCACGCTGGCAGAGCCAAGGCCTCACAAATAGCGAGCCGCTCGGCCTCAACAACTTGTTGCTTCGTGGCTGCTCGCTGCGTAACACCGAGTGGGTCATTGGCGCTGTGGTTTACACCGGAATGGACACGAAAATCATGCTCAATTCGGGTCTCACGCCCACCAAACGCTCGTTGCTGCAGCGCTCGCTCAACCGCTACGTTATCTACAACTTTGCGATCCTGTTTTTGCTTTGTTTTGTGTCTGGTCTCATCAACGGTATCAAGCACCAGCACCACTCGGCGTTTATCCAGTACTTTGAGTTTGGCTCCATTGGCGGCTCGCCGCCCGTGGACGGTATTGTGACCTTTTGGGCCGCTGTCATTCTGTACCAAAGTTTGGTGCCCATCTCGCTCTACATTTCAATCGAGATCGTCAAGACGTGCCAGGCCTTTTTCATCTACAGCGACTGCTACATGTACTACGACAAGATCGACTACCCGTGCACGCCCAAATCATGGAATATCAGTGACGATTTGGGCCAAATCGAGTATGTGTTTAGCGACAAGACCGGCACCCTGACCCAAAATGTTATGGAATTCCGCAAGTGTACTGTGAATGGTGTGGCCTACGGCAAGGCTTACACCGAGGCCATGGCTGGTCTCAACAAGCGTGAGGGTATTGATGTCGAAGAAAAAGGGCGGCAAATGGCGTTTGAGATTGCCGAGGACAAGAAAAACATGATTGAGCGCCTCAGAGGCATCTCGGATAACCCTTACCTGATTCCCGACCGCGTGCAGTTTGTGTCTCACGACTATGTCAAGGACCTCGAGGGCGCTTCAGGGCGCGAGCAAGCGGGCGCGAACTACCACTTTATGCTGTCGCTGGCACTGTGCAACTCGGTCATTACCGAGGCAGCAAAGGACATCCCAGGCCACAAAAACTTCAAGGCCCAGAGCCCCGATGAGGCCGCACTTGTGAGTGCCGCGCGCGACTTTGGTTTCGCGCTCGAGGGCCGCACGCGCCGCGGTGTGTTGGTCAATGTGCAGGGCACTGAGAGCGAGTACCACATTTTGAGCATCCTCGAGTTTAATTCGACCCGCAAGCGCATGAGCGTTATTGTCAAGGTGGACGGCCGCATTCTTCTCATTTGCAAGGGCGCAGACTCGATCATTTACGAGCGCCTGGCCGCCGGCAAGCAACAGCGTTTGCGCGAGGCTACAGCCGTCCAACTTGAAGAGTTTGCCTCTGAGGGTCTACGCACCTTGTGCATTGCCCAGCGCGAGCTCTCGCAGGAACAATTTGACGAGTGGTTTGCGCGCCACGAGCGTGCTGCTGCCGCGATCCAGAACCGTGAGGAGCAGCTCGAGGAAGTGGCAGACAGCATTGAGCGCGAGCTTACGCTGCTGGGTGGTACCGCCATTGAGGATCGTCTTCAAGAGGGCGTGCCCAACACCATTTCGCTGCTTGCCGAGGGCGGTATCAAGCTGTGGGTTTTGACCGGTGACAAGGTTGAGACGGCCATCAACATTGGCTTTTCGTGCAACCTGCTGAGCAACGACATGAGTTTGCTTGTGATCAAGGTCGATGGCGATGAGGCCAGCGTAGCAGCTCAGATTGACGAGTACCTTCACAAGTACTTTGGCATGCAGGGCTCGTACGAGGAGCTCGAGCTGGCCAAGAAAGACCACAGCACGCCCGACTCGACGCACGCCGTGGTTATTGATGGTGATGCCCTAAAGCTCGCGCTGCACCCTGCCATCCAGTACAAGTTTTTGCTGCTGTGCAAGCAGTGCAGCTCGGTGCTGTGCTGCCGTGTCTCGCCTGCTCAAAAGGCCGCCGTAGTCCGCATGGTCCGCCAAACCCTCGAGGTGGTCACCCTCTCGATCGGCGACGGTGCCAACGATGTGGCCATGATCCAAGAGGCAGATGTGGGCGTGGGTATTGCCGGTGAAGAGGGTCGCCAAGCAGTCATGTCGAGTGACTATGCGATCGGCCAGTTCCGGTTCTTGTCGCGGTTGGTGCTCGTGCACGGTCGTTGGTCCTACAAGCGCCTTGCCGAAATGATCCCCAACTTTTTCTACAAAAACGTTGTGTTTACGTTTACGCTGTTTTGGTATGGTATTTTCAACGACTTTGACATGAGTTATCTTTACGACTATACTGTGGTTATGTTTTTCAACTTGGCCTTCACTTCGCTGCCAGTAATTCTTCTTGGCATCTTTGACCAAGACTTGCCCGACAAGATTTCGCTCGCGGTGCCCCAGCTGTACCGCCGTGGTATCATGCGCCTCGACTTTAACGAGCTCAAGTTTTGGCTGTACATGGCCGAGGGTGTCTACCAGTCGTTTATTGCGTTCTTTTTCCCGTACTTTGTGTGGGCGCCGGGCCGGTTTGAGAGCATGCATGGTAGCCCCACCGGGCACCGGTTCTGGATCGGTATTGCTTGTTCTACCATTGCCGTGTTTAGTGCAAACATCTACACATTGACCAACATGTACCGCTGGGACATTATTACCATGGTAGTCATTGCCATTTCTGGGCTGCTCACCTTCTTTTGGAACGGCGTTTACACGAGCTTTGTCTACAGCAGTGAGTACTACCAGGCCGCAGCCGAAGTTTATGGCATGCTTAACTTCTGGGCCGTGTTTTTGCTCGGGTTTGTGACTTGTATTATGCCGCACATTGCCAACATTTTGCTGCAAAACGCGCTCAAGCCGCTCGACGCAGACATTATCCGCGAGCAGTGGAAGCTGGGCGAGTTTAACCAGGTCATGGCCAACCCTCAGGCTGCAGACGACCCTGATACTGGCCGGTACGTTAACCCTCACCGTCCCAAGGGCAAGAGCACGTTCTCCAAGACCGGTGGCGGCCGCCTCAAGCGGTTGTCGCGCATGTCGAGGTACAAGGACCACAGTCCTTACCAGGTGCAAAACAACAGCCACACCGATATTCTGCGCAGCCCGAGCGTTGTGCGCGTGGGCAACCAAAACGTCATGAGCGAGCGGTTCGAGTGGGATACCCCCAGCGCACACAACGAGCCCCAGGAGCATACCCCTCGCGAGTGGGCGCGCCGCTCGGTGGACGCTGGTATGCGTCGGTCGCTCGACTATACGCGCGAGACTGCGCGCTACGAGCAGGAGCCCGAGTATGCACACGAGTTTTACACCACTCAGGATATCGATGAGCTGCAGACGGCAGAGGGCCTTATGCGGCGCAGCACGTTGGGACATGGCGACCGCGACGCGCGCGGGCGTGAGCACGAGAATGGCCTTAGAAGCCCGTTTGACGATTAGTATTTATTAGCATCTATCATTAGGAATTTATGCGTTGAGCATGGGGAGCCCATGGAGGGGCATGGGGGAGCCTCTGGGGCAGCCCAAGGGCAGCCCGGGGATGACCATATGAATGGCATGATGGGAGTGAGGGCAAGGGGTGCACGTGAGTGAGCTGCACCGTACGCCCTCGCTCATGGCTCGTACCCCTCGCCCCACAGCACTGTGCCGGCCAAATTTTGGTACAAAATCACAGAATAGTTTAGCACGCGCCTTGCTCGCCCTCCTTCCACCGCAAATACTCGCCAAACCTCAGCTTGGCGTACTCGCCATAGTTGAAATCAATGTCGCTTTGAGTGCTTTGGATGGCCGACCACACCGACCAGTAAAACCCGGGCAGCCCGTAAAATGCCTGAACTTCACGACGCAGTTCATCCACAGAGCTGCTGCTGTTTGCCGCCTTGAGGTATTCAGCCAGCCATTCACCAACAAGCTCAGATTTGAGGTCAGGTATCCTCTCAATCTCGCAGTCATAGCCCTGCCACTCGACAAAGTGGTTGGCAATATCATAGGCACGCGGGCACTGCTGGGCATACTCATAGTCGATAAATGATACATCGCCCTTATCGAGCAAAATGTTGCCGCACAAAAGGTCATTGTGTCCAACCACGAGTTTTGAGGGCGGGGCACGCTTTTCAAACCACTCGAGCTCCGCGGCAAGTTCGGCACGACTAAGGGGCAAGATTTCTTCAGGAATGAGGGGGATCCAGGACGCCACAAGCGTGTAAATGCTAGAGCCAGCGACCTTGTCTGCGGGGCCCAAAGAGCCCGAGGCAGGGCGGGTGCTGGCGCTAACGTCCAGCAAATGATGCCACTTGCCCAGTTTGCGGGCAACCATGAGTGCAACGTCGTGCTCAGCCATCTCGACATGGGTCAAGGGCTTGCCTTCAGCCCATGCATAGACAAGGCCGTTGCCAAATTTGCAAAAGAGAGGAGCCGCCATACCGAGTTCAGCCAACCTCAAATGCACGCGGTATTCATGCTCGCGATCAATAAACGTTGCGGTGCCGCGGCCAAACACCCGAACAAGGCACTTTTGCTTTTGGTCGCGCGACACTGCCTTGACCAGTTGGTTGGTGATACCGCCTGTCAGCACCTGTGTTGAAATTGGAGATGAAGTTTGTAGAGCCGCTTGGACCAACTTTTCTATGGCTTGTGGGCTAGAATCTGGCGACACGTAGGTATCGCCGAGTTCGAGTACCATGTGTAAGCGCACGCATGTGACGGGCATGTGCATAAGCTACGCGTGCCGCACCTGACCTGGGGTGTTAGCGAGGAGCTGGGTTATCATATCGCCCGAGGTTATCACACCACCCGTAATTGCAGGGGGGTAAATGGCGCTCATGATGTTGATGCTAGTAGTTTCAAATATGCATATGCTATAAATAGGAATAAATAAGAAGGAGATTATGATCGGAGGAGCCCCTAAAACGCGGCAACCTCCATGGGCCAAGTTGAGGGCGAAGCGACGCGCGAGCGGCTACCCATAAAGCCCATCAAACGTTCGTTCCAGGCAAACCACCCGGCAGTGTTGTGAATGTCAAAGCCCCAGCCAATGGCACTGAGCCAGCGTCCCTCGGCGCGCGTGACCTGGGCCGCGGGGATACCAGTGGCCTGGCACCAACTCGAGTTGGTAAATGTGTTGTCGTCATGGATCTTGTTGGCCAGCACGAGCGAGACCACAAACAGTAGGTAGTGCATATCATAGTCGCACTCGCGGCTGTCGGGGAAGTTGCCCAAGGTCCAGCGGTGGCTGAGGTAGCACAAGCTAAGCAAAATCGTGTGCTTCGACAACCGCGTGCTGCGCAACACTCCCTGGACAAAGCGGTGGAAGCTAACCACTTGAGCCTGAGTCCACATGGCAGTCCCACCGCTCATAATCTGGTACGCGCTGGTGGCCAAGAACTCAACCATGAGCGCCTCGTCATACTCCTCCTGAGTCGAGCCCTCAAGCGGCAGCGTACTGGGGGCCATACGCGGCGCATAGTAGTAGTAACCGTAGCACACATCAGTGGGAGTCACGGGCGCCATTGGCATTTGAGGCAGCTGTTGAGGAGGCATTTGCTGAGGGGGCATTTGCTGCATCTGCTGAGGCAATGGCTGTTGAGGCAATTGCAATTGCTGAGGGACCTGCGGGACCTGTGGAAGCTGAGGCAGTTGTGGTTGCTGGGGCACCTGCTGCACTTGCTGAGGAGGCACCTGCTGGGGAACATGCGGCGGCTGCTGAGCGACCTGTTGCTGTTGCTGCTGCTGTTGCTGGACCTGGACCATTGGCATTTGAACCATTGGCATCATCATTGATTGCTGGGGCTGCTGGGGCTGCTGCAAAACTTGGACCTGCGACTGGGGCAGCGACGCGCTGGCTCCATTGTAGTAAAAGGGTGACCACGTAGCATGGCTACTGGGTGTATAGTACTGGCTAGCAACAGACATTGTTACCTGTGCTTGCTTTTTGTTGTTTCTGGAGCTCTGAACTCTAGTGCATCCCAGGCAATGCACATGGTATAAAAACCATGGCCCGCTTCATGTAGGGCTAGGGTTCAATTTTCAACTGCATACATCATCTCGCGGTGCATGCACCCTGTGTCAGCACCGCACACTTACGCGGGTCATTTGGGCCGCTGACAAAGGCGATCCCGCAGCTATCTAGGCTGCGGACAGGGGTCTTGGGCATGGGGGAAAGCGTCCACAGCTAAACAAAAACCAATGCTGGTTTAGGCAAAATAAGTTTGCAACAGAAAGGTTTTTTAACCGCCAACAATGGCGCTTTTCCACCCGCTCATACCTGCACTCTGAGATTTGAGCTCCTTTGTGCCGCCGCCAAAAAGAGTGCAGTAGGCAGTCGGGCTCCAAACGCTCAAATTTGCTAAGAAATAGGGCTAGGGTTTGCCAAACCAAGAACAAGGTTTAGCAACATTGCCCACCTCCAGGGGCCCGGAAAAGCCACGTATATAAAAACCTGAATAAACTCGTCTGAACCGTAAAAAAGCGCGCGGCATTACTGCCCTTGCCGGCGCATTCAGAGTCACAGCACGCGCATCACCCGTTACTAAGCGCAGATTCTAAGGCAGGATTCGTGCCGTCCGAGCCAAGCAAAAACTCTCCTGCCGGCAAGCTCCTCATGCTATTTTCGCACCCAAAATATTGTCTACGTATTATTATTTGAGCAGTTTATGAGCAGCTCTTTGGTCGCCGTAAGGCACGACCAGAATAGTACTAGGGCAAGGGTTAGGCACAACCACCAAGGAGGAGATTAAGACTGCATACAAATCGAGGGCGTGCGTGATTTTCGCACAAAGTTAACACTTTTGAGGCGTAAGAAGTCCGGTTTAGCTTCACGGCATCAACCGTCGGTGATGTCTAGCCCATAGCCAACCGGCTGACCACACCCCATTATGGCTGACCTGACATATGATCTGAAGGGGGGCCTCTGGCTCGGCTGACACTGCACATCACAGCCGAGAGATGCCTACCCTGAGGGGAAGCCGGACCTTGTTACGCCCTCAACACATATCTAACTTGGCGGACCTCGATCGCCTATCTGATATGCACCAATTTTTTTTTTCTCTATTTTTTTGACGATCGCGATCGGTCTGGCCAATGCCAAGCACTGGCTGCTTAGTGACCGGGTGTCGCCGCCGGTTGCTTCCACGTGGTTGCTACCTTAGAGAAGCAATTTTAAACGCAATTTAGCTATATAGACGTTTTCCATGACTCGTACGGCTCGAATTCGCCACCTTTACATAGTGTCCTCGGTATCGCTAACCCCAGAAAATCCCCTCCCACCCCCGCCGCCAACCACCCTGCCTCGCGCCACGTGATTTGATTCCTAAATAATCTGGGGCTCCCTGATTTATAAATTTTCCCCCACACACCGTCAAGAGGAGCCATCAGACGTTACCTTTAAACGAGTTTTACCATGAAAAAAGCTGGCTCTGAACTACCGCGGCCGTACAGATGCCCCATATGCGATAAGGCCTTTTATCGTCTAGAGCACCAAACACGGCATATCCGCACACACACTGGAGAGAAACCCCACGTTTGCACATACCCGGGGTGCACAAAGCGGTTTAGTCGCAGTGATGAGCTCACGCGCCATTCGCGCATCCACACAAACCCCAATTCGAGGCGCAATCTGCGCAAAGAGCTAAACACATCGCCGGTAAACGCCACAGGATCGGCTAGCCAACCAGCTAGCAACGGCAGCGTCACATCATCATCATCTTCATCAAAAACGCCGCATGCTAGCCCGCCTCAGCCCCATCAGCCGTTAATGTTTAGCGCACCCACGAGCCCCCACGGGCCGCACCCCGGCAGTGTACCCCACGGGGCACCACCCCATGGGGCACCGCTCGGCGCCCCGATGGCTCATGGTGCCGCCGCATCTTCTCATGCCAGTACTCCCATTGCACAGGGTATTCCGCCGCCGGTCGCGCCTCCTCAGCCGATGGCTAGAGCTGCCAGCAGCGTCAATCTCATGCCGCTCACAGCCGCCTCGCGCTGGACGCAAAGTTCGCAGAGCCAGTACGATATTCATGCTTTGGCAAACACTGCCACCCAAGTGCTTGAGCAAGAGCGCCGGCAACCTCATTTTAATCGCCAGCGCTCGACGCCGGCGCTTGCATCGTATTTTCATCAGCAGCATGCTCACAGCAGCCCCTACGATCGCCGGGGCGGTGGCCACCAGCCTAATGAACACTTGGTTCCCCAGAGCCCTGCGGTATCGCGGCCGGCCTCGCCGTCGCCCGATTCGACGCCGTTGGCCACCCCTGGCCACTCGCCCCACTTTGGGCCTCAAGAGTGCGTACAGCTGCCGGCAATCCGCACTCTGCCATTGAGTCGGTTTGGGCAAAACTCGCACCCTCACCCGTACCCAATGGAGCCCGCGCCGCAGCCGTTTAGCGCCATCCGCGGCACGCTCGACCTGCCCACTTTTTCGTTGAGTTCGCAACCGAGCACGCCGCTCATGCAGAGCCCGGCTGTCTCGCGCGCGTCATCGCCACCTCCTGTTCAGCGACCGCCACGGGTTGCCGTGAGCGACCTGGTTAATCCGGTCAAGATAGAAAACTGAGCTGTATTTATATTTATGTAGATTCCTTTTGGAGATATTTTAATGCTTGTGTCCGATCCAACTACACGCCCTTGCGCTCGCCCACGCTCGCCCACGCTAGTCCACGCGAGCCCACTTGACTTAAGCGCACGCACCATTGCCGTTTGCTGCGCACTATGCCACCCCTGAGCCTGCTGATCCGCAAGGATCGCATCAAAATGGCTTCAGACTCGCCAATAGACCACTATTTCAGCCTCGTTCACGGTCGTAGGCTAGAAATTATCGGGGCACCCGGCACTGGAAAAACCCAGCTTTGCGTAGCGTATGCAGCGTCTGCACTCGCCTCCGGCGGAAAAGTCGCTTGGATTTCCGATAGGGCGTTTCCCGCAGATTTGTGGAAAACACCCACCCAGCAAATTCAGTGCTTTCGCCTTGACCTGCAGGAGCTCGTGCGTATGGCACCGCTAGCAGTAGATTTGGTGGTAATTGAGCACTATGAATATATGCTGGGCCCAAAAAAAGATGAATGGCGCGCAGAATGCGAGCTTATATCTCTCGCACTTGCAAGATGGTCGGGTGCCGTGGTGGCAACCACTACGCCCTCCAAGTCCAACAATGAGCTGATCCAGTTTGCTGGTGGCCTAAATTTTACTCATTGCTGGCTATGGCACCTCTCACCCTTTTCAGGAGCAATCGAGGGCACGATCGGTGTGCACCATTTTAGGATGCACGAGGATGTACCCTCGACCAACCACCTGGAGCAATTTCTTAGTGACCCTCCAGAGAGTCCATGGGGAGAAGACTCTAGCGCCAAAAAGCGGCGCATATTTTTGCCCGGGTCGCCGAAGGAGGTACGAGCGACCCTTGAGTACATGAGCCAGACTTGACAGCTGCTGTTGTGGGGTAGCCCCCGAGCTTGAGGGCTGTTGCAGACCCTTGAATTTGTGCTCGATCTCGCTTATTCCCAAAGCGGAAATGCATCGTTATGCACACGCATGCCACGGCCAGCCATGACCAGCCATGCCCAGCCATGCCCAGCCGCGTCCAGCCACCCTAGTTATATATCGCGGGGCGGGGGGCCTCGACGTGTGCCCATTGCAATGTCGCTCTTTTTTCTCCTTGCCTCGTCGGTCGTTGCTCAAAACACCAGTACCTCGCTTGAGGTTGTTTCCGAGTACACAACCTACCTTGAGAGCGCCACCACGCTTGTCGAGGGAACCCAGTCCTACATTGTGACTGCCCCCACAACCTTGACTGTTACGGATTGCCCGTGCACCCGCACCCACACCTACACCACACAGTATGTTACTGTTTGCAACGCGAGCTCCTCGGCCGTCGAGTCGGTCGCCGCCTCTGGTACCCAGGTTGGCGTTGCCTCCAACGGCGCTGCCATGATTGGCGCCGGCCTCAGTGGTATGGTTGCCATGCTTTTGCTGTAATTTATTTTTTGTTAATAGTTTTATACAACTGCCTTGTATATATTTCCCTAATGCCTCACTCGACACGCTGGTAGAATGCAATGTAGGCGCTCGAGTTATTGTGATGCCGCTGCTGGGTAACAAAATCATCATCAATGCACACCCACTTGCCCTTGACCTTGACCTCGGTTGTGTAGTGCCCAGCAGTGGCCGAGGGGCCGTGGTGGTAGACAATGGCAAATGGCTCATAGTGCTGCGGGACCCCGGCAGCCTTGAGGGTAACATTTCCAACCCGAACGGGTTTGGTAATCTTTCCAAAATCAAACTCTGCGCCGCGGCGGATAAATGTGAACCGCTTGAGCTGCATCACTAGCACCGGCGGCAGCCGCACAAACTCGAGCTGTTTGGTGGCAGGAACCAGCCTGCCATTTTTCTCCATACTTAGCGACTCGGGCGCTTGCATGAGATTGAGCGCATCCTGAATGCTCTGGACCTCGGACGACTCAATGTCGAGCAGCAGCTGCTGGAACGGGTCCACTGTGATGCTTGGGTTGGCGTCACGCACCCGTAAAACATTGCGCAACTTACCACCAAACAGCAGAGGAATAGGGTTATTTGGCTGTAGGGTATTGCCAGACTGCCGCTCCACAATGGATTTACTGTGCTTGCCCACCTGAGTCCACGAGTCCTCACTTGGGTCTTCTTCAGCCTCAGCCTCGAGGCCCTGAGCATTCTCGCTTTGGGCAGCAAGCGCTTCATCAAAAGTCTGCTCAAGAGTATCTAGCAGGTATCCCATAAACTCTTGGGCATCCTCCTGGCGGCCCTTTTGCAGGTGACGGAAATTGGGGTGGCTCGAGATCACCGAGTAAAACTGCTCGGCAGACGAGACTTGGCCGCGTGCAGCCTGAGTCTCATATTGACCGGCAAATGCAATGAAGACGTCTAAAACAGGCGCCGAACTGCCGATTTTGAGGCGCGTGCGCGAGCGGATTTCCTGCAGCAAAAACAAAAATGGGCCGCAATGCAATAGTGCCTGGAGCACAGAGTTGAGATAGCAAAGGTTATTGCGGTTGATGAGGCCGCACGGCTCGATACTTGCTGATTTTGTGACATCATGAGCCTGCAGTAGCTGCGCAAGCGAGATTGGGGGGCTACGGTTCCAGGTCGTGGCCTGGGGCGTGGGTTCAGCGTTTGCTTGAAGTGCTGGTTTAGGTGGCTCGGCGCCGACGAAAATTATCTCGACCCGGCCATTAACTCGTATTGGAATCACTGGCCGTACCATCGATGATGATTGTCAGCTGTGGAAAGCGGAGAATGGCGTCAAGGCCAGAAGTTCAAGACCTAAACAAGTACATATTTAACTAACCCTGACGGGGCCTAATCCTAATATCAAAGCCGACTTCACGCAAAACAACCGCAATAACGTTGCCCACGATCGTAAACCCTTGGCGAACGCCCTGGGGCAAGTACGGGCTACGACGCATCAAGCGTGCAACAATCAAAAACAACGTGAGACCACAAATGTCCACTGCTACACGCTGGCCGAAACGTTGCAGTAGCTTAAACAAGATACGCCAGAGCCGGTAAGGGTCGTCTGGGGGAGGGATCCTGCGGAGGCTAATTTCTTCAGAAATTGTGTCCAGTGGAGGTGGGTAATTGTAGTTTCCATAGCCCGCAGGAATGTAGCTGTAGGGTTGGCCAGGCGACGACGCCTGGGCTTGGGGCGGGGTCAGGGCCTGCGCCTGAGGTTGAGGAGACTGGGCCTGGCTAATACTCGGCATGGGCTGGTACTGATATGCCTGAGGCTGGTACCCGCCCGAGAATTCGCTAATGCTCTCAATCTCGGTACGGTCACCCTGGCTGAGCCCAAACTCAGAGTAGGTAGGCCTTCGCAAAAACTGGCTGTAGGAGGGGGTACGCACATGGCTAGCCACAAACGCGGGCTCGCCAAGCTCAGAACCATCGCGAGCAGTAATGTAGAGTGCCTCGAGCTCATTGACGAGCCCACGGCTCTGCGGGGTATCTGGGGAAACGGAGCGCATGGTTTCGAGCAAGAATTCAATATATTTGAGCTTGGCCTCGTCTTTGGAAAGACCTTCCTGTTGTTTCCACGCATCCCATTTACGCTGGTTGGCCTTGTCCTGCGGGGACGCGCCGTGGGGCCGCTCAAGAATACCCTCTACGTCGCCCTCGGTTGCTTGCTTGTAGAGACCGTAAAGGGTAGTTTTGGACTCTTGCGGAGGCCTACCCAACGTGTTTGGGCTACGAGTGAGCGTCTTAATCGTGGCAATGGCTCGTACAAACGCCGCATTCACGCTCATGGCCAGTCGTAGTAATGCAGGTGGTGATTGTGCAGTGCAAATACTGTCGCACTATAGTGGGGGACACGGCCCGTGGTGCCCGAGTAGTGCGTGAATTGGGAATCGTTCTGAATGAAGTGGCTGAAACGGCCACCCTTGCCAGCATACGCAGCTCACGTTCAGGGCCAGTCCAAATGATCAACTGCTCGAACTGCACAGAGAACCTCGGCCACTTTTACATCCAAAATACAGACAAGCTACTCAATCACAAATATGTCTTGATGTTTGATCTGATATTATCCTACAAGATTGAACTCCCCGAGCCCGTGGTGGCCGAGACCGAGCCTGCAGTGGAGACGCGTCTTGGCGATTTGGAGCGATTGGTTACACACATTTATCAAAAGCTAGACTAAGGCTGTGGACAAGGTCGCGGAAAAGACGCGTTGTGGGGCGAGGGCATGGTTGTTGTCTTGTTGAATTTATCTCCTCTTCTTGCGAACCCGAGAGATGTCGCGTTGACTCAATTCAATGCCATGAGCAGTGGATTTACCCACACTATTAATCTTGAGACCCTTGTCGTGCACTCGTTTTCTCTTTTCCTTTTGTTTTTTCTCGAGAATCACTCCATTCTCCTTGGCGTCTGCTCTGCGCACGCTGTCGCGGTGCTTGGCCTTGGCCTTGATCCCCTTGGCAATCTTCATGGGGGTATTTTGTTTGAGCTGCTTACCTCCAGCACTTTCGAGACGCTGTTGCATGATTGCTAGGCGCGATTTGCCAATGTGTTCGAGAGGGTCACCATACGAGATATCAGCGCCGCTGAACCCCTTGTGAGCATCAAGAATGTGTGATTCACTAATAAGGCGCTGCAACTCAACATCGTCCTTCAAGTCTTGCTCATCCTCCTTAGTTTTAGGGGCTGTGGGGGCCTCTGCCTCGCGAGGGGCCTTGGCACTCATAAATTGGCGTCTGTGCTGCATGTGGGTGACTGCGTGCGACTCGCTGTGCTTGACAGTGATGGGTTGGTCTGAATCAAAATCTGGCTCATCTTCTGAGGCGTCGCTTGACCCTTTGTCTGAGTCTGATGCCGAGCCTGAGCCTGAGCCAGCATCTGAGTCGGCATCTGAGTCGCTACCAGCGGGCTTTTTTGCGTCTTGAGCAGGCTTCGCAGCTCCAACCACAGGCTGGCTCCACTCGTCTCCAAACTGGGCCTCAAACTGTCGCCTCAAAAGTTCCTCCATCGTGACAAACCCTTCTTTTACCACAAATGACCCAATTCACAGGCTGCATTGATATTCATAAAGGCCAGGTCAAGCAGATTGTTGGCGGTTCCTTGAGCGATGTCGAGGGCAATCTCAAAACTAATTTTGTGTCGACGTACGACGCTGCCTACTATGCCACGCTCTACCGCGACAACGGCGTTCAAAACTCGCACGTCATTAAGCTTGGCCCCGGCTGCGACGAGGCGGCCCAGCTTGCACTCAAAACGTGGCCCAATGCACTACAAATTGGCGGTGGAATCAATGATACAAACGCAGCACAATGGCTCGAGCATGGCGCTTCCAAGGTAATTGTCACCTCGTTTTTGTTCCCTGGAGGTGACCTTGACCAGCAAAGACTTGAGGCCCTGTATGCTCAAGTTACGGCTGAGCGCCTTGTGATTGATCTCAGCTGTCGCAAGGTTGGCGACTCGTGGTTTGTGGCCATGGACCGCTGGCAGCGTATCACCTCGTTTGAGCTCACCGAGCAAAGCCTGCACTTTTTGAGCAAATATTGCAGCGAGTTTCTTGTGCACGCTGCTGACGTAGAGGGTCTATGCCGCGGTGTTGATGAGCAGCTTGTGGCCAAGCTCGGTGAGTGGTCACCCATCAAGGTAGTGTATGCTGGCGGTGGCCGCTCCATTGCTGATTTGGAACTTGTGAGCAAGCTCAGCAATGGTAAGGTCGACCTAACCTTGGGCTCAGCACTCGATATATTTGGTGGCGCTACCTCGTTTGACGAGGTGGTGGCTTGGAATAAGGCCCAGGCGGCCTAGGCTAGAGGGACTCGGCTTGGGCTTTTTTGCTATTTCTACATATTTCTGCATTATTACATTAATACCACTGCTGTTGCTTCCACTCCTCTTCGTCAGTCCGCTCAAGCGCCAACACAATCTCGGCCAGCTTCTTTTGCAAAATGCTAATTCCACGCTCAACCACCTGATCGGGCTTAAGAGGGCCGGTCGTTTCAACATTCATGTAGTAGTTTTGTGTTTTTAGACTGTGCTCATCATCGTTGGGCTCCTCATAGTCGCAATTTTGAGACTTGGGCCACTCGGCATCTGCGTCCACCTCGTTCCACAGGTTGGTGTGCTTGAGCTTGTTCCAAGGATCATACTCAAATGCGACCGCTGCACACGGCGACCACTTGGCATGCTCCTTAGCAATGCCCTTTTTGGCGATACACCGCAGCTTGAGCTCTTGATTCTTGCACAGCTTGGCAATCAAAACACCGCGCGAATCAATACTGCTCTGCACCGGCTTTCCAATACTGGGATCGCCTCTCGCTGGAGTCTCAATCACAAGGTCTGAACTAAAAACCTCAAGCGTTTGATCGTCGAGGCACCGTACTTTGAGCGAAAGCACAACGCTGCACTTTTCACAGTACTGTTCACAGTCGCAGTCGCGTGTGTACTCGAGTTCATCTACAAGAGACGAGTCAAGAGGGATAAGACCGAGGCGGTGAGCAATAAATTCGTCGGCAAGCACGGTCGTGTTCTCCTCCACTTCCACCAGGTCGATGGCTACGGTGGGGATCTCAGACAAGATCACTCGACGCAAAGAGTTGGCGAGCGACAAGTCCACGCCACTCAGGACCATGTCCACGTCGTCCCGTCCAACTTTTCGTACCTGGATGTTGGCTCCAGACATGTGGCAAATGAGGCGTTTCGACGAGCTGATTGCAAAACTGGACTCGGCTGCTGACAACGAAAAAAAAGAACTTTAAAGAAAACAAATCGGCGACGTCAGCAAACAGTTTTTACGCGCCACGTATTATTGCCACATCTGTGCGCAGGTGCTGCTACTATCTAAATATAGATATGCATGGCGTCTTAAAATCGCCTGCTCACCGTAGAGCATTTTTGCCCACTAGACTCCGTCGTATAAGCTTTTGGGTGAACGGATTGAGCACAGACCACCCCGAAATGAAGTGTCTCGCTCACGGCCCGGTGTTGCTTTATGTAGAGTAAAAATTACGCGGGATTCGCCATCGCCCCGCGGATTGACCACCCCGAGGGTAGGATAGACCTCTGACTCTGCCGTTATGCCCTTTTTATTGTTTGTTTGCGAGTGCGCGCGCGCGATAGGGTGACCCCAATCTCCCATATTCTCTCGGCTCAAAGTTTCAGATTTACCCATATCAGCATAGTCTAATGACCACGATGGCCCGTAACTCCGCTCAAGGCCGGGCGCAATCCCACGCCTGCAATTGTATATTCTAGTTTCCGCTCAGTGTATATATTTTACTCAGATGGACCATCTAGAGTCCTGTCAAATAGCTTGTGATCTTGATGGTTACGCATAAGGGCCCTTGTAGCTCGGTTCTCAAGCTAGAAACCTGAGACACCTGGCCTGCACCAGCCATCAACAATTCTGCAGAGGTGTGCATGACGTGCATAAATCCTTCTCGAGCACTAACGAAATAGTTTTATTGGTATTTGGCCGAAAAAAAGAAAACACCAGTTAAATACAGACACAGCTGGTCCAATAGCTAAGCGAGATTCAGCCGAGCGTCACTCTTGTCAATTGACAACAAGAGGGATCATCTCTCGAGTACCAGCGACAAAGTTCAAATGCTGCCTTGTGAGGGTGACAACGTTCCACTACCTACGTACAAATTTGTTTGGAACATACTGTTTCACAACCACATAGCATGCCTTTGTCTGCATGCCCACGCTGTTACTCCGCCGCGCCATGCATACTGGGGAACCTGTAGAAGAAGGAGATCTTGCATAGCCATGCAGGCGCCACAAAATGACATAATAGTCGGTGTTTCAAATTGACCGAGTGCCTCTAATTTGTGGCCAAACAGTGCCAAGAAAGCCTCATGCCCCCCCCCTCTTGCCAATACTGCGGGCCAGTGACAAGGCTGAGGGGTAATAGAAAAGCTGACTGCATAAAAATTGAACGCCGGAGGAATTCCCCGCGCCATGTAGTAAAGTATAGCAGGACATAACGACCACGGCGCGACGGGCTGCATGGCGTGACAGCAATGTCTTTGTCCAGGAAGCTTGGAAATGGATTGTTATCATTCTTATTGGATTAGGACTGTGCGAACTTGTTCCCACCTCATACCGCATCTCGGTGGGGGTGTGGAGCAACGGGCGACGACAGCTTTGAGGCTAATTTGTAGATATCATGCAGAAAATTGGGCAGTTTAGTAGCTTTCTCGTCATACCGCCCCGCTATTCCCCACAAATATAGAGGTTGTAGGTAAGTCCACCCCGCATGGAGTTGCATCAAGGAAGGAAAAATTTCCAGCAGTTGCCGGCGCATTTCGAGAATGGGCTCAAGACCAAACTATTCTTTTAAACCAGTTTGGAGACTACCGGTGTAAATCTTGTAGAACCTGCTAGCGACTTTGAGTGAGATCATGCAGAGTAACAACACGCATGCATGAGCGTATGCCTCCGCATGCACTCGGACCCAAGCCCATACACCGCATAGTGCATAAATCCTGCATAATGAAATAGTGATATTTAAGCTCGGGTAAATCCCCCGCGGGCCTCTTTCAGTTACTGTGACCCGCCGTTGAATTTATGTGGTTTAGGAGCACTAGTACGCTAACAGCGGCCCTGCTGCTGGTTGGCGCTAGCGCTATATCCACGACATCATCAGCAACCGCTGTATCAGCGGGATCTTCGCAGAGCGCTAGCTCAGGCGTATCTGCCTCTAGTTCTAGCAGTCAAACATTACCTTGGTGCGACGACGAGGATGAGACAAGCTCGAGCTCAAGCGCTTCGGTTTTGACCTCCACTTTAAGTGGTTCCAGCTCTACTACAGCAACGCCCACTGCGAGCTCTACAAGCTCCGCTAGCACCAGCCAGAGTTTACCTTGGTGCGACGATGACGAGACCAGCTCAGTGTCTAGCAGTTCCAGCTCCAGTAGCAGCTCTAGCACAATCAGCACCGCCAGCTCGAGCCCCAGTAGTCTTGTTTCTACCCCAATCACCACCTCAAGCAGTCCTTCCAGATCGGCGTCTAGCAGTAATTCTTCCAGCAGTCCTTTCAGCACGACCACCAGCCAGACACTGCCCTACTGCTCTGACGACGACACTACAAGTTCTTCTAGCACAGTTTCGAGTACGAGCTTCAATTCTACATCGAGCGCCACTAGCGCTAGCAGCTCCTTATCACATGTCAGCTCAAATACCTCGACGGCGCCGCCCAGCTCTAGCAGCTCAAAAAGCTCAATTTCTACCACTACCAACAGCACAACTGCACTTTCAAGCAGCAGTACCAGTGCAAATGCTACCTCTTCTACCAGCTCCAGTTTGAGTACCCGGGTTTCCTCCTCGACCAATAGCTCATCGAGCTCGGTGTCTCCTTCTAGTGCACCTGCTAACAGCACTTCAACAACGGGGTCGATTCCTTACTGCTCTGAGACTAACTCCATTTCTTCTGTTGCCTCTTCGAGCTCGACTGCCAACAGTACTACTAGCTCACGGGCTTCCTCCAGCACACCGGCAAACACAACCTCTGTGCCATCAAGCACCACTCACAACACTACTTCGGTGCCCCCCTCAAGCGCTCCTGTCAACAGTACTACCAGCGCTACTTCCAACTCGACTTCTGTTCCTCCCTCGAGCGCTCCTGTCAACAGCACTACTAGCGCCACTTCGAACTCCACTACTGTGCCTCCCTCGAGTACCCCTGTGAACAGCACTACGTCAAGCTCTGAGTCCATTCCCTACTGCTCCACCAATGACACCTCTAGCGTGCCTCCTTCTAGCACGCCTGTGAATAGCAC